>CM071855.1:14171329-14245305 GCA_036507275.1 Sicyos edulis
AAGAATCAAAACAAACACTCTCGGGACGAAATTTAGGCTTTCATCACATAAATCAATCCGAGTTTTTAAGTTTCCTCTCCAGAGAAACATTGTCATGCGACTTTGAATAGTTTACATCAAACGTTTATGCCAAATCCATGAAACAAACCGTCGAGGGACGAACTTTACGCTTTCAACGCATAAATCTATCCGAGTTTATTGGTTTTTCCTCCCAAAACATTGTGATGCAGCATTGGAATAGTTTAAATCAAACGTTTATGCCAAATCCTTGAAACAAACCATCTAGGGACCAACTTTAGGTTTTCAACGCATAAATCCTTCCCCGATCTTTTGGTTTTACCTCGAGAAACAAAGTTGATGCGACATTAGAATAGTTTACATTAAACGTTGTTGCCAAAAATTGAAAAAAAGCACTCATGGAACGAACTTTAGGTTTTAAATGAAATCTATCCTAGTTTTTTCTTAGCTCGGAACATCGTAATGCAACATTGGAATATTTTACGTGAAACGTTTGCGCCAAAGAATCAAACAAACACTCTCGGGATGAACTTTAGGCTTTCATCGCATAAATCTATCCGAGTTTTTTGGTTTCTCTCCGAAACATTGTGATGCGATTTTTGAATAGTTTACATCAAACGTTTATGCCAAATCCATGAAACAAACCGTCTGGGGACCAACTTAAGGTTTTCAAGGCATAAATCCTTCCGATGTTTTTGGATTTACCTCGCGAAATAGGTTGATGCGATATTAGAATATATTACATTAATTCTTTCGCCAAAAACTAAAAAAACACTCTTGGAACGAACTTTAGGTTTTAAGCGCTGAAATCTATCGAGTTTTTTTCTTAGCTCCGGAACATCGTAATGCCACATTGGAATATTTTGCGTGGAAACGCTTGCGCCAAAGAATCGAAACAAACACTCTCGGGATGAACTTTAGGCTTTCATCGCATAAATCTATCCGAGTTTTTGGTTTCCTCTCCAAACATTGTGATGCAGCTTTCGAATAGTTTACATCAAACGTTTATGCCAAATCCATGAAACAAACCGTCTAGGGACGAACTTTAGGTTTTCAACGCATAAATCATTCCGATGTTTTTGGATTTACCTCGCGAAAACAAAGTTGATGCGATATTAGAATATATTACATTAACGTTCTGCCAAAAACTCAAAAAACACTCTTGGAACGAACTTTAGGTTTTAAACGCTGAAATCTATCGAGTTTTTTTCTTAGCTCCGGAACATCGTAATGCCACATTGGAATATTTTGCGTGAAACGCTTGCTCCAAAGAATCGAAACAAACACTCTCGGGATGAACTTTAGGCTTTCATCGCATAAATCTATCCGAAGTTTTTTGGTTTCCTCTCCCAAACATTGTGATGCGACTTTTCGAATAGTTTACATCAAACGTTTATGCCAAATCCATGAAACAAACCGTCTAGGGGACGAACTTTAGGTTTTCAACGCATAAATCATTCCGATGTTTTTGGATTTACCTCGCTAAAGCAGGTTGATGCGATATTAGAATATATTACATTAACCGTTGTCGCCAAAAACTCAAAAAACACTCTTGGAACGAACTTTAGGTTTTAAACGCTGAAATCTATCCGAGTTTTTTTCTTAGCTCCGGAACATCGTAATGCCACATTGGAATATTTTATGTGAAACGCTTTGCGACAAAGAATCGAAACAAACACTCTCGGGACGAAATTTAGGCTTTCATCGCATAAATCTATCCGAGTTTCTAAGTTTCTTCTCCCGAAACATTGTGATGCGATTTTTCGAATAGTTTACATCAAACGCTTATGCCAAATCCATGAAACAAACCGTCTAGGGACGAACTTTAGGTTTTCAAGGCATAAATCCTTCCGATGTTTTTGGATTTACCTCGCTAAAACAAAGTTGATGCGATATTAGAATATATTACATTAATCATTGTTGCCAAAAACTAAAAAAACACTCTTGGAACGAACTTTAGGTTTTAAAAGAGGAAATCTATCCGAGTTTTTTCTTAGCTCCGGAACATCGTAATGCCACATTGGAATATTTTTGCGTGAAACGCTTGCGTCAAAGAATCGAAACAAACACTCTCGGGACGAAATTTAGGCTTTCATCGCATAAATCTATCCGAGTTTTTAAGTTTCCTCTCCCGAAACACTGTCATGCAGCTTTCGAATAGTTTACATCAAACGTTTATGCCAAATCCGTGAAACAAACCGTCTAGGGATGAACTTTAGGTTTTCAAGGCATAAATCCTTCCGATGTTTTTGGAAATACCTCGCGAAACAGGTTGATGCGATATTAGAATATATTACATTAACCGTTGTTGCCAAAAACTAAAAAAAACACTCTTGGAACGAACTTTAGGTTTTAAACGCTGAAATCTATCAGAGTTTTTTTTCTTAGCTCCCGGAACATCGTAATGCCACATTGGAATATTTTGCGTGAAACGTTTGCGCCAAAGAATCGAAACAAACACTCTCGGGATGAACTTTAGGCTTTCATCGCATAAATCTATCCGAGTTTTTTGGTTTCCTCTCCCGAAACATTGTAATGCAGCTTTCGAATAGTTTACATCAAACGTTAATGCCAAATCCATGAAACAAACCGTCTAGGGACGAACTTTAGGTTTTCAACGCATAAATCATTCCGATGTTTTTGGATTTACCTCGCGAAACAGGTTGATGCGATATTAGAATATATTACATTAACCGTTGCTGCCAAAAACTCAAAAAAACACTCTTGGAACGAACTTTAGGGTTTTAAATAAATCTATCGAGTTTTTTTCTTAGCTCCCGGAACATCGTAATGCCACATTGGAATATTTTGCGTGAAACGTTTGCGCCAAAGAATCGAAACAAACACTCTCGGGATGAACTTTAGGCTTTCATCGCATAAATCTATCCGAGTTTTTTGGTTTCCTCTCCCGAAACATTGTGATGCAGCTTTCGAATAGTTTACATCAAACGTTTATGCCAAATCCATGAAACAAACCGTCTAGGGACGAACTTTAGGTTTTCAACGAATAAATCATTCCGATGTTTTTGGATTTACCTCGCGAAACAGGTTGATGCGATATTAGAATATATTACATTAACCGATTCTGTTGCCAAAAACTAAAAAAACACTCTTGGAACGAACTTTAGGTTTTAAACGTTTAAATCTATCGAGTTTTTTCTTAGCTCCCATAACATCGTAATGCCACATTGGAATATTTTGCGTGAAACGTTTGCGCCAAAGAATCGAAACAAACACTCTCGGGATGAACTTTAGGCTTTCATCGCATAAATCTATCCGAAGTTTTTGGTTTCTCTCCCAAACATTGTGATGCGACTTTTGAATAGTTTACATCAAACGTTTATGCCAAATCCATGAAACAAACCGTCTAGGGACGAACTTTAGGTTTTCAACGCATAAATCATTCCGATGTTTTTGATTTTACTCGCGAAACAAAGTTGATGCGATATTAGAATATATTACATTAACCGTTCTTTGCCAAAAACTCAAAAAAACACTCTTGGAACGAACTTTAGGTTTTAAAAATGAAATCTATCGAGTTTTTTCTTAGCTCCCGGAACATCGTAATGCCACATTGGAATATTTTGCGTGAAACGTTTGCTCCAAAGAATCGAAACAAACACTCTCGGGATGAACTTTAGGCTTTCATCGCATAAATCTATCCGAGTTTTTTGGTTTCCTCTCCCGAAACATTGTGATGCAAACTTTCGAATAGTTTACATCAAACGCGTTTATGCCAAATCCATGAAACAAACCGTCTAGGGACGAACTTTAGGTTTTCAACGCATAAATCATTCCGATGTTTTTGGATTTACCTCGCGAAACAGGTTGATGCGATATTAGAATATATTACATTAACCGTTGCTGCCAAAAACTCAAAAAAACACTCTTGGAACGAACTTTAGGTTTTAAACGGCTGAAATCTATCCGAGTTTTTTTCTTAGCTCCGGAACATCGTAATGCCACATTGGAATATTTTTTGCGTGAAACGTTTGCGACAAAGAATCGAAACAAACACTCTCGGGACGAAATTTAGGCTTTCATCGCATAAATCTATCCGAGTTTCTAAGTTTCTTCTCCCGAAACATTGTGATGCAGCTTTCGAATAGTTTACATCAAACGTTTATGCCAAATCCATGAAACAAACCGTCTAGGGACGAACTTTAGGTTTTCAAGGCATAAATCCTTCCGATGTTTTTGGATTTACCTCATAAACAAAGTTGATGCGATATTAGAATATATTACATTAACTGTTGCTGCCAAAAACTAAAAAAAACACTCTTGGAACGAACTTTAGGTTTTAAAAGAGGAAATCTATCCGAGTTTTTTTCTTAGCTCCCGGAACATCGTAATGCCACATTGGAATATTTTGCGTGAAACGTTTGCGTCAAAGAATCGAAACAAACACTCTCGGGACGAAATTTAGGCTTTCATCGCATAAATCTATCCGAGTTTTTAAGTTTCTCTCCCGAAACATTGTCATGCAAATTTTCGAATAGTTTACATCAAACGTTTATGCCAAATCCGTGAAACAAACCGTCTAGGGACGAACTTTAGGTTTTCAAGGCATAAATCCTTCCGATGTTTTTGGAAATACCTCGCGAAACAGGTTGATGCGATATTAGAATATATTACATTAACCGTTGTTGCCAAAAACTCAAAAAAAACACTCTTGGAACGAACTTTAGGTTTTAAACGCTGAAATCTATCAGAGTTTTTTTTCTTAGCTCCCGGAACATCGTAATGCCACATTGGAATATTTTGCGTGAAACGTTTGCGCCAAAGAATCGAAACAAACACTCTCGGGATGAACTTTAGGCTTTCATCGCATAAATCTATCCGAGTTTTTTGGTTTCCTCTCCCGAAACATTGTAATGCAGCTTTCGAATAGTTTACATCAAACGTTAATGCCAAATCCATGAAACAAACCGTCTAGGGACGAACTTTAGGTTTTCAACGCATAAATCATTCCGATGTTTTTGGATTTACTCATAAACAAAGTTGATGCGATATTAGAATATATTACATTAACAATTCTTTGCCAAAAACTCAAAAAACACTCTTGGAACGAACTTTAGGTTTTAAACGCTGAAATCTATCGAGTTTTTTCTTAGCTCCCTAACATCGTAATGCCACATTGGAATATTTTGCGTGAAACGTTTGCGCCAAAGAATCGAAACAAACACTCTCGGGATGAACTTTAGGCTTTCATCGCATAAATCTATCCGAGTTTTTTGGTTTCCTCTCCCGAAACATTGTGATGCAGCTTTCGAATAGTTTACATCAAACGTTTATGCCAAATCCATGAAACAAACCGTCTAGGGACGAACTTTAGGTTTTCAACGAATAAATCATTCCGATGTTTTTGGATTTACCTCGCATGAAAACAAAGTTGATGCGATATTAGAATATATTACATTAACCGTTCTTTGCCAAAAACTCAAAAAAACACTCTTGGAACGAACTTTAGGTTTTAAACGCTGAAATCTATCGAGTTTTTTTCTTAGCTCGGAACATCGTAATGCCACATTGGAATATTTTTGCGTGAAACGCTTGCTCCAAAGAATCGAAACAAACACTCTCGGGATGAACTTTAGGCTTTCATCGCATAAATCTATCCGAGTTTTTGGTTTCCTCTCTCGAAACATTGTGATGCGACTTTCGAATAGTTTACATCAAACGTTTATGCCAAATCCATGAAACAAACCGTCTAGGGACGAACTTTAGGTTTTCAACGCATAAATCATTCCGATGTTTTTGGATTTACCTCGCGAAACAGGTTGATGCGATATTAGAATATATTACATTAACCGTTGCTGCCAAAAACTCAAAAAAACACTCTTGGAACGAACTTTAGGTTTTAAACGCTGAAATCTATCCGAGTTTTTTTTCTTAGCTCCCGGAACATCGTAATGCCACATTGGAATATTTTGCGTGAAACGTTTGCGACAAAGAATCGAAACAAACACTCTCGGGACGAAATTTAGGCTTTCATCGCATAAATCTATCCGAGTTTCTAAGTTTCTTCTCCCGAAACATTGTGATGCAGCTTTCGAATAGTTTACATCAAACGTTTATGCCAAATCCATGAAACAAACCGTCTAGGGACGAACTTTAGGTTTTCAAGGCATAAATCCTTCCGATGTTTTTGGATTTACCTCGCGAAACAGGTTGATGCGATATTAGAATATATTACATTAACTGTTGCTGCCAAAAACTAAAAAAAACACTCTTGGAACGAACTTTAGGTTTTAAAAGAGGAAATCTATCCGAGTTTTTTTCTTAGCTCCCGGAACATCGTAATGCCACATTGGAATATTTTGCGTGAAACGTTTGCGTCAAAGAATCGAAACAAACACTCTCGGGACGAAATTTAGGCTTTCATCACATAAATCAATCCGAGTTTTTAAGTTTCCTCTCCCGAAACATTGTCATGCAGCTTTCGAATAGTTTACATCAAACGTTTATGCCAAATCCATGAAACAAACCGTCGAGGGACGAACTTTACGCTTTCAACGCATAAATCTATCCGAGTTTATTGGTTTTTCCTCCCAAAACATTGTGATGCAGCATTGGAATAGTTTAAATCAAACGTTTATGCCAAATCCTTGAAACAAACCATCTAGGGACCAACTTTAGGTTTTCAACGCATAAATCCTTCCTGATCTTTTTGGTTTTACCTCGAGAAACAGGTTGATGCGACATTAGAATAGTTTACATTAAACGTTGTTGCCAAAAATTCGAAAAAAGCACTCATGGAACGAACTTTAGGTTTTAAACGCTGAAATCTATCCTAGTTTTTTTTCTTAGCTCCCGGAACATCGTAATGCAACATTGGAATATTTTACGTGAAACGTTTGCGCCAAAGAATCGAAACAAACACTCTCGGGATGAACTTTAGGCTTTCATCGCATAAATCTATCTGAGTTTTTTGGTTTCCTCTCCCGAAACATTGTGATGCAGCTTTCGAATAGTTTACATCAAACGTTTATGCCAAATCCATGAAACAAACCGTCTGGGGACCAACTTAAGGTTTTCAAGGCATAAATCCTTCCGATGTTTTTGGATTTACCTCGCGAAATAGGTTGATGCGATATTAGAATATATTACATTAGCTATTCTTTGCCAAAACTAAAAAAACACTCTTGGAACGAACTTTAGGTTTTAAGCATTTGAAATCTATCGAGTTTTTTCTTAGCTCCCGGAACATCGTAATGCCACATTGGAATATTTTGCGTGAAACGTTTGCGCCAAAGAATCGAAACAAACACTCTCGGGATGAACTTTAGGCTTTCATCGCATAAATCTATCCGAGTTTTTTGGTTTCCTCTCCCGAAACATTGTGATGCAGCTTTCGAATAGTTTACATCAAACGTTTATGCCAAATCCATGAAACAAACCGTCTAGGGACGAACTTTAGGTTTTCAACGCATAAATCATTCCGATGTTTTTGGATTTACCTCATGAAACAAAGTTGATGCGATATTAGAATATATTACATTAACCGTTGTTGCCAAAAACTCAAAAAAACACTCTTGGAACGAACTTTAGGTTTTAAAAATGAAATCTATCGAGTTTTTTCTTAGCTCCCGTAACATCGTAATGCCACATTGGAATATTTTGCGTGAAACGTTTGCTCCAAAGAATCGAAACAAACACTCTCGGGATGAACTTTAGGCTTTCATCGCATAAATCTATCCGAGTTTTTTGGTTTCCTCTCCCGAAACATTGTGATGCAGCTTTCGAATAGTTTACATCAAACGTTTATGCCAAATCCATGAAACAAACCGTCTAGGGACGAACTTTAGGTTTTCAACGCATAAATCATTCCGATGTTTTTGGATTTACCTCGCGAAACAGGTTGATGCGATATTAGAATATATTACATTAACCGTTGCTGCCAAAAACTCAAAAAAACACTCTTGGAACGAACTTTAGGTTTTAAACGCTGAAATCTATCCGAGTTTTTTTTCTTAGCTCCCGGAACATCGTAATGCCACATTGGAATATTTTGCGTGAAACGTTTGCGACAAAGAATCGAAACAAACACTCTCGGGACGAAATTTAGGCTTTCATCGCATAAATCTATCCGAGTTTCTAAGTTTCTTCTCCCGAAACATTGTGATGCAGCTTTCGAATAGTTTACATCAAACGTTTATGCCAAATCCATGAAACAAACCGTCTAGGGACGAACTTTAGGTTTTCAAGGCATAAATCCTTCCGATGTTTTTGGATTTACCTCATGAAAACAAAGTTGATGCGATATTAGAATATATTACATTATTAATCGTTGCGCAAAAACTAAAAAAACACTCTTGGAACGAACTTTAGGTTTTAAAAGAGGAAATCTATCCGAGTTTTTTTCTTAGCTCCCGGAACATCGTAATGCCACATTGGAATATTTTGCGTGAAACGTTTGCGTCAAAGAATCGAAACAAACACTCTCGGGACGAAATTTAGGCTTTCATCACATAAATCAATCCGAGTTTTTAAGTTTCCTCTCCCGAAACATTGTCATGCAGCTTTCGAATAGTTTACATCAAACGTTTATGCCAAATCCATGAAACAAACCGTCGAGGGACGAACTTTACGCTTTCAACGCATAAATCTATCCGAGTTTATTGGTTTTTCCTCCCAAAACATTGTGATGCAGCATTGGAATAGTTTAAATCAAACGTTTATGCCAAATCCTTCAAACAAACCATCTAGGGACCAACTTTAGGTTTTCAACGCATAAATCCTTCCTGATCTTTTTGGTTTTACCTCGAGAAACAGGTTGATGCGACATTAGAATAGTTTACATTAAACGTTGTTGCCAAAAATTCGAAAAAAGCACTCATGGAACGAACTTTAGGTTTTAAACGCTGAAATCTATCCTAGTTTTTTTTCTTAGCTCCCGGAACATCGTAATGCAACATTGGAATATTTTACGTGAAACGTTTGCGCCAAAGAATCGAAACAAACACTCTCGGGATGAACTTTAGGCTTTCATCGCATAAATCTATCTGAGTTTTTTGGTTTCCTCTCCCGAAACATTGTGATGCAGCTTTCGAATAGTTTACATCAAACGTTTATGCCAAATCCATGAAACAAACCGTCTGGGGACCAACTTAAGGTTTTCAAGGCATAAATCCTTCCGATGTTTTTGGATTTACCTCGCGAAATAGGTTGATGCGATATTAGAATATATTACATTAACCGTTGCTGCCAAAAACTAAAAAAAAACACTCTTGGAACGAACTTTAGGTTTTAAACGCTGAAATCTATCAGAGTTTTTTTTCTTAGCTCCCAGAACATCGTAATGCCACATTGGAATATTTTGCGTGAAACGTTTGCGCCAAAGAATCGAAACAAACACTCTCGGGATGAACTTTAGGCTTTCATCGCATAAATCTATCCGAGTTTTTTGGTTTCCTCTCCCGAAACATTGTGATGCAGCTTTCGAATAGTTTACATCAAACGTTTATGCCAAATCCATGAAACAAACCGTCTAGGGACGAACTTTAGGTTTTCAAGGCATAAATCCTTCCGATGTTTTTGGATTTACCTCGCGAAAACAAAGTTGATGCGATATTAGAATATATTACATTAACCGTTCTTTGCCAAAAACTAAAAAAACACTCTTGGAACGAACTTTAGGTTTTAAACGCTGAAATGTATCCGAGTTTTTTTTCTTAGCTCCCGGAACATCGTAATACCACATTGGAATATTTTGCGTGAAACATTTGCGACAAAGAATCGAAACAAACACTCTCGGGACAAAATTTAGGCTTTCCTCGCATAAATCTATCCGAGTTTTTAAGTTTCCTCTCCCGAAACATTGTCATGCAGCTTTCGAATAGTTTACATCAAACGTTTATGCCAAATCCATGAAACAAACCGTCTAGGGACGAACTTTAGGTTTTCAAGGCATAAATCCTTCCGATGTTTTTGGATTTACCTCATGAAAACAGGTTGATGCGATATTAGAATATATTACATTAACCGTTGTTGCCAAAAACTAAAAAAACACTCTTGGAACGAACTTTAGGTTTTAAACATTTGAAATCTATCCGAGTTTTTTTCTTATCTCCGGAACATCGTAATGCAACATTGGAATATTTTGCGTGAAACGTTTGCGCCAAAGAATCGAAACAAACACTCTCGGGAAGAACTTTAGGCTTTCATCGCATAAATCTATCCGAGTTTTTGGTTTCTCTCCCAAACATTGTGATGCGACTTTCGAATAGTTTACATCAAACGTTTTTGCCAAATCCATGAAACAAACCGTCTAGGGACGAACTTTAGGTTTTCAAGGCATAAATCCTTCCGTTGTTTTTGGATTTACCTCGCGAAACAGGTTGATGCGATATTAGAATATATTACATTAACCGTTGCTGCCAAAAACTAAAAAAAACACTCTTGGAACGAACTTTAGGTTTTTGTAAAGACCCGACCCAAAAGGGGCTCTAAATGGGCCTTTACCCCAATGCATGTATTGAAAATAAAAGACATTATGAAAAATACATTTCGGATCCCAAGTAAAAACAGAAACATTGAACAACCAAAACATACATTTCTAAAAGCATACTCTGATCAGAGATTTATTTAAACCATTTAAACAATCCACAAGTACAAATATGCTGGAATCCATAAAACGTAAGAAAACATCCTAGGGCTCTGTGCCCGTCTACATGCATTCAGGGGAAATAACAAAAGTCAAGAGTCGTGATATAATAAAATGGTCAGAGATGACAGCAGGATTTCATGATCACAGCTTCTCCTTCACCATCCTGTCTCCCGCTTGATTACTGTGGAAAACCACGAGAATAAGGGTGAGTAACGAATTACCGAGTAAGAATCCCCAACCGGGGTACAATACGATATACATGATCATCTAGAAGAATGTATGCAAGCTATGAGTACAAACACAGAGCGGAGCACAGCTAAGTCCACACTTGGACCTCGGATGCCAACTCAGGGTCTTAGTCCGGAAATACCACAACACACTATGAGCGTAGCCACAAGTAACTCTCCGGATATCTCGATCCGGCCATCCCTAATCTTATCCCTAGCCAACATATTAACTCCCGAAGGAGTTGCAACAGATAACTCGAAACCTAGAGGCTCTAGTCTTAACTTAGCATGCTCGGCCAAACAACACAGGATACAAATGAATGCGTAGGGCAGTAATCAAACAAGACAAATGCGCGTTGATCTAAAACAAGAAGCGCACTCGCCATACGGCGGCATCCGTGACGCTCGGCCTCTGACGGTCGTAGCAAACACTCGACCTGCTGCTGCATTGGCCGAGCCGCCATAGCCGGGCCGATCACAAAAACGGGCCATGTGCCCCTCTCTACCACAACGAAGCACAATCGAGGTCCACCGACAAGCTCCAGCGTGGACTTTCCCACAAGTAGCACAAGCGGGAACTCGCCTGGTCCTCCCCTGCTGCCGAAGGGCTGGAAACGGATGGAGCTCTCCGCAGATCTCTGCTTCTGAAGCGCCTTGGCGGCGGCCGCCGCCTCCCGAAAATCAAACTTCCTCTTACGCCTGCATTTTTTGCCGGGACGGACGCCAACAGAGCGGCAACAACTCGCTCAGCAGGATACTTCCCATTATAGATCGTGGCTAATCGGATGACCCTAGCATAAGTGTCGTGGGCACGAGCCACGACATCCCGAGAAACACCACTGCCTCAATCCAGATATGAACTTCCGAATCTTGACTCCGGGGTGGCAATCAATCGAGGAGCAAAATATCCATACTACGAGAACTTGCGCTCATATTCCTCAATGGAATCGAACCACGCTTGTGTTCCGGAAGAGCTCCACCATCTTCTCTTGAGCCTCATCACCGATGAACTTTACCTTGAACTCGGCCTTGAAGAACTCCCAAGTAGCGGGTGGAGACCCGGTGGTCTCTCGCTCAAGGTGGACTCCCACCACCATCTCACTGTGCCTCCTAGCACATGAGCCGCACACCTCGGCCTCTGAATAACGGGGCACACCATGATCGGGAAGGTGTACTCCAAATGGGCAATCACACTGGCCGCCGCTAACGCATCACCGGTGGCATCAAACTTCTCGTGCTTCCACTTCACAAAATCCTTCACCACCTACCCAACTCCTCGGCACCCTCGCCATATCTCGCCTCTGGGGCTACTTGCTCTCGTGGAGCCTGGAGGTGCTACCGAGCTCACTTGAACCAATCGAGTCATTTGCTCGACTGGGCTCGGGACTCTTCGGTGACCGCCAACAAGGCACGGGTCTGCGCCTCACGGTCACTCAACATGCCGACCATAAAAGCCCTCATAGACTCGGCAAACTCGCTCCAGAGAGCGATCTCCACGGCCTTCGATCGCCTCAACGCCCGCTCTAGGCGTAACGGGAGGATTTCTGGCGGTGGAATGCCATCGATCTCGGCTTGGGACGATGTCCCTGCGAGATCGAGATCCGATCCCGATACCTCGACCGCTCTCGAACCTCCTCTCCGATGCAGACGGTGGATCGGCATGTTGGCGATCTACATCCAAACCAACAACGAATCAAAACACACTGTCACCACTCCACAACACCAAACAAGGCATACACTAGATGATAGGTATTGTAAATTCTTAACCCTTTTTCTTTCTAAAACAATAAACCTAGGCGTACACTGATGGTCGTGAGTCTTTGGTGATCATGGAAGGATGACCTACAACAAAAGGTCGATCCTCACAGAATCTATGACCACGAGCTTTGATACCAAGCAGTAAAGACCCGACCCAAAAGGGGCTCTAAATGGGCCTTTACCCCAATGCATGTATTGAAAATAAAAGACATTATGAAAAATACATTTCGGATCCCAAGTGAAAACAGAAACATTCAACAACCAAAACATACATTTCTAAAAGCATACTCTGATCAGAGATTTATTTAAACCATTTAAACAATCCACAAGTACAAATATCTTTGGAATCCATAAAACGTAAGAAAACATCCTAGGGCTCCGTGCCCGTCTACATGCATTCAGGGAAATAACAAAAGTCAAGAGTCATGATATAATAATATGGTCGAGATGACAAGCAGGATTCCATGATCACAAACTTCTCCTTCACCATCCTGCTCTCCCGCTTGATTACCTCGTGGAAAACCACGAATAAGGGTGAGTAACGAATTACCCAAGAAGAATCCCCAACGGGGTACAATACGATATACATGATCATCTAGAAGAATGTATGCAAGCTATGAGTACAAACACAGAGCGGAGCACGGCTAAGTCCACACTCGGATGCCAACTCGTGGTCTTAGTCCGGAAATACCACAACACACTATACGCTCTATACGGGAACAAGTCCGGCCTCGGCTGCCTCATCGCCGATACGAAAGGTGCATCGCTCAAGATCCCGAGGAGCTCTCCAATCGGTATTTGTAATGAGCGTAAGCGCGCACCGCATGCTACCGCAAACTCGGGGTGCCGGGTCTAGTGGCAAGTCGCCCGTGTTGATCACCATGCCTAACTAAATCTCCGGATCGGTGTCACCGACATAGGGTGTGAGACTGACACGTGAACTATGTCACTGTACCACCGCTTTGAGGCTAAGGAACCGGCCGTGGTAGGCTTACACCAGAAGCGGTCCTTGCCCTAACAGTGGCAATCAAGGGCTACGGCCGAACACGGCGAGGACGTGCCGATCGCCGGGGGCGAGGCAATGCCAAGTCATCATCCCGACCGTTGGGGCATTTAACGACCGCCACCCTCACCCAAGATTGCGGGGCCACCGTTAGGGTTAGCTAAACCCTAACGGGATCGAGACGAGTACCATCTCGCACGTCCCCATCGAGGATGCAAGTTACGTTATGCATCCGCCCGGATGATGCTACCTACCGAACTCTAAACCATAGCAATAATAACAATTCAATCAATACGACCCAATACGTGCTCAACAGATACGAGGAACCTAGCATGATACTACGAAGCAAGAACAGATATCGAACATGCGAGAATGGAACAACCTAGCATGGGCTAACATGAGAAACAATACAAGAGTTCATGCCATCAGAATTCGAGTAAGCAGAGCACCTAGGGCTAAACATGCTAATAATCATACACGGGCATACAAAACAACAATCACAAATATATACGCGCAGGCCCACACAACTCCGGTAAGAAATCCTTACCTTGGTCGGGAGGCTTCTACACACAAATCCTAAGCTGCGGAACAATCTCGAGCTAGCGGCGGGAACCTAGCAAACCAACAATAATCGGCATCTAAAACGTCTAAACAACAATAGAACAGCAAGCTCGGCTCTCGGGAACTCACGCGGCACGACGACACGAGCTTGGAGCCGCTGGCAAGCGGGCACGGCATGGTGGGCGCTGGCCGCGGCCTGCACGTGACGGCACGGATGCACGGCGGGAGGCGCGCGCGCGGCGAAAGCGTCTGGGTGTGCTTGCGCGGCTTCCAGCGGCGCGCGCGCTGGGCGCTAGCGCGGCGGCGCAGCGACGCGGACGCGGGTGGGCGCGCGGCGAGCGGAGCGGCCGGGCGGCGCGCGGCGCTGGCGTCGCGTCTCGCTGCAAGGCGCTATCTCGCACGCACGACAGCGATGGCGCGCGCGGGAGGTCGCGACGGTGGATTCTCGCGCGACACGTGAGCGATGGCGCGGCGCAGGTCGCTTCAACAGATCTAGGCGACTGGTGAGCGATGGCGTCTTTGGAGGTTCGCGGCGGTGGATCTGGGGCGGCCGCTGTCCGCCTGGCGTCTGGCGGCAGGCCGCTTCAACAGATCGGGCGAGGGGGTGGCGGTGGGCCGGCGACGATGGTCGCTTCTCTCGGTGGGCGCAATCAACACAAACACACACAACACTCTACATCTTACCTTCGGCCAACATCAAAAACCAAATGAGGAGATGAAGAGGATGAAGACTTACCGGAATGATGATGATCGAACCCAAGGAGATGCAAGGGAAAGAAGAATCGGCAAAGGCTATGGAGAGGAGAGCTTGTGCGGCCAAGAGGAGATTTGGAGAAGAAGATGGAATAAACCTAATTTCTATTTCATTTAACCAAATGCACCAAAACTCCAAAATCCAAGGCTAACCATAAAATGATGCGGGAAGAGCAACAAGAGCACCTAATGGCTCAATTGGCACACATCTCCACAAACTTCCCGGAGACCCGGGTTCAAACCCCAGTGTGCAAAGACAATTTCCTTTATTTTTACTTTTGCATCAAACCTTGCTCAAACCAAACCACAAACCCCTCCAAAACCTACAAAAACCATCCAATAATTTTAGTAAGCTGGAAAAGACACAAACGACCTCGACGGCCCGACCAAATTACCAAATTACCCCTAGGGCATACCGGAAGACCGGGAAGAAACACTGGTCGTTACAATATTCCCTCCTTTTATGACTTTCGTCCTCGAAAGTCCTTAAGACAGAAATACTCGGGGTAATGCAATCTCATCTCGTCTTCCCGCTCCCAAGTGGCTTCCTCGTAACCCGACTCTTCCACTAAACCTTTACTAAAAGAATCTCGCGATTACGCAACGTCTTGGTCTCAAAGGCAAGGATCCTCACCGGCTTCTCCTCAAGTTCAAATCCTCATTCACCGCAAAGGCTCAAAGTCCACAATGTGCGACGGGTCCGGCACATACTGCCTCAACATCGATACATGAAAAACACTATGCACCGCTGATAGTGACGGAGGTAGGGCTAACCGGTAAGCAACTCTGCCAATCCTCTCCAGGATCTCAAATGGACCAACAAAACGGGGACTCAACTTGGGTCGTTACAGTTTTAAACGCTGAAATCTATCCGAGTTTTTTTTCTTAGCTCCCGGAACATCGTAATGCCACATTGGAATATTTTGCGTGAAACGTTTGCGTCAAAGAATCGAAACAAACACTCTCGGGACGAAATTTAGGCTTTCATCGCATAAATCTATCAGAGTTTTTAAGTTTCCTCCCCCGAAACATTGTCATGCAGCTTTCGAATAGTTTACATCAAATGTTTATGCCAAATCCATGAAACAAACAGTCTAGGGACGAACTTTAGGTTTTCAAGGCATAAATCCTTCCGATGTTTTTGGATTTACCTCGCGAAACAGGTTGATGTGATATTATAATATATTACATTAACCGTTCTTTGCCAAAAACTCAAAAAAACACTCTTGGAACGAACTTTAGGTTTTAAAATGAAATCTATCGAGTTTTTTCTTAGCTCCCGGAACATCGTAATGCAACATTGGAATATTTTGCGTGAAACGTTTGCGCCAAAGAATCGAAACAAACACTCTCGGGAAGAACTTTAGGCTTTCATCGCATAAATCTATCCGAGTTTTTTGGTTTCCTCTCCCGAAACATTGTGATGCAGCTTTCGAATAGTTTACATCAAACGTTTATGCCAAATCCATGAAACAAACCGTCTAGGGACGAACTTTAGGTTTTCAAGGCATAAATCCTTCCGATGTTTTTGGATTTACCTCGCGAAACAGGTTGATGCGATATTAGAATATATTACATTAACCATTGCTACCAAAAACTCAAAAAAAACACTCTTGGAACGAACTTTAGGTTTTAAACGCTGAAATCTATCAGAGTTTTTTTTCTTAGCTCCCGGAACATCGTAATGCCACATTGGAATATTTTGCGTGAAACCTTTCCGACAAAGAATCGAAACAAACACTCTCGGGACGAAATTTAAGCTTTCATCGCATAAATCTATCCGAGTTTTTAAGTTTCCTCTCCCGAAACATTGTCATGCAGCTTTCGAATAGTTTACATCAAACGTTTATGCCAAATCCATGAAACAAACCGTCGAGGGACGAACTTTACGCTTTCAACGCATAAATCTATCCGAGTTTATTGGTTTTTCCTCCCAAAACATTGTGATGCAGCATTGGAATAGTTTACATCAAACGTTTATGCCAAATCCTTGAAACAAACCATATAGGGACCAACTTTAGGTTTTCAACGCATAAATCCTTCCTGATGTTTTTGGTTTTACCTCGCGAAACAGGTTGATGCGACATTAGAATAGTTTACATTAAACGTTGTTGCCAAAAATTCGAAAAAAGCACTCATGGAACGAACTTTAGGTTTTAAACGCTGAAATCTATCCGAGTTTTTTTTCTTAGCTCCCGGAACATCGTAATGCAACATTGGAATATTTTGAGTGAAACGTTTGCGCCAAAGAATCGAAACAAACACTCTCGGGATGAACTTTAGGCTTTCATCTCATAAATCTATCTGAGTTTTTTGGTTTCCTCTCCCGAAACATTGTGATGCAGCTTTCGAATAGTTTACATCAAACGTTTATGCCAAATCCATGAAACAAACCGTCTGGGGACCAACTTTAGGTTTTCAAGGCATAAATCCTTCCGATGTTTTTGGATTTACCTCGCGAAATAGGTTGATGAGATATTAGAATATATTACATTAACCGTTGCTGCCAAAAACTAAAAAAAAACACTCATGGAACGAACTTTAGGTTTTAAACGGTGAAATCTATCCGAGTTTTTTTTCTTAGCTCCCGGAACAGCGTATTGCCACATTGGAATATTTTGAGTGAAACGTTTGCGACAAAGAATCGAAACAAACACTCTCGGGACGAAATTTAGGTTTTCATCACATAAATCTATCAGAGTTTTTAAGTTTCCTCTCCCGAAACATTGTCATGCAGCTTTCGAATAGTTTACATCAAACGTTTATGCCAAATCCATGAAACAAACCGTCTAGGGACGAACTTTAGGTTTTCAAGGCATAAATCCTTCCGATGTTTTTGGATTTACCTCGCTAAACAAAGTTGATGCGATATTAGAATATATTACATTAACCGATTTGTTGCCAAAAACTAAAAAAACACTCTTGGAACGAACTTTAGGTTTTAAACGCTAAAATCTATCAGAGTTTTTTTTCTTAGCTCCCGGAACATCGTAATGCAACATTGGAATATTTTGCGTGAAACGTTTGCGCCAAAGAATCGAAACAAACACTCTCGGGAAGAACTTTAGGCTTTCATCGCATAAATCTATCCGAGTTTTTTGGTTTCCTCTCCGAAACATTGTGATGCAGCTTTCGAATAGTTTACATCAAACGTTTATGCCAAATCCATGAAACAAACCGTCTAGGGACGAACTTTAGGTTTTCAAGGCATAAATCCTTCCGATGTTTTGGGATTTACCTCATGAAAGCAGTTGATGCGATATTAGAATATATTACATTAACCGTTGTTGCCAAAAACTAAAAAAACACTCTTGGAACGAACTTTAGGTTTTAAACGCTGAAATCTATCCGAGTTTTTTCTTAGCTCGGAACATCGTAATGCCACATTGGAATATTTTATGAAACGTTTGCGTCAAAGAATCGAAACAAACACTCTCGGGACGAAATTTAGGCTTTCATCGCATAAATCTATCCGAGTTTTTAAGTTTCCTCTCCCGAAACATTGTCATGCAGCTTTCGAATAGTTTACATCAAACGTTTATGCCAAATCCATGAAACAAACCGTCTGGGGACCAACTTAAGGTTTTCAAGGCATAAATCCTTCGGATGTTTTTGGATTTACCTCGCGAAATAGGTTGATGCGATATTAGAATATATTACATTAACCGTTGCTACCAAAAACTCAAAAAAAACACTCTTGGAACGAACTTTAGGTTTTAAACGCTGAAATCAATCGAGTTTTTTCTTAGCTCGGAACATCGTAATGCAACATTGGAATATTTTTGCGTGAAACGCTTGCGCCAAAGAATCGAAACAAACACACTCGGGATGAACTTTAGGCTTTCATCGCATAAATCTATCGAGTTTTTGGTTTCCTCTCCGAAAACATTGTGATGCGACTTTTTGAATAGTTTACATCAAACGTTTATGCCAAATCCATGAAACAAACCGTCTGCGGGGACCAACTTAAGGTTTTCAAGGCATAAATCCTTCCGATGTTTTTGGATTTACCTCGCGAAATAGGTTGATGCGATATTAGAATATATTACATTAACGCAGTTCTTCGCCAAAAACTAAAAAAACACTCATGGAACGAACTTTAGGTTTTAAACGGTGAAATCTATCAGAGTTTTTTTTCTTAGCTCCCGGAACAGCGTAATGCCACATTGGAATATTTTGAGTAAAACGTTTGCGACAAAGAATCGAAACAAACACTCTCGGGACGAAATTTAGGTTTTCATCGTATAAATCTATCCGAGTTTTTAAGTTTCCTCTCCCGAAACATTGTGATGCAGCTTTCAAATAGTTTACATCAAACGTTTATGCCAAATCCATGAAACAAACCGTCCGGGGACCAACTTTAGGTTTTCAAGGCATAAATCCTTCCGATGTTTTTGGATTTACCTCGCGAAATAGGTTGATGCGATATTAGAATATATTACATTAACCGTTGCTGCCAAAAACTAAAAAAACACTCTTGGAACGAACTTTAGGTTTTAAAATGAAATCAATCGAGTTTTTTTTTTTTCTTAGCTCCCGGAACATCGTAATGCAACATTGGAATATTTTGCGTGAAACGTTTGCGCCAAAGAATCGAAACAAACACTCTCGGGAAGAACTTTAGGCTTTCATCGCATAAATCTATCCGAGTTTTTTGGTTTCCTCTCCCGAAACATTGTGATGCAGCTTTTGAATAGTTTACATCAAACGTTTATGCCAAATCCATGAAACAAACCGTCTAGGGACGAACTTTAGGTTTTCAAGGCATAAATCCTTCCGATGTTTTTGGATTTACCTCGCGAAACAGGTTGATGCGATACTAGAATATATTACATTAACCATTGCTACCAAAAACTCAAAAAAAACACTCTTGGAACGAACTTTAGGTTTTAAACGCTGAAATCTATCAGAGTTTTTTTTCTTAGCTCCCGGAACATCGTAATGCCACATTGGAATATTTTGCGTGAAACCTTTCCGACAAAGAATCGAAACAAACACTCTCGGGACGAAATTTAGGCTTTCATCGCATAAATCTATCCGAGTTTTTAAGTTTCCTCTCCCGAAACATTGTCATGCAGCTTTCGAATAGTTTACATCAAACGTTTATGCCAAATCCATGAAACAAACCGTCTAGGGACGAACTTTAGGTTTTCAAGGCATAAATCCTTCCGATGTTTTTGGATTTACCTCGCTGAAACAAAGTTGATGCGATATTAGAATATATTACATTTAAATTCTTTGCCAAAAACTAAAAAAACACTCTTGGAACGAACTTTAGGTTTTAAACGCTGAAATCTATCCGAGTTTTTTCTTAACTCCTAACAAAACAGTAATGCCACATTGGAATATTTTGAGTAAAACGTTTGCGACAAAGAATCGAAACAAACACTCTCGGGACGAAATTTAGGTTTTCATCGCATAAATCTATCCGAGTTTTTAAGTTTCCTCTCTCGAAACATTGTGATGCAGCTTTCGAATAGTTTACATCAAACGTTTATGCCAAATCCATGAAACAAACCGTCTAGGGACGAACTTTAGGTTTTCAAGGCATAAATCCTTCCGATGTTTTGGGATTTACCTCGCAAACAAAGTTGATGCGATATTAGAATATATTACATTAACCGTTCTTTCGCCAAAAACTCAAAAAAAACACTCTTGGAACGAACTTTAGGTTTTAAACGCTGAAATCATTCAGAGTTTTTTTTCTTAGCTCCCGGAACATCGTAATGCCACATTGGAATATTTTGCGTGAAACCTTTCCGACAAAGAATCGAAACAAACACTCTCGGGAAGAAATTTAGGCTTTCATCGCATAAATCTATCCGAGTTTTTAAGTTTCCTCTCCCGAAACATTGTCATGCAGCTTTCGAATAGTTTACATCAAACGTTTATGCCAAATCCATGAAACAAACCGTCGAGGGACGAACTTTACGCTTTCAACGCGTAAATCTATCCGAGTTTATTGGTTTTCCTCCCAAAACATTGTGATGCAGCATTGGAATAGTTTACATCAAACGTTTATCCCAAATCCTTAAAACAAACCATCTAGGGACCAACTTTAGGTTTTCAACGCATAAATCCTTCCAATGTTTTTGGTTTTACCTCATGAAACAAAGTTGATGCGACATTAGAATAGTTTACATTAAACGTTGTTGCCAAAAATTCGAAAAAAGCACTCATGGAACGAACTTTAGGTTTTAAACGCTGAAATCTATCCGAGTTTTTTTTCTTAGCTCCCGGAACATCGTAATGCAACATTGGAATATTTTGCGTGAAACGTTTGCGCCAAAGAATCGAAACAAACACTCTCTGGAAGAACTTTAGGCTTTCATCGCATAAATCTATCCGAGTTTTTTGGTTTCCTCTCCCGAAACATTGTGATGCAGCTTTCGAATAGTTTACATCAAACGTTTATGCCAAATCCATGAAACAAACCGTCTAGGGACGAACTTTAGGTTTTCAAGGCATAAATCCTTCCGATGTTTTGGGATTTACCTCGCGAAACAGGTTGATGCGATATTAGAATATATTACATTAACCGTTGCTGCCAAAAACTCAAAAAAAACACTCTTGGAACGAACTTTAGGTTTTAAACGCTGAAATCATTCAGAGTTTTTTTTCTTAGCTCCCGGAACATCGTAATGCCACATTGGAATATTTTGCGTGAAACCTTTCCGACAAAGAATCGAAACAAACACTCTCGGGAAGAAATTTAGGCTTTCATCGCATAAATCTATCCGAGTTTTTAAGTTTCCTCTCCCGAAACATTGTCATGCAGCTTTCGAATAGTTTACATCAAACGTTTATGCCAAATCCATGAAACAAACCGTCGAGGGACGAACTTTACGCTTTCAACGCGTAAATCTATCCGAGTTTATTGGTTTTCCTCCCAAAACATTGTGATGCAGCATTGGAATAGTTTACATCAAACGTTTATCCCAAATCCTTAAAACAAACCATCTAGGGACCAACTTTAGGTTTTCAACGCATAAATCCTTCCGATGTTTTTGGTTTTACCTCGCGAAACAGGTTGATGCGACATTAGAATAGTTTACATTAAACGTTGTTGCCAAAAATTCGAAAAAAGCACTCATGGAACGAACTTTAGGTTTTAAACGCTGAAATCTATCCGAGTTTTTTTTCTTAGCTCCCGGAACATCGTAATGCAACATTGGAATATTTTGCGTGAAACGTTTGCGCCAAAGAATCGAAACAAACACTCTCGGGATGAACTTTAGGCTTTCATCGCATAAATCTATCCGAGTTTTTTGGTTTCCTCTCCCGAAACATTGTGATGCAGCTTTCGAATAGTTTACATCAAACGTTTATGCCAAATCCATGAAACAAACCGTCTAGGGACGAACTTTAGGTTTTCAAGGCATAAATCCTTCCGATGTTTTTGGATTTACTCTCATGAACAAAGTTGATGCGATATTAGAATATATTACATTAACCGTTCTTGCCAAAAACTAAAAAAACACTCTTGGAACGAACTTTAGGTTTTAAATGAAATCTATCGAGTTTTTTTTCTTAGCTCGGAACATCGTAATGCCACATTGGAATATTTTGCGTGAAACGTTTGCGCCAAAGAATCGAAACAAACACTCTCGGGATGAACTTTAGGCTTTCATCGCATAAATCTATCTCGAGTTTTTGGTTTCCTCTCCGAAACATTGTGATGCGACTTTGAATAGTTTACATCAAACGTTTATGCCAAATCCATGAAACAAACCGTCTAGGGACGAACTTTAGGTTTTCAAGGCATAAATCCTTCCGATGTTTTTGGATTTACCTCATGAAAACAAAGTTGATGCGATATTAGAATATATTACATTAACCGTTCTTTGCCAAAAACTAAAAAAACACTCTTGGAACGAACTTTAGGTTTTAAAATGAAATCTATCCGAGTTTTTTCTTAGCTCGGAACATCGTAATGCCACATTGGAATATTTTGCGTGAAACGTTTGCGACAAAGAATCGAAACAAACACTCTCGGGACAAAATTTAGGCTTTCATCGCATAAATCTATCCGAGTTTTTAAGTTTCCTCTCCCGAAACATTGTCATGCAGCTTTCAAATAGTTTACATCAAACGTTTATGCCAAATCCATGAAACAAACCGTCTAGGGACGAACTTTAGGTTTTCAAGTCATAAATCCTTCCGATGTTTTTGGATTTACCTCGCGAAACAGTTGATGCGATATTAGAATATATTACATTAACCGTTCTTTGCCAAAAACTAAAAAAACACTCTTGGAACGAACTTTAGGTTTTAAACGCTGAAATCTATCCGAGTTTTTTCTTAGCTCCCGGAACATCGTAATGCAACATTGGAATATTTTTATGCGTGAAACGTTTGCGCCAAAGAATAGAAACAAACACTCTGGAAGAACTTTAGGCTTTCATCGCATAAATCTATCCGAGTTTTTGGTTTCCTCTCCGAAACATTGTGATGCGACTTTCGAATAGTTTACATCAAACGTTTATGCCAAATCCATGAAACAAACCGTCTAGGGACGAACTTTAGGTTTTCAAGGCATAAATCCTTCCGATGTTTTTGGATTTACCTCGCGAAACAGGTTGATGTGATATTAGAATATATTACATTAACCGTTGCTGCCAAAAACTCAAAAAAAACACTCTTGGAACGAACTTTAGGTCTTAAACGCTGAAATCTATCACAGTTTTTTTTCTTAGCTCCCGGAACATCGTAATGCAACAATGGAATATTTTGCGTGAAACGTTTGCGCCAAAGAATCGAAACAAACACTCTCGGGAAGAACTTTAGGCTTTCATCGCATAAATCTATCCGAGTTTTTTGGTTTCCTCTCCCAAAACATTGTGATGCAGCTTTCGAATAGTTTACATCAAACGTTTATGCCAAATCCATGAAACAAACCGTCTAGGGACGAACTTTAGGTTTTCAAGGCATAAATCCTTCCGATGTTTTTGGATTTACCTCGCGAAACAGGTTTGTAAGGGACCGACCCGAATGGGGCACTAAATGGGCCCTTATTCCAATGCATGCATTCAAAGTAAAGGACATTTAAAACAGACATGATTTCGGATTCCAATTAAAAAAAAACATTCAAAATAATCCCTTTAAAGACTAGACATTTTCCCTGAAACCTGTCCCTGTTTCCAAGCACCTGTTCCAAGACAAATACATTTCCAAAGTTTACTCTGATCAGAGATTTACTAAAAGCCATTCAAAAACCTGTTCAGATACAACATGCTGGAATCCACAAATATTTACAAACATCCTAGGCCTCGTGCCCGGCTACATGCATTCAGGGGAAAATAAAACACAAAGAGTCATAATACAAAAATCAGAGTTGGAAGATCAGGGCCCCATGATCACAGCTCCTCCTTGACCATCCCTGCTCTCGCAACTCGGTTACTGTGGAAAAACCACAATAATAAGGGTGAGCAACGAATCGCTCGGTAAGAATCCCAACCGGGGTACAACACGATATACATGGTCATCTCGATGAGCGTATGCAAGCTATGAATATAACACGAGAATAGAGCACATAGCTTAGCCCACACTTGGGCCTCGGATGCCAACTCGGTGGCTTAGTCCGGAATAAAATCATCACACAGTCCAATACATAAGTCGCCCTATACGAGAAACAAGTCCCGGCCTCAGCCTGTCTACTGTCGACGAAAGGTACAGTGGCTCAAGATCCCGAGGAGCTCTCCGGTCGGTATTTACAGAATGAGCGTAAACATGCACCGTGCTCATCGCAAACCATGGGGGTGCCGGGTCAGAGGCAAGCCGCCCATGTCCGATCACCACGCCTAACTAAATCTTTGGATCGGTGTCAGCGACATAGGGGTGTGAGACACGACACTTAAACTATGTCACCAACCACCGCACTTTGAGGCTAAGGGAGCGGGTCGTGGTAGGCTTACACCAGAAGCCGCCCTTACCTTAAAAGGTGGCAATCAGGGGCTACGGCCGAACACGCTGAGGACGTGCCGATTATCGGGACAAGGCAATGCCAAGTCATCATCCCGACGGTTGGGGCATTTAACGACCGCCACCCTCACCCAAGATTGCGGGGCCTACCGCTCGGGTTAGCAAATCCCTCACGGGGTCCAGGGGCGGAATGACTTGCTCGGACGCCCCCGCCATGGATGCAAGGTACTTTATGCATCGAGCCCGGATGATGCTATCTACACCGCAACTCTAACTCCGCCCTTAGCAACAAACAAACAATTCCATAAAATCCAATACGTGCTCAATAAGAATACAACGAGCCTAGCATGATACTACGAAGCAAGGAACAGATACGAGCATGCCAGAAAGGAACAACCTAGCATGGATTAACATGAGAATTAACCAAGAAATCATGCTAACCGGGAATTCAGATTGAAGCACCTAGCTACACATGTCAATAATCACAAACAAGCAATCAATCAACAATCACATATAATATCGCAGAGGTCCACACAACCCGGTAAGAAATCCTTACCTTGGTCGGGGGACGGTTTGGCACGAAATCCTAAGTCGCGAACAATCTCGATCTAGCTACCGGGAACCTATCAATCAACACAAAAATCACACAATAGGCCTAAATACAATAAAATAAATGAGGCTCAGCTCGGGAACAACTCACGAGGCACGGCGAACGCACGAACGGGGCGACAGACGAACGGGCAAAGAACTGGTCATTGGCGCACTGGGCGCAGAAATGGGCGAGCTGGGCGTCTTTGGCGCAAGACGCTGGCGCGGCGGCGCGCGACGACGTAACGCTGGGCGGCAGAAGCGGGCGCTGGCTGCGCGATGCGATGGCGACGCGACGTAGCCGGGCGAGTAGGACGCGCGCGAGGACGAGGCGATGCGATGCGGCGTGGTTTCGGCGGAGCGCTTGCTTCTGCGGCGCGCAAGGCGAACAGGCGAACAGAGAGTCGGAGGAAACGAACTCGATTCCGGGCGATTGGAGAAGATTCGACGGCCGATTTATAGATGGATGAACTCCCTACTCCGGTGCACTAAAACCACCCAACGTTTCACCTCGACACTACGGAAAATGGAAATCAAAAACAGGGAAAGAAATGGAGAAATCGGAGGACAAGAAGAAGAAGAGAGGAGAAAGGGAGGAGAACTCACCGGAGGATCGATCGGCCGAGGAGAGCCGGCGAGTCGCTGGTCGGCGAGGGGAGGCCGGTCGGTGAGGAGAAACGCGAAGGAGAAGAAGAAAGGAAATGAGGGAGAAGGCTCGGGCGAGCTGCCTCTTAAACCAAAACAGGGGACAGACAGGCATACATAGAAGATGGCGCGTTTAGATTAACAAACGCGCGCGGTGGCTCGGCTGGCTGTGCCCTCTGCCTAGCATGCGACACGGCCCTGGTTCGATTCCTACTCGACGTGCTATTTAATTCCCTATTTATTTTTGCTCCTTCCCAAGCCCAAACGCCTTCACCAAAAATCCCAAATCTTTTCAAATTGACTCATAATTATTCCGAAAAATTTAATTTCAAAACCGGCCCTATCGGCCCGACCCAAAATTACCAAAATGCCCCTGGGCCTCCCGGGAAGGCCGGGATGAATTTTCCGGGCCGTTACAAGGTTGATGCGATATTAGAATATATTACATTAACCGTTGCTGCCAAAAACTAAAAAAAACACTCTTGGAACGAACTTTAGGTTTTAAACGCTGAAATCTCTCCGAGTTTTTTTTCTTAGCTCCCGGAACATCGTAATGCCACATTGGAATATTTTGCGTGAAACGTTTGCATCAAAGAATCGAAACAAACACTCTCGGGACGAAATTTAGGCTTTCATCGCATAAATCTATCCGAGTTTTTAAGTTTCCTCTCCCGAAACATTGTCATGCAGCTTTCGAATAGTTTACATCAAACGTTTATGCCAAATCCATGAAACAAACCGTCTAGGGACGAACTTTAGGTTTTCAAGGCATAAATCCTTCCGATGTTTTTGGATTTACCTCGCGAAACAGGTTGATGTGATATTAGAATATATTACATTAACCGTTGCTGCCAAAAACTCAAAAAAAACACTCTTGGAACGAACTTTAGGTCTTAAACGCTGAAATCTATCAGAGTTTTTTTTCTTAGCTCCCGGAACATCGTAATGCAACATTGGAATATTTTGTGTGAAACGTTTGCGCCAAAGAATCGAAACAAACACTCTTGGGAAGAACTTTAGGCTTTCATCGCATAAATCTATCCGAGTTTTTTGGTTTCCTCTCCCGAAACATTGTGATGCAGCTTTCGAATAGTTTACATCAAACGTTTATGCCAAATCCATGAAACAAACTGTCTAGGGACGAACTTTAGGTTTTCAAGGCATAAATCCTTCCGATGTTTTTGGATTTACCTCGCGAAACAGGTTGATGCGATATTAGAATATATTACATTAACCGTTGCTGCCAAAAACTAAAAAAAACACTCTTGGAACGAACTTTAGGTTTTAAATAAATCTATCCGAGTTTTTTTTCTTAGCTCCCGGAACATCGTAATGCCACATTGGAATATTTTGCGTGAAACGTTTGCATCAAAGAATCGAAACAAACACTCTCGGGACGAAATTTAGGCTTTCATCGCATAAATCTATCCGAGTTTTTAAGTTTCCTCTCCCGAAACATTGTCATGCAGCTTTCGAATAGTTTACATCAAACGTTTATGCCAAATCCATGAAACAAACCGTCTAGGGACGAACTTTAGGTTTTCAAGGCATAAATCCTTCCGATGTTTTTGGATTTACCTCGCGAAACAGGTTGATGCGATATTAAAATATATTACATTAACCGTTGCTACCAAAAACTCAAAAAAAACACTCTTGGAACGAACTTTAGGTTTTAAACGCTGAAATCATTCAGAGTTTTTTTTCTTAGCTCCCGGAACATCGTAATGCCACATTGGAATATTTTGCGTGAAACCTTTCCGACAAAGAATCGAAACAAACACTCTCGGGACGAAATTTAGGCTTTCATCGCATAAATCTATCCGAAGTTTTTAAGTTTCCTCTCCGAAACATTGTCATGCAGCTTTCGAATAGTTTACATCAAACGTTTATGCCAAATCCATGAAACAAACCGTCGAGGGACGAACTTTACGCTTTCAACGCGTAAATCTATCCGAGTTTATTGGTTTTTCCTCCCAAAACATTGTGATGCAGCATTGGAATAGTTTACATCAAACGTTTATGCCAAATCCTTAAAACAAACCATCTAGGGCCAACTTTAGGTTTTCAACGCATAAATCCTTCCGATGTTTTTGGTTTTACCTCGAAAACAGGTTGATGCGACATTAGAATAGTTTACATTAAACGTTGTTGCCAAAAATTCGAAAAAAGCACTCATGGAACGAACTTTAGGTTTTAAACGCTGAAATCTATCCGAGTTTTTTTTCTTAGCTCCCGGAACATCGTAATGCAACATTGGAATATTTTGCGTGAAACGTTTGCGCCAAAGAATCGAAACAAACACTCTCGGGATGAACTTTAAGCTTTCATCGCATAAATCTATCTGAGTTTTTTGGTTTCCTCTCCCGAAACATTGTGATGCAGCTTTCGAATAATTTACATCAAACGTTTATGCCAAATCCATGAAACAAACCGTCTGGGGACCAACTTTAGGTTTTCAAGGCATAAATCCTTCCGATGTTTTTGGATTTACCTCGCAAAATAGGTTGATGCGATATTAGAATATATTACATTAACCGTTGCAGCCAAAAACTAAAAAAAAACACTCATGGAACGAACTTTAGGTTTTAAACGGTGAAATCTATCCGAGTTTTTTTTTCTTAGCTCCCGGAACAGCGTAATGCCACATTGGAATATTTTGAGTGAAACGTTTGCGACAAAGAATCGAAACAAACACTCTCGGGAAGTAATTTAGGTTTTCATCGCATAAATCTATCCGAGTTTTTAAGTTTCCTCTCCCGAAACATTGTGATGCAGCTTTCGAATAGTTTACATCAAACGTTTATGCCAAATCCATGAAACAAACCGTCTAGGGACGAACTTTAGGTTTTCAAGGCATAAATCCTTCCGATGTTTTTGGATTTACCTCAAAAACAGTTGATGCGATATTAGAATATATTACATTAACCGTTCGCTGCAAAAACTAAGAAAAACACTCTTGGAACGAACTTTAGGTTTTAAACAATGAAATCTATCCGAGTTTTTTTCTTAGCTCCCGGAACATCGTAATGCCACATTGGAATATTTTGCGTGAAACGTTTGCGACAAAGAATCGAAACAAACACTCTCGGGACGAAATTTAGGCTTTCATCGCATAAATCTATCCGAGTTTTTAAGTTTCCTCTCCGAAACATTGTGATGGGACTTTTCGAATAGTTTACATCAAACGTTTATGCCAAATCCATGAAACAAACCGTCTAGGGACGAACTTTAGGTTTTCAAGGCATAAATCCTTCCGATGTTTTTGGATTTACCCACAAAGCGAGTTGATGCGATATTAGAATATATTACATTAACCGTTGTTGCCAAAAACTAAAAAAACACTCTTGGAACGAACTTTAGGTTTTAAGCGCTGAAATCTATCCGAGTTTTTTCTTAGCTCCCTAACATCGTAATGCCACATTGGAATATTTTGCGTGAAACGTTTCCGACAAAGAATCGAAACAAACACTCTCGGGAAGAACTTTAGGCTTTCATCGCATAAATCTATCCGAGTTTTTTGGTTTCCTCTCTCGAAACATTGTGATGCAGCTTTCGAATAGTTTACATCAAACGTTTATGCCAAATCCATGAAACAAACCGTCTAGGGACGAACTTTAGGTTTTCAAGGCATAAATCCTTCCGATGTTTTTGGATTTACCTCGCATAAACAAAGTTGATGCGATATTAGAATATATTACATTAACCGTTGTTGCCAAAAACTCAAAAAAACACTCTTGGAACGAACTTTAGGTTTTAAACGCTGAAATCTATCCGAGTTTTTTCTTAGCTCCCTAACATCGTAATGCCACATTGGAATATTTTATGAAACGTTTCCGACAAAGAATCGAAACAAACACTCTCGGGAAGAACTTTAGGCTTTCATCGCATAAATCTATCCGAAGTTTTTGGTTTCCTCTCCCGAAACATTGTGATGCAGCTTTCGAATAGTTTACATCAAACGTTTATGCCAAATCCATGAAACAAACCGTCTAGGGATGAACTTTAGGTTTTCAAGGCATAAATCCTTCCGATGTTTTTGGATTTACCTCGCATAAACAAAGTTGATGCGATATTAGAATATATTACATTAATCTATTCTTTGCCAAAAATTAAAAAAAACACTCTTGGAACGAACTTTAGGTTTTAAACGCTGAAATCTATCCGAGTTTTTTTGCTTAGCTCCCGGAACATCGTAATGCCACATTGGAATATTTTGCGTGAAACGTTTGCGTCAAAGAATTGAAACAAACACTCTCGGGACGAAATTTAGGCTTTCATCGCATAAATCTATCCGAGTTTTTAAGTTTCCTTTCCCGAAACATTGTGATGCAGCTTTCGAATAGTTTACATCAAACGTTTATGCCAAATCCATGAAACAAACCGTCTAGGGACGAACTTTAGGTTTTCAAGGCATAAATCCTTCCGATGTTTTTGGATTTACCATGCGAAACAAAGTTGATGCGATATTAGAATATATTACATTAACCGTTGCTGCCAAAAACTAAAAAAAAACACTCTTGGAACGAACTTTAGGTTTTAAACGCTGAAATCTATCCGAGTTTTTTTTCTTAGCTCCCGGAACATCGTAATGCCACATTGGAATATTTTGCGTGAAACGTTTCCGACAAAGAATCGAAACAAACACTCTCGGGAAGAATTTTAGGCTTTCATCGCATAAATCTATCCTAGTTTTTTGGTTTCCTCTCTCGAAACATTGTGATGCAGCTTTCGAATAGTTTACATCAAACGTTTATGCCAAATCCATGAAACAAACCGTCTAGGGACGAACTTTAGGTTTTCAAGGCATAAATCCTTCCGATGTTTTTGGATTTACCTCATAAACAAAGTTGATGCGATATTAGAATATATTACATTAACCGTTGTTGCCAAAAACTCAAAAAAAACACTCTTGGAACGAACTTTAGGTTTTAAACGCTGAAATCTATCCGAGTTTTTTTTCTTAGCTCCCGGAACATCGTAATGCCACATTGGAATATTTTTCGTGAAACGTTTCCGACAAAGAATCGAAACAAACACTCTCGGGAAGAACTTTAGGCTTTCATCGCATAAATCTATCCGAGTTTTTTGGTTTCTCTCCCAAACATTGTGATGCGACTTTCGAATAGTTTACATCAAACGTTTATGCCAAATCCATGAAACAAACCGTCTAGGACGAACTTTAGGTTTTCAAGGCATAAATCCTTCCGATGTTTTTGGATTTACCTCATAAACAAAGTTGATGCGATATTAGAATATATTACATTAACCGTTCTTGCCAAAAACTAAAAAAACACTCTTGGAACGAACTTTAGGTTTTAAACAATGAAATCTATCCGAGCTTTTTTTTTCTTAGCTCGGAACATCGTAATGCCACATTGGAATATTTTGCGTGAAACGTTTTCGTCAAAGAATCGAAACAAACACTCTCGGGACGAAATTTAGGCTTTCATCACATAAATCTATCCGAGTTTTTAAGTTTCCTCTTCCGAAACATTGTCATGCAGCTTTCGAATAGTTTACATCAAACGTTTATGCCAAATCCATGAAACAAACCGTCTAGGGACGAACTTTAGGTTTTCAAGGCATAAATCTATCCGATGTTTTTGGATTTAACTCATGAAAACAAAGTTGATGCGATATTAGAATATATTACATTAACCGTTGCTGCCAAAAACTAAAAAAAACACTCTTGGAACGAACTTTAGGTTTTAAACGCTGAAATCTATCAGAGTTTTTTTTTTAGCTCCCGGAACATCGTAATGCAACATTGGAATATTTTGCGTGAAACGTTTGCGCCAAAGAATCGAAACAAACACTCTTGGAACGAACTTTAGGTTTTAAACGCTGAAATCTATCAGAGTTTTTTTTCTTAGCTCCCGGAACATCGTAATGCCACATTGGAATATTTTGCGTGAAACGTTTCCGACAAAGAATCGAAACAAACACTCTCGGGACGAAATTTAGGCTTTCATCGCATAAATCTATCCGAGTTTTTAAGTTTCCGCTCCCGAAACATTGTCATGCAGCTTTTGAATAGTTTACATCAAACGTTTATGCCAAATCCATGAAACAAACCGTCGAGGGACGAACTTTACGCTTTCAACGCATAAATCTATCCGAGTTTATTGGTTTTTCCTCCCAAAACATTGTGATGCAGCATTGGAATAGTTTACATCAAACGTTTATGCCAAATCCTTGAAACAAACCATCTAGGGACCAACTTTAGGTTTTCAACGCATAAATCCTTCCGATGTTTTTGGTTTTACCTCGCGAAACAGGTTGATGCGACATTAGAATAGATTAAATTAAACGTTGTTGCCAAAAATTCAAAAAAAACACTCTTGGAACTAACTTTAGGTTTTAAACGCTGAAATCTATCCGAGTTTTTTTTCTTAGCTCCCGGAACATCGTAATGCAACATTGGAATATTTTGCGTGAAACGTTTGCGCCAAAGAATCGAAACAAACACTCTCGGGAAGAACTTTAGGCTTTCATCGCATAAATCTATCCGAGTTATTTGGTTTCCTCTCCCGAAACATTGTGATGCAGCTTTCGAATAGTTTACATCAAACGTTTATGCCAAATCCATGAAACAAACCGTCTAGGGACGAACTTTAGGTTTTCAAGGCATAAATTCTTCCGATGTTTTTGGATTTACCTCGCGAAACAGGTTGATGCGATATTAGAATATATTACATTAACCGTTGCTGCCAAAAACTCAAAAAAAACACTCTTGGAACGAACTTTAGGTTTTAAACGGTGAAATCTATCCGAGTTTTTTTTCTTAGCTCCCAGAACATCGTAATGCCACATTGGAATATTTTGCGTGAAACGTTTCCGACAAAGAATCGAAACAAACACTCTCGGGACGAAATTTAGGCTTTCATCGCATAAATCTATCCGAGTTTTTAAGTTTCCTCTCCCGAAACATTGTCATGCAGCTTTCGAATAGTTTACACCAAACGTTTATGCCAAATCCATGAAAAAAACCGTCTAGGGACGAACTTTACGCTTTCAACGCATAAATCTATCCGAGTTTATTGGTTTTTCCTCCCAAAACATTGTGATGCAGCATTGGAATAGTTTACATCAAACGTTTATGCCAAATCCTTGAAACAAACCATCTAGGGACCAACTTTAGGTTTTCAACGCATAAATCCTTCCGATGTTATTGCTTTTACCTCGCGAAACAGGTTGATGCGACATTAGAATAGTTTACATTAAACGTTGTTGCCAAAAATTCGAATAAAGCACTCATGGAACGAACTTTAGGTTTTAAACGCTGAAATCTATCAGAGTTTTTTTTCTTAGCTCCCGGAACATCGTAATGCAACATTGGAATATTTTGCGTGAAACGTTTGCGCCAAAGAATCGAAACAAACACTCTCGGGATGAACTTTAGGCTTTCATCGCATAAATCTATCTGAGTTTTTTGGTTTCCCCTCCCGAAACATTGTGTAAGGGACCGACCCGAATGGGGCACTAAATGGGCCCTTACCCCAATGCATGCATTCAAAGTAAAGGACATTTAAACAGACATGATTTCGGATTCCAATTAAAACAAAACATTCAAAATAACCCCTTTAAAAACTAGACATTTTCCTGAAACTCGTCCCTCTGTTTCCAAGCACTGCTCCGGGATAAATACATTTCCAAAGTTTACTCGATCAGAGATTTACTAAAAGCCATTCAAAACATTCGGATACAACATGCTGGAATCCACAAATATTTACAAACATCCTAGGGCTCCGTGCCGCTACATGCATTCAGGGAAAACAAAAACACACGAGAGTCATAATACAAAAATCGAGTTGGAAGATCTGGGCCCCATGATCACGGCTCCTCCTTCGTGCATCCGGTCGCAAGACCACGATTACTGTGGAAAACCACAGAATAAGGGTGAGTAACGAATTACTCGGTAAGAATCCCCAACCGGGGTACAATACGATATACATGGTCATCTCGATGAACGTATGCAAGCTATGAATATAACACGCATTAGAATAGAGCACATAGCTTAGCCCACACTTGGGCCTCGGATGCCAACTCGGTGGCTTAGTCCGGAATAAAATCATCACACGCCCAATACATAAGTCGCCCTATACGAGAAACAAGTCCCGGCCTCGGCTGTCTCATCGTCGACGAAAGGTACACCGGCTCACAATCCCGAGGAGCTCTCCGACCGGCGTTGTAATGAGCGTAAGCATGCACCGCGTGCTCGCAGACTATGGGGTTGCGAGTGTGGTCCAAGGCAAGTGCGCCATATCCGGTCACCACGCCTAACTAAATCTTTGGATCGGTGTCACCGACATAGGGTGTGAGACACGACACGTAAACTATGTCGGCTGAACCACCGCACACGGGGCCAAGAAACGGTCGTGGTAGGCTTACACCAGAAGCCGTCCTTGCCTTAACAGTGGCAATCGGGGGCTCACGCCAAACATGCCGAGGACATGCCGGCTGCGGGGACGAGGCAATGCCAAGTCATCATCCCGACCATTGGGGCATTTACGATACCGCCACCTCACCCAAGATTGCGGGGCCTACCGCTCGGGTTAGCAAATCCCTCACGGGGTCCAGTGGGCGGAATGACTTGCTCGACGTCCCCGCCATGGATGCAAGGTTCTTTATGCATCGGGCCGGATGATGCTATCTACCCGCAATTCTAACCGCCCTAGCAACGACAAACAATTCCATAAAATCCAATACGTGCTCAATAAGAATACAACGAGCCTAGCATGCTACTACGAAGCAAGGAGCAGATACGAGCATGCGAGTAAAGGAACAACCTAGCATGGATTAACATGAGAATTAACCAAGAAATCATGCTAACCGGGAATTGATTGAAGCACCTAGCTACACATGTCAATAATCACAAACAAGCAATCAATCAACAATCACATATAATATCGCAGGTCCACACAACCCCGGTGAAGAAATCCTTACCTTGGTCGGGGACGGTTGGCACGAAATCCTAAGTCGCAAACAATCTCGATCTAGCTACCGGAACCTATCAATCAACACAAAAATCACACAATAGGCCTAAATACAATAAAATAAATGAGGCTCGGCTCGGGAGCAACTCACGAGGCACGCATTTAACGCACGAACGGGCCGACAGACGAACGGGGCAAAGAACGGGTTGGGCTGGCGCGCGCTGGGCGCAGTAAATGGGCGAGCGGCGCGCGACGCTGGCGCGACGCGCGCGACGAACGCGGGCGGGCAGGGGGGCGCGGCTGGCGCTGGCGATGCGCGACGACGCGTAGCGGGCGCGCGCGCGCGAGCGACGACGAGGCGATGCGCGGCGTGGTTTCGGGCGGAGAGCGCTCGCTCGCTGCGGCGATCGCGTAACAGGCGAACAGAGAATCGGAGGAAACGAACTCGATTTCGGGCGATTGGAGAAGATTCGACGGCCGATTTATAGATGGATGAACTCCCTACTCCACCGCACTAAAACCACCCAACGTTTCACCTCGACACGGCGGAAAAAGGAAATCAAAAACAGGGGAAAGAAATGGAGAAATCGGAGGAGAAGAAGAAGAAGAGAGGAGAAAGGGAGGAGAACTCACCGAGAGGATCGATCGGCCGAGGGAGAGCCGGCGAGCTGGCTGGTCGGCGAGGGGGAGGCCGGTCGGTGAGGAGAATCGCGAAGGAGAAGAAGAAAGGAAACGAGGAGAAGGCTCGGGCGGCGCCTTTTAAACCAAAACAGGGACAGCACAAGCATACATAGAAGATGGCGCGTTTAGATTAACAAACGCGTGCGGTGGCTCTACTGGGTGTGCCCTACGCCTAGCATGCGACACGGCCTGGTTCGATTCCGCTCGACGCGCTATTTAATTCCCTATTTATTTTTGCTCCTTCCCAAGCCCAAACGCCTTCACCAAAAATCCCAATTCTTTTCAAATTGACTCATAATTATTCCGACAAATTTAATTTCAAAACCGGCCCTGTCGGCCCGACCCAAAATTACCAAAATGCCCCTGGGCCTCCCGGGAAGACCGAGATGAAATTTTCCGGGCCGTTACAATACTCCCCCCTTACAAGACTTTCGTCCTCGAAAGTCACTTAAGATTGGAACAGCTCGGGATAATGCAATCTCATCTCATCCTCCCGCTCCCAAGTGGCTTCCTCTGAACTCTGACTCCTCCACTGAACCTTTACCACCGGATTTCACGACACGCAGTTGTCTTTGTCTCAAAAGCAAGAATCCCCACTGGTTTCTCCTCGAAGCTCAAATCTTCATTCAGCTGCAACGGCTCCAAGTCAACAATGTGCGACGGATCCGGCACGAACTGTCTCAACATCGAAACATGAAAACACCGTGCACTGCTGACAATGACGGAGGCAGGGCTAACCGATAAGCAACCTTGCCGATCCACTCTAGAATCTCAACGGACCAACAAAACGGGGACTCAGCTTTCCACGCTTGCCAAACCTCAAACACCTCGCATCGGTGCAACCTTTAGGGATACATGCTGACCAACCTCAAACTCCAAATCCCGACGCCGAACATCGGCGTAACTCTCTTCGTCGCTGCTCCGAGTGTCAACATACGAGCTCTAATCTTCTCGCACGGCACCATTGGTCAACTACAAGAACTCGGGACCCAAAACAAAACCGACGACCACCAACCTTTTCTCACAAAGACTAGAGACGCAAAGCATTTACCTTACCATGCTTCAACAGAACTAAAAGAACTAGCAAAGGAGGCGCTATCCGAGGCGACCTCATAAAATCCAACACTGGTTTCCGCTGCCTAACCACGGAAACCCCAACTCACAACAAGCTCCAACGGATCTGGCTCAATCCTCCAAAATACCATCGGTCAGAGGGTGAAAGCACTACAGAGAATCGCACTCGGCCATAAGCCCCTTAACCACGCTCCGCCTAGAACAAACCTTTGTTGCCCCACCACGGTGACAACAACTCAAACTAAATCGACATGACTCTACTCCATAGAAATGGCAATCAGACACTAGAGACGAGGTGCGAGCTCTCACCATCAAACCAATCCTCCAAGAATCTAATCTCACACAACAACCTCAACTAACTGGACAGCTCCAACCCGGAAAACTTACAATCCAACAACTTGAGTGCTACGGCCTCGGACGCTCAAACAACCACAAACTGCATAGCTATGCCAATCCACACAACTCTAGCTTGACTCAAATCACTGGCTGGACAAGTCAGCTTGCCAACAACCGGGCCCCAGAGGGCTCCCTCCACCAAACTTACCTCCATGCAAGCAACGGAACGAAGCTTGCCTCAAATATGAAACACATCTCACAAGTCCAAATGATAGCACAGACAGGCCTAACCCTCTAGCTTAGGCTCAATGCACCTTCCCACCGAAACTTCGCAACGAAACTCCACCACCTGGTTAATACCAACTACCAAGAACCAGAATACCAATAATGGCCGGCAGAGCACAAGCTACACTAACCAGCAAGGATCCCTCAAAATGCCAAGACCCTAGTCCAACCACAATGGTGCAACCTCATCCACAACTGATACAAGGGGTTCTTCAACTACAAAGGTGCAACAACTTCCATGCCAACACACAAAACCTTAACCAACTAGGCCAAACACTCATAGGAGGCAGAACAACTCTTATTGCAACTTCCAGAACACCACTTAAGAGTCCGCTTAACTGGACAAACAACTGCTTTCAGGTGGCCAACAGACTTTCCACCTACTAGCACTGCTACCGCCAAGTCCAAGACCAAGGGATAATCCGACAATTCCAAAAAAAAGAAACAGATCCTTACAAGTAGACATCCGAAGAACAGGGAGCTCCACAAATGCTCGCTAACTTGCTCAGCTAAGCACAACATCCAATTCTCTCACTGAGGCAACAACAGGGGGTCCACCACAGACTGGACCGCCGACCACGAACAAGCAAAGACTCGCCCTCCAACACCAAATGAGGGCACTCTCAAACTCTGGGAACATGAGAGACATCCTACAGGGCAAACCACTTACCCACGAACAAGGCTAACTCCTTGGCAACTCGAAAACCACACCTTGGCCAACATCAAACACCAACTTGCCACCACACAGGAACCAAATCCGGACTTTACTCCAAACAAACTCTGGCTTGCTAGCCCACCAAAAGCGCCAAAGAACTCACCCGAGGCTACTGGACTACTCGACTCGGCTTGCTAACTAAACTTACTACCTGGTCCGGTGAGCTCTGGTGAGGCTCTCCACAACTAGGGTTCTTCGACAACCCTCGACACACACTGTCGTCTAACGGCCTACAACCAATTGCCTGAACAAACAAAAACTCCATTTTCTAGCAACACATCCATGCTGGCCAACTCCAACTCCTTGGAAACCAAGAAGACCCGAAACGCTACCGAATGCGTCATCCTCCTACTCAAACATCAACCACAACATAACTCCTACCCAAGTAAGGATCCGAACAACTCTCTCAGTCATGACGATCAGCAAGAAGATCCGCCAACCTAGCTTAGGTCCATTTAACAATCTCACTTAAGCAACAACTCGCTACCACGAGCATGGTATCCTTACCACCTCACTAAGCCTTACAACATCCACTTGGAGTCCAACTTTTCCAAAAACCGAGCACGGATCCCCAAAGCAAACCCTACATGGATCGACTCTCTCGCATGAACGAACCACACAAAACACACTTGTGTGCACAACTCCCAACCTTCATTTAGCGATCCAAGTCTAACAAATGCTTTTCCCAAAAGCCACACTAGCTCTGGCAGAGATACGGCCACCAACGGAACACCCAAAGTTCCATCTCCACACGATGCTCAAGTCGTGGCAACCTTGCTCTACCAAAGCATAACAATGCCAAACCGAACTTACTTTATATCAAGCCTCTACCAAGGGTGCTTACCCCTAAGGCATCCAAAACCTCTCACAAGGCATCAGCTCATCTCGCCTCATAGGCATCCAGCTCATCTCATGAGCATCCAACTCAGGGTCCCTCTGCTGGACCAAACTCGCATCTACAATGCTCAACTCTCCTCAGATTAAGGCACTCGAAGGTAGTTGACCGCACTACCAACCACAAAGAAATCTCTTGGCCTTAACACTAGCGCGAAAATCACGCCCACAAACAAATACCAACCGCCAACCTGCTGACTTACTCAACCTCCAGTAACACTAGGAAAAGGCTCCGGCTCCTCTCGAACATCCTTTCGCTTGAAGTCTTTCGATTACCACTGCACTAGCCCTTTTTGCACGACCTACACAGGTGCAACTACCATAAACGGATCCAAGGCTAAAGGAGTACGCTGAACTCCGAATGGCATAGAACCATCTGCTATGCCCATGCCAAACTCAGGCCTGAACCAGATTTAATGCCAAAGTGGCACACCAACCAATGCACCTCAAGTGCCACTACTACCAAATCCGCATCTTACTACAACGGGGCCAACAAGGTCACAACCTCAAGTGACACGAACTCTGGCTCGGCATACAAGGGCTCAACTCCAACAACCATGCCTAAGGCATCTCATCAAGCTGAAGGCTCACAGCCTACTCTTGCATCTCCACATGATGCTCAACAAACTCTGGCCGGCTCTATCAACATGCAGCAACTAGCCCTACTCTAGAGCTTACCAAAAGAAGAGTGTTCAATTCTATCACACCACTGAGGAAACCACCAACGGATCCAGTCCGTAAGGAACACTACTTGCTGCACCCTTAACTACAGGGTTCCGGCTTACTGGCTACAACAACCACACTTCGCAGAAACACAAAGATACCTCATCAACCTCCTCGAAGGCTACCAGCTTTGCAACCATTCTCTGGGCAACCAAAAATCTAACAAGGCTCAAGATCAGCACTTGAGCTACCCAGGCTAGTCCACACGGGGACCTGCCCCACCAACATCCACATCAAAGACAACCACGGCTACCTTCTCTCTTGGAGTGGCATCCCAAGGCAAAGCACCTCCACCCCTCTCACTAGGGAAAACCATCAATTGGGCCACGGTTGGCCTATGGGAGTCCAATCTCTACCTCCCTCCGAACGATGTCCCGGGGCATCCGAACCTACACGGATACCACAACAAGCCACAACATACATCACACATTGTGGGAAGTTGGCATGATGGCGCTCTAAACCCAAACCAATAACGAGTCGAGAACATGCTCGCGTCTCCGCTCCACAATACTACACAAGGCATACACTAGATGACAGTGTATTGTAAATTCTTAACCCTTTTTAAACAACAAATAGTAAACTTAGGCGCACTGATGACCTGTGTGGAGTGCTAGTGATCATGGGAAAACGACCTACAAACAACACGAGTCATACTACGAATTTATGACTCTAAGCTCACGATACCAACTGTAAGGGACCGACCCGAATGGGGCACTAAATGGGCCCTTACCCCAATGCATGCATTCAAAGTAAAGGACATTTAAACAGACATGATTTCGGATTCCAATTAAAACAAAACATTCAAAATAACCCCTTTAAAAACTAGACATTTTCCCGAAAACTGCCCCCTGTTTCCAAGCACATTCCAGATAAATACATTTCCAAAGTTTACTCGATCAGAGATTTACTAAAAGCCATTCAAAACTGTTCGGATACAACATCATGGAATCCACAAATATTTACAAACATCCTAGGGCTCGTGTCCGCTACATGCATTCAGGGGAAAACAAAAACACACGAGAGTCATAATACAAAAATCAGAGTTGGAAGACTGGGCCCCATGATCACAGCTCCTCCTTCAGGCATCCGGTCGCGCACCACGATTACCTGTGGAAAACCACAGAATAAGGGTGAGTAACGAATTACTCAAGAAGAATCCCCAACCGGGGTACAATACGATATACATGGTCATCTCGATGAACGTATGCAAGCTATGAATATAACACAGAATAGAGCACATAGCTTAGCCCACACTTGGGCCTCGGATGCCAACTCGGTGGCTTAGTCCGGAATAAAATCATCACACAGATCCAATACATAAGTCGCCCTATACGAGAAACAAGTCCCGCCTCACCGGTCATCATGTCGACGACGAAAGGTACACCGCTCACAATCCCGAGGAGCTCTCGATGGGCGTTGTAATGAGCGTAAGCATGCACCGTGCTACTGCAGACTATGGGGGTTGCGAGTCGAAGGCAAGCTGCCCATATCCGATCCACCACGCCTAACTAAATCTTTGGATCGGTGTCACCGACATAGGGTGTGAGACGGACACGTAAACTATGTCGGCTGAACCACCGCACTGGGGCCAAGAAACGGTCGTGGTAGGCTTACACCAGAAGCCGCCCCTTGCCTTAACAGTGGCAATCGGGGGCTACGCCAAACATGCCGAGGACATGCCGCCGCCGGGGACGAGGCAATGCCAAGTCATCATCCCGACCATTGGGGCATTTAATGATCCGCCACCCTCACCCAAGATTGCGGGGCCTACCGCTCGGGTTAGCAAATCCCTCACGGGGTCGGGGGCGGAATGACTTGCTCGACGTCCCCGCCATGGATGCAAGGTTCTTTATGCATCAAAGCCGGATGATGCTATCTACGCGCAACTCTAACCCCTAGCAACAGCAACAAACAATTCCATAAAATCCAATACGTGCTCAATAAGAATACAACGAGCCTAGCATGCTACTACGAAGCAAAGGAACAGATACGAGCATGCGAGAAAGGAACAACCTAGCATGGATTAACATGAGAATTAACCAAGAAATCATGCTAACCGAATTCAGATTGAAGCACCTAGCTACACATGTCAATAATCACAAACAAGCAATCAATCAACAATCACATATAATATCGCGAGGTCCACACAACCCCGGTAAGAAATCCTTACCTTGGTGGGGGCGGTTTGCACGAAATCCTAAGTCGCAAACAATCTCGATCTAGCTCACAGGAACCTATCAATCAACACAAAAATCACACAATAGGCCTAAATACAATAAAATAAATGAGGCTCGGCTCGAGAGCAACTCACGAGGCACGCATTTAACGCGAAGCGGGCCGATTGCCGACAGAGGGCGGCAACGGGGCTGTTTGGCCGGGCGCTACCTGGGCGCAGAATGGGCGAGCCGGGCGCAAGACGCGCTGGCGCGACGCTGCAGAGATTTAACGCGGGTTTGGTTGGGGCGCGGCTGGCGCTGGCGATGCGCGACGCGACGCGTAGCTGGCGAGGACGCGCGCGCGAGGACGAGGCGATGCGCTGCGTGGCGTGGCTCGGTGGAGCGCTCGCTGCTGCGGCGGCGGCGAACAGGCGGCGAACAGAGAATCGGAGGAAACGAACTCGATTTCGGGCGATTGGAGAAGATTCGACGGCCGATTTATAGATGGATGAACTCCCTACTCCGGTGCACTAAAACCACCCAACGTTTCACCTCGACACTCACGGAAAAAGGAAATCAAAAACAGGGGGAAAGAAATGGAGAAATCGGAGGAGAAGAAGAAGAAGAGAGGAGAAAGGGGAGGAGAACTCACCGGAGGGGATCGATCGGCCGAGGAGAGCGGCGAGTCTTTGGTCGGCGAGGGGGAGGCCGGTCGGTGAGGAGAATCGCGAAGGAGAAGAAGAAAGGAAACGAGGGAGAAGGCTGGGCGAGCCGCTTTTAAACCAAAAACAGGGGACGGACAAGCATACATAGAAGATGGCGCGTTTAGATTAACAAACGCGTGGCGGTGGCTCGATCAGTGTTGTGCCCTCGCCTAGCATGCGACACGGCCCTGGTTCGATTCCTGCTCGACGCGCTATTTAATTCCCTATTTATTTTTGCTCCTTCCCAAGCCCAAACGCCTTCACCAAAAATCCCAATTCTTTTCAAATTGACTCATAATTATTCCGACAAATTTAATTTCAAAACCGGCCCTGTCGGCCCGACCCAAAATTACCAAAATGCCCCTGGGCCTCCCGGGAAGACCGAGATGAAATTTTCCGGGTCGTTACAATACTCCCCCCTTACAAGACTTTCGTCCTCGAAAGTCACTTAAGATTGGAACAGCTCGGGATAATGCAATCTCATCTCATCCTCCCGCTCCCAAGTGGCTTCCTCTCGAACTCGACTCCTCCCCGAACCTTTACCACCGGATTTCACGACACGCGGTGTCTTTGTCTCAAAAGCAAGAATCCCCACTGGTTTCTCCTCGAAGCTCAAATCTTCATTCAGCTGCAACGGCTCCAAGTCAACAATGTGCGACGGATCCGGCACGAACTGTCTCAACATCGAAACATGAAAACACCGTGCACTGCTGACAATGACGGAGGCAGGGCTAACCGATAAGCAACCTTGCCGATCCACTCTAGAATCTCAACGGACCAACAAAGCGGGGACTCGGCTTTCCACGCTTGCCAAACCTCAAACACCTCGCATCGGTGCAACCTTTAGGGATACATCGCGACCAACCTCAAACTCCAAATCCCGACGCCGAACATCGGCGTAACTCTTCCGCGCTCTGAAATTTTGTCAACATACGAGCTCTAATCTTACGCGACGGCACCATTGGTCAAGCTGCAGACAACTCGGGACCCAAAACAAAAGCGGCGACCACCAACCTTTTCTCACGGACACTAGAGACTGCGGCATTTACCTTACCATGCTTCAACAGAACTAAAAGAACTAGCGGTAGGGCGCTGCTATCCGAGGCGACCTCATAAAATCCAACACCTGGTTCATTGCCTAACCACGGAAACCCCAACTCACAACAAGCTCCAACGGATCGGCTCAATCCTCCAAAATACCATCGGTCGAGAGGGTGAAAGCACTACTGAATCGCACTCGGCTCATAAGCCCCTTAACCACGCTCGCCTAGAACAAACCTTTGTTGCCCCACCACGGTGACAACAACTCCACTGGCGACATGACTCTACTCCATAGAAATGGCAACTGTACACGAGACGAGGTGCGAGCTCTCACTACTGAAACCAATCCTCCAAGAATCTAATCTCACACAACAACCTCAACTAACTGACAGCTCCCACCCGGAAAACTTACAATCCAACAACTTGAGTGCTACGGCCTCGGACGCTCAAACAACCACAAACCGCATAGCTATGCCAATCCACACAACTCTAGCTTGACTCAAATCCTTGCATTTGGACAAGTCGACTTGCCAACAACCTTAGCCCCGTGAGGGCTCCCTCCACCAAACTTACCTCCATGCAAGCAACGGAACGAAGCTTGCCTCAAATATGAAACACATCTCACAAGTCCAAATGATAGCACAGACAGGCCTAACCCTCTAGCTTAGGCTCAATGCACCTTCCCACCGAAACTTCGCAACGAAACTCCACCACCTGGTTAATACCAACTACCAAGAACCGAATACCAATAATGGCAGAGCACAAGCTACACTAACCAGCAAGGATCCCTCAAAATGCCAAGACCCTAGTCCAACCACAATGGTGCAACCTCATCCACAACTGATACAAGGGGTTCTTCAACTACAAAGGTGCAACAACTTCCATGCCAACACACAAAACCTTAACCAACTAGGCCAAACACTCATAGGAGGCAGAACAACTCTTATTGCAACTTCCAGAACACCACTTAAGAGTCCGCTTAGCTGGACAAACAAGCGCTTTGGTGGCCATGAGACTTTCCACCTACTAGCACTGCTACCGCCAAGTCCAAGACCAAGGGATAATCCGACAATTCCAAAAAAAAAGCAGATCCTTACAAGTAGACATCCGAAGAACAGGGAGCTCCACAAATGCTCGCTAACTTGCTCAGCTAAGCACAACATCAATTCTCTCACCGAGGCAACAAATGTGGGGTCCACCATGCAGTGGACCGCCGACCACGAACAAGCAAAGACTCGCCCTCCAACACCAAATGAGGGCACTCTCAAACTCGGGAACATGAGAGACATCCTCTGGGGCAAACCACTTACCCACGAACAAGGCTAACTCCTTGGCAACTCGAAAACCACACCTTGGCCAACATCAAACACCAACTTGCCACCACACAGGAACCAAATCCGGACTTTACTCCAAACAAACTCTGGCTTGCTAGCCCACCAAAACTGCCAGCAACTCACCCGAGGCTACAGACTACTCGACTCTGGCTTGCTAACTAAACTTACTACCTGGGTCTGACTGAGCTCTGGTGAGGCTCTCCACAACTAGGGTTCTTCGACAACCCTCGACACACTGCGCCGCGTCTAACGGCCTACAACCAATTGCCCGAACAAACAAAAACTCCATTTTCTAGCAACACATCCATCTTTGGCCAACTCCAACTCCTTGGAAACCAAGAAGACCCGAAACGCTACCGAATGCGTCATCCTCCTACTCAAACATCAACCACAACATAACTCCTACCCAAGTAAGGATCCGAACAACTCTCTCAGTCATGACGATCAGCAAGAAGATCCGCCAACCTAGCTTAGGTCCATTTAACAATCTCACTTAAGCAACAACCTGCTACCACGAGCATGGTATCCTTACCACCTCACTAAGCCTTACAACATCCACTTGGAGTCCAACTTTTCCAAAAACTGAGCACCAGATCCCCAAAGCAAACCCTACATGGATCTGACTCTCTCGCACAGAACGAACCACACAAAACACACTTGTGTGCACAACTCCCAACCTTCATTTAGCGATCCAAGTCTAACAAATGCTTTTCCCAAAAGCCACACTAGCTCTGGAAGAGATCTGACCAGATCAACGGAACACCCAAAGTTCCATCTCCACACGATGCTCGAAGCTGTGGCAACCTTGCTCTACCAAAGCATAACAATGCCAAACCGAACTTACTTTATATCAAGCCTCTACCAAGGGTGCTTACCCCTAAGGCATCCAAAACCTCTCACAAGGCATCAGCTCATCTCGCCTCATAGGCATCCAGCTCATCTCATGAGCATCCAACTCAGGGTCCCTCTGCTGGACCAAACTCGCATCTACAATGCTCAACTCTCCTCAGATTAAGGCACTCGAAGGTAGTTGACCGCACTACCAACCACAAAGAAATCTCTTGGCCTTAACACTAGCGCGAAAATCACGCCCACAAACAAATACCAACCGCCAACCTGCTGACTTACTCAACCTCCAGTAACACTAGGAAAAGGCTCCGGCTCCTCTCGAACATCCTTTCGCTTGAAGTCTTTCGATTACCACTGCACTAGCCCTTTTTGCACGACCTACACAGGTGCAACTACCATAAACGGATCCAAGGCTAAAGGAGTACGCTGAACTCCGAATGGCATAGAACCATCTGCTATGCCCATGCCAAACTCAGGCCTGAACCAGATTTAATGCCAAAGTGGCACACCAACCAATGCACCTCAAGTGCCACTACTACCAAATCCGCATCTTACTACAACGGGGCCAACAAGGTCACAACCTCAAGTGACACGAACTCTGGCTCGGCATACAAGGGCTCAACTCCAACAACCATGCCTAAGGCATCTCATCAAGCTGAAGGCTCACAGCCTACTCTTGCATCTCCACATGATGCTCAACAAACTCTGGCCGGCTCTATCAACATGCAGCAACTAGCCCTACTCTAGAGCTTACCAAAAGAAGAGTGTTCAATTCTATCACACCACTGAGGAAACCACCAACGGATCCAGTCCGTAAGGAACACTACTTGCTGCACCCTTAACTACTGTGGTTCCGCCATGGCTACAACAACACACACTTCGCAGAAACACAAAGATACCTCATCAACCTCCTCGAAGGCTACCGACTTTGCAACCATTCTCTGGGCAACCAAAAATCTAACAAGGCTCAAGATCAAGACTTGAGCTACCCAGCTAGTCCACACGGGGACTGCCCCACCAACATCCACATCAAGCACAACCCACGGCTACCTTCTCTCTTGGAGTGGCATCCCAAGGCAAAGCACCTCCACCCTCTCACTGGGGAAAACCATCAATTGGGCCACGGTTGGCCTATGGGAGTCCAATCTCTACCTCCCTCTGGAACGATGTCCCGGGGCATCCGAACCTACTGGATACCACAACAAGCCACAACATACATCACACACTGCGGGAAGTTGGCATGATGGCGCTCTAAACCCAAACCAATAACGAGTCAGAACATGCTCGTCTCCGCTCCACAATACTACACAAGGCATACAGCTAGATGACAGGTATTGTAAATTCTTAACCCTTTTTAAACAACAAATAGTAAACTTAGGCGCGCACTGATGATCGCTGTGAGTGCTAGTGATCATGGGAAAACGACCTACAACAACAGGTCATACTACTGAATTTATGACTCTAAGCTCGATACCAAGCTGTAAGGGACCGGACCGAATGGGGCACTAAATGGGCCCTTACCCCAATGCATGCATTCAAAGTAAAGGACATTTAAAGCAGACATGATTTGATTCCAATTAAAACAAAACATTCAAAATAACCCCTTTAAAAACTAGACATTTTCCCTGAAACTGTCCCCTGTTTCCAAGCACTGTTCGGGATAAATACATTTCCAAAGTTTACTCACGATCAGAGATTTACTAAAAGCCATTCAAAACCTGTTCGGATACAACACATGCTGGAATCCACAAATATTTACAAACATCCTAGGGGCTCGTGCGCTACATGCATTGGGGAAAACAAAAACACACGAGAGTCATAATACAAAAATCGAGTTGGAAGATGGGCCCCATGATCACGGCTCCTCCTTGGGCATCCGGTCGCGCACCACGATTACTGTGGAAAACCACAGAATAAGGGTGAGTAACGAATTACTCGATAAGAATCCCCAACCGGGGTACAATACGATATACATGGTCATCTCGATGAAGCGTATGCAAGCTATGAATATAACACGAGAATAGAGCACATAGCTTAGCCCACACTTGGGCCTCGGATGCCAACTCGGTGGCTTAGTCGGAATAAAATCATCACACAGATCCAATACATAAGTCGCCTATCGAGAAACAAGTCCCGGCCTCGGCTGTCTCATCGTCGACGAAAGGTACAGCGGCTCACAATCCCGAGGAGCTCTCCGATCGTGTTGTAATGAGCGTAAGCATGCACCGCGTGCTACTGCGAGACTATGGGGTTGCTGTGGTCAGAAGGCAAATTTGCCCATATCCGATCACCACGCCTAACTAAATCTTTGGATCGGTGTCAGCGACATAGGGTGTGAGACACGGACACGTAAACTATGTCGGCTGAACCACCGCACTTTGGGCCAAGAAGCGGTCGTGGTAGGCTTACACGAGAAGCCGTCCTTGCCTTAACGGTGGCAATCGGGGGCTCCGCCAAACATGCCGAGGACATGCGGGCTGCGGGGGCGAGGCAATGCCAAGTCATCATCCCGACCATTGGGGCATTTAACGATCGCCACCCTCACCCAAGATTGCGGGGCCTACCGCTCGGGTTAGCAAATCCCTCACGGGGTCGGGGCGGAATGACTTGCTCGACGTCCCCCGCCATGGATGCAAGGTTCTTTATGCATCGGGCCGGATGATGCTATCTACACCGCAATTCTAACACGCCCTAGCAAAAGCAAACAATTCCATAAAATCCAATACGTGCTCAATAAGAATACAACGAGCCTAGCATGCTACTACGAAGCAAGGGAGCAGATCACGAGCATGCGAGAAAGGAACAACCTAGCATGGATTAACATGAGAATTAACCAAGAAATCATGCAAACCGGGAATTCAGATTGAAGCACCTAGCTACACATGTCAATAATCACAAACAAGCAATCAATCAACAATCACATATAATATCGCGAGGTCCACACAACCCCGGTAAGAAATCCTTACCTTGGTCGGGGACGGTTTGCACGAAATCTTAAGTCGCAAACAATCTCGATCTAGCTACGGGAACCTATCAATCAACACAAAAATCACACAATAGGCCTAAATACAATAAAATAAATGAGGCTCGGCTCGGGAGCAACTCACGAGGCACGGCACGAACGCACGAACGGGCGATTGCACGAAGCGAGGCAAAGAATAGAGGTTGGGCTGGGCGCTGGGCGCAGAATGGGCGAGCTGGCGCGCGCGACGCTGGGCGCGGAAGCGCGCGACGAACGGGCGGCGAGGGCGGGGCGGCTGGCGCTGGCGCGCGACGACGCGCGTAGTGGCGAGGCGGAGCGCTAGCGAGGCGAGGCGATGCGCGGCGTGGCTCAGTGAGCGCTCTACCTGCTTGCGCGGCAGCGCGGGATCAGGCGAACAGAGAATCGGAGGAAACGAACTCGATTCCGGGCGATTGGAGAAGATTCGACGGCCGATTTATAGATGGATGAACTCCCTACTCCGGCGCACTAAAACCACCCAACGTTTCACCCGACACCTCTGCGAAAAAGGAAATCAAAAAGCAGGGGAAAGAAATGGAGAAATCGGAGGAGAAGAAGAAGAAGAGAGGAGAAAGGGAGGGAGAACTCACCGGAGGGGATCAATCGGCCGAGGAGAGCGGCGCGAGTCGCTGGTCGGCGAGGGGAGGCCGGTCGGTGAGGAGAATCGCGAAGGAGAAGAAGAAAGGAAGCGAGGGAGAAGGCTCGGGCGAGCGCCTTTTAAACCAAAGCGGGGGACGGACAAGCATACATAGAAGATGGCGCGTTTAGATTAACAAACGCGTCGCGGTGGCTCATACTGGTTGTGCCCTCTGCCTAGCATGCGACACGGCCACTGGTTCGATTCTGCTCGACGCGCTATTTAATTCTATTTATTTTTGCTCCTTCCCAAGCCCAAACGCCTTCACCAAAAATCCCAATTCTTTTCAAATTGACTCATAATTATTCCGACAAATTTAATTTCAAAACCGCCCTGTCGGCTGACCCAAAATTACCAAAATGCCCCTGGGCCTCCGGAAGACCGAGATGAAATTTTTCGGCCGTTACACATTGTGATGCGACTTTCGAATAGTTTACATCAAGCGTTTATGCCAAATCCATGAAACAAACCGTCTGGGGACGAACTTTAGGTTTTCAAGGCATAAATCCTTAGATGTTTTTGGATTTACCTCGCGAAAGCAGGTTGATGCGATATTAGAATATATTACATTAACCGTTCTTTGCCAAAAACTAAAAAAAACACTCATGGAGCGAACTTTAGGTTTTAAGCGGTGAAATCTATCAGAGAGTTTTTTCTTAGCTCCGGAACATCGTAATGCCACATTGGAATATTTTGAGTGAAGCGTTTGCGACAAAGAATCGAAACAAACACTCTCGGGGACGAAATTTAGGCTTTCATCGCATAAATCTATCCGAGTTTTTAAGTTTCCTCTCCCAAAACATTGTCATGCGACTTCGAATAGTTTACATCAAGCGTTTATGCCAAATCCATGAAACAAACCGTCTGGGGACGAACTTTAGGTTTTCAAGGCATAAATCCTTCGATGTTTTTGGATTTACCTCGCGAAAGCAGGTTGATGCGATATTAGAATATATTACATTAACCGTTCTTTGCAAAAAAAACTAAAAAAACACTCTTGGAGCGAACTTTAGGTTTTAAGCGGTGAAATCTATCGAGTTTTTTTCTTAGCTCGGAACATCGTAATGCCACATTGGAATATTTTGAGTGAAACGTTTGCGACAAAGAATCGAAACAAACACTCTCGGGACGAAATTTAGGCTTTCATCGCATAAATCTATCCGAGTTTTTTGGTTTCCTCTCCCGAAACATTGTGATGCAGCTTTCGAATAGTTTACATCAAACATTTATGCCAAATCCATGAAACAAACCGTCTAGGGACGAACTTTATGTTTTCAACGCATAAATCATTCCGATGTATTTCGCTTTATCTCGCGAAACAGGTTGATGCGACATTAGAATAGATTAAATTAAACGTTGTTGCCAAAAACAAAAAAAAACACTCTTGGAACGAACTTTAGGTTTTAAAGCGCTGAAATCTATCGAGTTTTTTCTTAGCTCCGGAACATCGTAATGCCACATTGGAATATTTTGAGTGAAAGCGTTTGCGACAAAGAATCGAAACAAACACTCTCGGGGATGAAATTTAGGCTTTCATCGCATAAATCTATCCGAGTTTTTAAGTTTCCTCTCCGAAACATTGTGATGCGACTTTGAATAGTTTACATCAAACGTTTATGCCAAATCCATGAAACAAACCGTCTAGGGACGAACTTTAGGTTTTCAACGCATAAATCATTAGATGTATTTTGGCTTTACCTCGCGAAAGCAGGTTGATGCGACATTAGAATAGATTAAATTAAGCGTTGTTGCCAAAAACTAAAAAAACACTCTTGGAACAAACTTTAGGTTTTAAGCCTTTGAAATCTATCCGAGTTTTTTCTTAGCTCGGAACATCGTAATGCAACATTGGAATATTTTGCGTGAAGCGTTTGCGCCAAAGAATCGAAACAAACACTCTCGGGAAGAACTTTAGGCTTTCATCGCATAAATCTATCGAGTTTTTGGTTTCTCTCCCGAAACATTGTGATGCGACTTTGAATAGTTTACATCAAGCGTTTATGCCAAATCCATGAAACAAACCGTCTAGGGGACGAACTTTAGGTTTTCAACGCATAAATCATTCCGATGTTTTGGCTTTTACCTCGCGAAAGCGAGGTTGATGCGACATTAGAATATATTAAATTAAGCGTTGTTGCCAAAAACTCAAAAAAAACACTCTTGGAGCGAACTTTAGGTTTTAAATTTGAAATCTATCGAGTTTTTTTCTTAGCTCCCGGAACATCGTAATGCAACATTGGAATATTTTGCGTGAAAGCGTTTGCGCCAAAGAATCGAAACAAACACTCTCGGGAAGAACTTTAGGCTTTCATCGCATAAATCTATCAGAGTTTTTGGTTTCTCTCTCCGAAACATTGTGATGCGACTTTGAATAGTTTACATCAAGCGTTTATGCCAAATCCATGAAACAAACCGTCTAGGGGCCGAACTTTAGGTTTTCAAGCGCATAAATCATTCCGATGTATTTGGATTTACCTCGCGAAAGCAGGTTGATGCGACATTAGAATATATTACATTAAGCGTTGTTGCCAAAAACTCAAAAAAAAACACTCTTGGAGCGAACTTTAGGTTTTAAAGCTTTGAAATCTATCGAGTTTTTTTTTTCTTAGCTCGGAACATCGTAATGCAACATTGGAATATTTTGCGTGAAAGCGTTTGCGCCAAAGAATCGAAACAAACACTCTCGGGAAGAACTTTAGGCTTTCATCGCATAAATCTATCGAGTTTTTAAGTTTCTCTCTCCGAAACATTGTGATGCGACTTCGAATAGTTTACATCAAGCGTTTATGCCAAATCCATGAAACAAACCGTCTGGGGGGACGAACTTTATATTTTCAGCGCATAAATCATTCCGATGTATTTGGCTTTACCTCGCGAAAGCGAGTTGATGCGACATTAGAATAGATTAAATTAAGCGTTGTTGCCAAAAACTCTAAAAAAAACACTCTTGGAGCGAACTTTAGGTTTTAAGCGCTGAAATCTATCGAGTTTTTTTTCTTAGCTCGGAACATCGTAATGCAACATTGGAATATTTTTGCGTGAAAGCGTTTGCGCCAAAGAATCGAAACAAACACTCTCGGGAAGAACTTTAGGCTTTCATCGCATAAATCTATCCGAGTTTTTTGGTTTTCCTCTCCGAAACATTGTGATGCGACTTTGAATAGTTTACATCAAGCGTTTATGCCAAATCCATGAAACAAACCGTCTAGGGGACGAACTTTAGGTTTTCAGCGCATAAATCATTCCGATGTTTTTGGCTTTACCTCGCGAAAGCAGGTTGATGCGACATTAGAATATATTACATTAAGCGTTGTTGCCAAAAACTAAAAAAACACTCTTGGAGCGAACTTTAGGTTTTAAAGCATTTGAAATCTATCGAGTTTTTTTTCTTAGCTCGGAACATCGTAATGCAACATTGGAATATTTTGCGTGAAGCGTTTGCGCCAAAGAATCGAAACAAACACTCTCGGGAAGAACTTTAGGCTTTCATCGCATAAATCTATCGAGTTTTTGGTTTCCTCTCCGAAACATTGTGATGCGACTTTCGAATAGTTTACATCAAGCGTTTATGCCAAATCCATGAAACAAACCGTCTAGGGACGAACTTTAGGTTTTCAACGCATAAATCATTCCGATGTTTTTGGATTTACCTCGCGAAAGCAGGTTGATGCGACATTAGAATATATTACATTAAGCGTTGTTGCCAAAAACTCAAAAAAAACACTCTTGGAGCGAACTTTAGGTTTAAAGCTTTGAAATCTATCGAGTTTTTTTCTTAGCTCCGGAACATCGTAATGCAACATTGGAATATTTTGCGTGAAAGCGTTTGCGCCAAAGAATCGAAACAAACACTCTCGGGAAGAACTTTAGGCTTTCATCGCATAAATCTATCGAGTTTTTGGTTTCCTCTCCGAAACATTGTGATGCGACTTTGAATAGTTTACATCAAGCGTTTATGCCAAATCCATGAAACAAACCGTCTAGGGACGAACTTTATATTTTCAAGCGCATAAATCATTAGATGTATTTGGCTTTACCTCGCGAAAGCAGGTTGATGCGACATTAGAATAGATTAAATTAAGCGTTGTTGCCAAAAACTCAAAAAAACACTCTTGGAGCGAACTTTGGTTTTAAGCTTTGAAATCTATCAGAGTTTTTTCTTAGCTCGGAACATCGTAATGCCACATTGGAATATTTTGCGTGAAAGCGTTTGCACCAAAGAATCGAAACAAACACTCTCGGGAAGAACTTTAGGCTTTCATCGCATAAATCTATCCGAGTTTTTGGTTTCCTCTCACGAAACATTGTGATCGACTTTCGAATAGTTTACATCAAGCGTTTATGCCAAATCCATGAAACAAACCGTCTAGGGACGAACTTTAGGTTTTCAACGCATAAATCATTAGATGTTTTTGGCTTTACCTCGCGAAAGCAGGTTGATGCGACATTAGAATAGATTAAATTAAGCGTTGTTGCCAAAAACTAAAAAAAAAAACACTCTTGGAGCGAACTTTAGGTTTTAAGCATTTGAAATCTATCAGAGTTTTTTCTTAGCTCCGGAACATCGTAATGCAACATTGGAATATTTTTGCGTGAAACGTTTGCGCCAAAGAATCGAAACAAACACTCTCGGGAAGAAATTTAGGCTTTCATCGCATAAATCTATCCGAGTTTTTAAGTTTCCTCTCCCAAAACATTGTCATGCGACTTCGAATAGTTTACATCAAGCGTTTATGCCAAATCCATGAAACAAACCGTCTAGGGGACGAACTTTAGGTTTTCAAGGCATAAATCCTTCCGATGTTTTTGGATTTACCTCGCGAAAGCAGGTTGATGCGATATTAGAATATATTACATTAACCGTTCTTTGCCAAAAACTAAAAAAACACTCTTGGAGCGAACTTTAGGTTTTAAGCGGTGAAATCTATCAGAGTTTTTTTCTTAGCTCGGAACATCGTAATGCCACATTGGAATATTTTGAGTGAAGCGTTTGCGACAAAGAATCGAAACAAACACTCTCGGGAAGAACTTTAGGCTTTCATCGCATAAATCTATCCGAGTTTTTGGTTTCCTCTCCGAAACATTGTGATGCGACTTTGAATAGTTTACATCAAGCGTTTATGCCAAATCCATGAAACAAACCGTCTGGGGACGAACTTTAGGTTTTCAAGGCATAAATCCTTAGATGTTTTGGATTTACCTCGCGAAAGCAGGTTGATGCGATATTAGAATATATTACATTAACCGTTGTTGCCAAAAACTAAAAAAAAACACTCTTGGAGCGAACTTTAGGTTTTAATATTTGAAATCTATCGAGTTTTTTTCTTAGCTCGGAACATCGTAATGCCACATTGGAATATTTTGAGTGAAAGCGTTTGCGACAAAGAATCGAAACAAACACTCTCGGGACGAAATTTAGGCTTTCATCGCATAAATCTATCAGAGTTTTTAAGTTTCCTCTCCGAAACATTGTGATGCGACTTTCGAATAGTTTACATCAAGCGTTTATGCCAAATCCATGAAACAAACCGTCTAGGGGACGAACTTTAGGTTTTCAAGCGCATAAATCCTTCCGATGTTTTTGGCTTTACCTCGCGAAAGCGGTTGATGCGACATTAGAATATATTACATTAAGCGTTGTTGCCAAAAACTAAAAAAACACTCTTGGAGCGAACTTTAGGTTTTAAGCCTTTGAAATCTATCAGAGTTTTTTCTTAGCTCGGAACATCGTAATGCAACATTGGAATATTTTGCGTGAAAGCGTTTGCGCCAAAGAATCGAAACAAACACTCTCGGGAAGAACTTTAGGCTTTCATCGCATAAATCTATCGAGTTTTTGGTTTCCTCTCCGAAACATTGTGATGCGACTTTGAATAGTTTACATCAAGCGTTTATGCCAAATCCATGAAACAAACCGTCTAGGGACGAACTTTAGGTTTTCAACGCATAAATCATTAGATGTATTTTGGATTTACCTCGCATGAAAGCAGGTTGATGCGACATTAGAATAGATTAAATTAAGCGTTGTTGCCAAAAACTCAAAAAAACACTCTTGGAGCGAACTTTAGGTTTTAAGCTTTGAAATCTATCGAGTTTTTTTCTTAGCTCGGAACATCGTAATGCAACATTGGAATATTTTGCGTGAAAGCGTTTGCGCCAAAGAATCGAAACAAACACTCTCGGGAAGAACTTTAGGCTTTCATCGCATAAATCTATCAGAGTTTTTGGTTTCTCTCCGAAACATTGTGATGCGACTTTCGAATAGTTTACATCAAGCGTTTATGCCAAATCCATGAAACAAACCGTCTAGGGACGAACTTTAGGTTTTCAAGGCATAAATCCTTCCGATGTTTTTGGATTTACCTCGCGAAAGCAGAGTTGATGCGATATTAGAATATATTACATTAACGCGTTGTTGCCAAAAACTAAAAAAAAAACACTCTTGGAGCGAACTTTAGGTTTTAAGCGCTTTGAAATCTATCGAGTTTTTTCTTAGCTCGGAACATCGTAATGCCACATTGGAATATTTTGCGTGAAGCGTTTGCGCCAAAGAATCGAAACAAACACTCTCGGGAAGAACTTTAGGCTTTCATCGCATAAATCTATCGAGTTTTTTGGTTTCCTCTCCCGAAACATTGTGATGCGACTTTGAATAGTTTACATCAAGCGTTTATGCCAAATCCATGAAACAAACCGTCTAGGGGACGAACTTTAGGTTTTCAAGGCATAAATCCTTCCGATGTTTTGGATTTACCTCATGAAAGCAGGTTGATGCGATATTAGAATATATTACATTAAGCGTTGTTGCCAAAAACTAAAAAAAACACTCTTGGAGCGAACTTTAGGTTTTAAGCTTTGAAATCTATCAGAGTTTTTTCTTAGCTCGGAACATCGTAATGCCACATTGGAATATTTTGCGTGAAGCGTTTGCGCCAAAGAATCGAAACAAACACTCTCGGGAAGAACTTTAGGCTTTCATCGCATAAATCTATCAGAGTTTTTGGTTTCTCTCTCGAAACATTGTGATGCGACTTTCGAATAGTTTACATCAAGCGTTTATGCCAAATCCATGAAACAAACCGTCTAGGGGACGAACTTTAGGTTTTCAAGCGCATAAATCATTAGATGTTTTTAGCTTTACCTCATGAAAGCAGGTTGATGCGACATTAGAATATATTAAATTAAGCGTTGTTGCCAAAAACCAAAAAAAAAACACTCTTGGAGCGAACTTTAGGTTTTAAGCATTTGAAATCTATCGAGTTTTTTTTCTTAGCTCTCGGAACATCGTAATGCAACATTGGAATATTTTGCGTGAAACGTTTGCGCCAAAGAATCGAAACAAACACTCTCGGGAAGAACTTTAGGCTTTCATCGCATAAATCTATCCGAGTTTTTAAGTTTCCTCTCCCGAAACATTGTCATGCAGCTTTCGAATAGTTTACATCAAACGTTTATGCCAAATCCATGAAACAAACCGTCTAGGGACAAACTTTAGGTTTTCAAGGCACAAATCCTTCCGATGTTTTTGGATTTACCTCGCGAAACAGGTTGATGCGATATTAGAATATATTACATTAACCGTTCTTTGCCAAAAACTAAAAAAAACACTCTTGGAGCGAACTTTAGGTTTTAAGCGGTGAAATCTATCAGAGTTTTTTTTCTTAGCTCGGAACATCGTAATGCCACATTGGAATATTTTGAGTGAAAGCGTTTGCGACAAAGAATCGAAACAAACACTCTCGGGATGAAATTTAGGCTTTCATCGCATAAATCTATCCGAGTTTTAAGTTTTCTCTCTCGAAACATTGTGATGCGACTTTGAATAGTTTACATCAAGCGTTTATGCCAAATCCATGAAACAAACCGTCTAGGGGCGAACTTTAGGTTTTCAAGGCATAAATCCTTAGATGTATTTGGATTTACCTCGCGAAAGCAGGTTGATGCGATATTAGAATATATTACATTAAGCGTTGTTGCCAAAAACTAAAAAAAACACTCTTGGAGCGAACTTTAGGTTTTAAGCATTTGAAATCTATCAGAGTTTTTTCTTAGCTCGGAACATCGTAATGCAACATTGGAATATTTTGCGTGAAAGCGTTTTGCGCCAAAGAATCGAAACAAACACTCTCGGGAAGAACTTTAGGCTTTCATCGCATAAATCTATCGAGTTTTTGGTTTCCTCTCCCGAAACATTGTGATGCGACTTTGAATAGTTTACATCAAGCGTTTATGCCAAATCCATGAAACAAAGCCCGCTAGGGGACGAACTTTAGGTTTTCAAGGCATAAAATCCTTCCAGATGTTTTTGGATTTACCTCGCGAAAGCAGGTTGATGCGATATTAGAATATATTACATTAAGCGTTGTTGCCAAAACTAAAAAAACACTCTTGGAGCGAACTTTAGGTTTTAAGCTTTGAAATCTATCAGAGTTTTTTCTTAGCTCGGAACATCGTAATGCAACATTGGAATATTTTGCGTGAAGCGTTTGCGCCAAAGAATCGAAACAAACACTCGGGGAAGAACTTTAGGCTTTCATCGCATAAATCTATCAGAGTTTTAAGTTTCCTCTCCGAAACATTGTGATGCGACTTTCGAATAGTTTACATCAAGCGTTTATGCCAAATCCATGAAACAAACCGTCTAGGGACGAACTTTAGGTTTTCAACGCATAAATCATTAGATGTTTTTGGATTTACCTCGCGAAAGCAGGTTGATGCGACATTAGAATATATTACATTAAGCGTTGTTGCCAAAAACTAAAAAAACACTCTTGGAGCGAACTTTAGGTTTTAAGCTTTGAAATCTATCAGAGTTTTTTTTCTTAGCTCGGAACATCGTAATGCCACATTGGAATATTTTGCGTGAAAGCGTTTGCGCCAAAGAATCGAAACAAACACTCTCGGGAAGAACTTTAGGCTTTCATCGCATAAATCTATCAGAGAGTTTTTGGTTTCCTCTCCGAAACATTGTGATGCGACTTTCGAATAGTTTACATCAAGCGTTTATGCCAAATCCATGAAACAAACCGTCTAGGGGACGAACTTTAGGTTTTCAAGGCATAAATCCTTAGATGTTTTTGGATTTACCTCATGAAAGCAGGTTGATGCGATATTAGAATATATTACATTAAGCGTTGTTGCCAAAAACTAAAAAAACACTCTTGGAGCGAACTTTAGGTTTTAAGCGCTTTGAAATCTATCGAGTTTTTTTTCTTAGCTCGGAACATCGTAATGCAACATTGGAATATTTTGCGTGAAAGCGTTTGCGCCAAAGAATCGAAACAAACACTCTCGGGAAGAACTTTAGGCTTTCATCGCATAAATCTATCGAGTTTTTTGGTTTCCTCTCCGAAACATTGTGATGCGACTTTCGAATAGTTTACATCAAGCGTTTATGCCAAATCCATGAAACAAACCGTCTAGGGGACGAACTTTAGGTTTTCAAGGCATAAATCCTTAGATGTTTTTGGATTTACCTCATGAAAGCAGGTTGATGCGATATTAGAATATATTACATTAACCGTTCTTTGCCAAAAACTAAAAAAAACACTCTTGGAGCGAACTTTAGGTTTTAAGCGCTGAAATCTATCGAGTTTTTTTTCTTAGCTCGGAACATCGTAATGCCACATTGGAATATTTTGCGTGAAGCGTTTCCGACAAAGAATCGAAACAAGAATCGAAACAAACACTCTCGGGAAGAACATTTAGGCTTTCACGCATAAATCTATCGAGTTTTTGGTTTTCTCTCCCGAAACATTGTGATGCGACTTTCCGAATAGTTTACATCAAGCGTTTATGCCAAATCCATGAAACAAACCGTCTAGGGACCGAACTTTAGGTTTTCAGCGCATAAATCCTTAGATGTTTTTGGATTTACCTCGTGAAAGCAGGTTGATGCGACATTAGAATATATTACATTAAGCGTTGTTGCCAAAAACTAAAAAAACACTCTTGGAGCGAACTTTAGGTTTTAAGCATTTGAAATCTATCGAGTTTTTTCTTAGCTCGGAACATCGTAATGCAACATTGGAATATTTTGCGTGAAGCGTTTGCGCCAAAGAATCGAAACAAACACTCTCGGGATGAACTTTAGGCTTTCATCGCATAAATCTATCAGAGTTTTTAAGTTTCCTCTCTCGAAACATTGTCATGCGACTTTGAATAGTTTACATCAAGCGTTTATGCCAAATCCATGAAACAAACCGTCTAGGGGTCTAAGGGGGACGAACTTTAGGTTTTCAAGGCATAAATCCTTAGATGTTTTTGGATTTACCTCGCGAAAGCAGGTTGATGCGATATTAGAATATATTACATTAAGCGTTGTTGCCAAAAAAAAAAAAAACACTCTTGGAGCGAACTTTAGGTTTTAAAGCTTTGAAATCTATCGAGTTTTTTTCTTAGCTCGGAACATCGTAATGCCACATTGGAATATTTTGCGTGAAGCGTTTTGCCAAAGAATCGAAACAAACACTCTCGGGAAGAACTTTAGGCTTTCATCGCATAAATCTATCAGAGTTTTTGGTTTCCTCTCCCGAAACATTGTGATGCGACTTTCGAATAGTTTACATCAAGCGTTTATGCCAAATCCATGAAACAAACCGTCTAGAGGGGCGAACTTTAGGTTTTCAAGGCATAAATCCTTAGATGTTTTTGGATTTACCTCATGAAAGCAGGTTGATGCGATATTAGAATATATTACATTAAGCGTTGTTGCCAAAAACTAAAAAAAACACTCTTGGAGCGAACTTTAGGTTTTAAGCGCTTTGAAATCTATCGAGTTTTTTCTTAGCTCGGAACATCGTAATGCCACATTGGAATATTTTGCGTGAAAGCGTTTGCGCCAAAGAATCGAAACAAACACTCTCGGGATGAACTTTAGGCTTTCATCGCATAAATCTATCCGAGTTTTTAAGTTTCCTCTCCGAAACATTGTCATGCGACTTTCGAATAGTTTACATCAAGCGTTTATGCCAAATCCATGAAACAAACCGTCTAGGGGCCGAACTTTAGGTTTTCAAGGCATAAATCCTTAGATGTTTTTGGATTTACCTCATGAAAGCAGGTTGATGCGATATTAGAATATATTACATTAACCGTTGTTGCCAAAAACTAAAAAAAACACTCTTGGAGCGAACTTTAGGTTTTAAGCATTTGAAATCTATCGAGTTTTTTTTCTTAGCTCGGAACATCGTAATGCCACATTGGAATATTTTGCGTGAAAGCGTTTGCGCCAAAGAATCGAAACAAACACTCTCGGGAAGAACTTTAGGCTTTCATCGCATAAATCTATCGAGTTTTTTGTTTTCCTCTCCGAAACATTGTGATGCGACTTTCGAATAGTTTACATCAAGCGTTTATGCCAAATCCATGAAACAAACCGTCTAGGGGACGAACTTTAGGTTTTCAACGCATAAATCATTCCGAGATGTTTTTGGCTTTACCTCGCGAAAGCAGGTTGATGCGACATTAGAATATATTACATTAAGCGTTGTTGCCAAAAACTAAAAAAACACTCTTGGAGCGAACTTTAGGTTTTAAGCGCTTTGAAATCTATCGAGTTTTTTCTTAGCTCGGAACATCGTAATGCCACATTGGAATATTTTGCGTGAAGCGTTTGCGCCAAAGAATCGAAACAAACACTCTCGGGAAGAACTTTAGGCTTTCATCGCATAAATCTATCGAGTTTTTGGTTTCCTCTCCCGAAACATTGTGATGCGACTTTGAATAGTTTACATCAAGCGTTTATGCCAAATCCATGAAACAAACCGTCTAGGGACGAACTTTAGGTTTTCAAGGCATAAATCCTTAGATGTTTTGGATTTACCTCGCGAAAGCAGGTTGATGCGATATTAGAATATATTACATTAAGCGTTGTTGCCAAAAACTAAAAAAAACACTCTTGGAGCGAACTTTAGGGTTTTAAAATTTGAAATCTATCGAGTTTTTTTCTTAGCTCGGAACATCGTAATGCAACATTGGAATATTTTGCGTGAAGCGTTTGCGCCAAAGAATCGAAACAAACACTCTCGGGAAGAACTTTAGGCTTTCATCGCATAAATCTATCAGAGTTTTTAAGTTTCCTCTCCGAAACATTGTGATGCGACTTTCGAATAGTTTACATCAAGCGTTTATGCCAAATCCATGAAACAAACCGTCTAGGGGACGAACTTTAGGTTTTCAAGGCATAAATCCTTAGATGTTTTTGGATTTACCTCGCGAAAGCAGGTTGATGCGATATTAGAATATATTACATTAACCGTTGTTGCCAAAAACTAAAAAAAACACTCTTGGAGCGAACTTTAGGTTTTAAGCATTTGAAATCTATCGAGTTTTTTCTTAGCTCGGAACATCGTAATGCCACATTGGAATATTTTGCAGTGAAGCGTTTGCGACAAAGAATCGAAACAAACACTCTCGGGAAGAACTTTAGGCTTTCATCGCATAAATCTATCGAGTTTTTAAGTTTCCTCTCCCGAAACATTGTGATGCGACTTTCGAATAGTTTACATCAAGCGTTTATGCCAAATCCATGAAACAAACCGTCTAGGGGCGAACTTTAGGTTTTCAAGCGCATAAATCCTTAGATGTTTTTGGATTTACCTCGCGAAAGCAGGTTGATGCGATATTAGAATATATTACATTAAGCGTTGTTGCCAAAAACTAAAAAAAACACTCTTGGAGCGAACTTTAGGTTTTAAGCATTTGAAATCTATCAGAGTTTTTTTCTTAGCTCGGAACATCGTAATGCAACATTGGAATATTTTGCGTGAAAGCGTTTGCGCCAAAGAATCGAAACAAACACTCTCGGGAAGAACTTTAGGCTTTCATCGCATAAATCTATCAGAGTTTTTAAGTTTCCTCTCCGAAACATTGTGATGCGACTTTCGAATAGTTTACATCAAGCGTTTATGCCAAATCCATGAAACAAACCGTCTAGGGACGAACTTTAGGTTTTCAAGGCATAAATCCTTAGATGTTTTTGGATTTACCTCATGAAAGCAGGTTGATGCGATATTAGAATATATTACATTAACCGTTGTTGCCAAAAACTAAAAAAAAAAACACTCTTGGAGCGAACTTTAGGTTTTAAGCCTTTGAAATCTATCGAGAGTTTTTTCTTAGCTCCGGAACATCGTAATGCCACATTGGAATATTTTGCGTGAAGCGTTTGCGACAAAGAATCGAAACAAACACTCTCGGGACGAAATTTAGGCTTTCATCGCATAAATCTATCAGAGTTTTTAAGTTTCCTCTCCGAAACATTGTCATGCGACTTTCGAATAGTTTACATCAAGCGTTTATGCCAAATCCATGAAACAAACCGTCTAGGGACGAACTTTACGTTTTCAGCGCATAAATCTATCCGATGTTTATTGGTTTTTCCTCCCAAAACATTTGATGCGACATTGGAATAGTTTACATTAAGCGTTTGTTGCCAAATCCTTGAAACAAACCATCTAGGGACCAACTTTAGGTTTTCAAGCGCATAAATTTAGGTTTTTTTTTACCTGAAAGCAGGTTGATGCGACATTAGAATAGTTTTTAAGCGTTGTTGCCAAAAGCTTCGAAAAAAGCACTCATGGAGCGAACTTTGGAATATTTGAAATCTATCGAGTTTTTTTCTTAGCTCGGAACATCGTAATGCAACATTGGAATATTTTGCGTGAAGCGTTTGCGCAAAAGAATCGAAACAAACACTCTCGGGATGAACTTTAGGCTTTCATCGCATAAATCTATCAGAGTTTTTAAGTTTCCTCTCCGAAACATTGTCATGCGACTTTCGAATAGTTTACATCAAGCGTTTATGCCAAATCCATGAAACAAACCGTCTGAGGGGACGAACTTTAGGTTTTCAAGGCATAAATCCTTAGATGTTTTTGGATTTACCTCATGAAAGCAGGTTGATGCGATATTAGAATATATTACATTAACCGTTGTTGCCAAAAACTAAAAAAACACTCTTGGAGCGAACTTTAGGTTTTAAGCATTTGAAATCTATCAGAGTTTTTTTCTTAGCTCGGAACATCGTAATGCCACATTGGAATATTTTGCGTGAAAGCGTTTGCCAAAGAATCGAAACAAACACTCTCGGGAAGAACTTTAGGCTTTCATCGCATAAATCTATCGAGTTTTTAAGTTTCCTCTCCGAAACATTGTGATGCGACTTTCGAATAGTTTACATCAAGCGTTTATGCCAAATCCATGAAACAAACCGTCTCTGGGGACGAACTTTAGGTTTTCAAGGCATAAATCCTTAGATGTGTTTTGGATTTACCTCATGAAAGCAGGTTGATGCGATATTAGAATATATTACATTAAGCGTTGTTGCCAAAAACTCAAAAAAAACACTCTTGGAGCGAACTTTAGGTTTTAAGCATTTGAAATCTATCAGAGTTTTTTTTCTTAGCTCGGAACATCGTAATGCCACATTGGAATATTTTGCGTGAAAGCGTTTGCGCCAAAGAATCGAAACAAACACTCTCGGGAAGAACTTTAGGCTTTCATCGCATAAATCTATCAGAGTTTTTTGGTTTCCTCTCCGAAACATTGTGATCATGCGACTTTGAATAGTTTACATCAAGCGTTTATGCCAAATCCATGAAACAAACCGTCTAGGGGACGAACTTTAGGTTTTCAGCGCATAAATCATTCCGATGTTTTTGGATTTACCTCGCGAAAGCAGGTTGATGCGATATTAGAATATATTACATTAAGCGTTGTTGCCAAAAACTAAAAAAAACACTCTTGGAGCGAACTTTAGGTTTTAAGCATTTGAAATCTATCGAGTTTTTTCTTAGCTCGGAACATCGTAATGCAACATTGGAATATTTTGCGTGAAGCGTTTGCGCCAAAGAATCGAAACAAACACTCTCGGGAAGAACTTTAGGCTTTCATCGCATAAATCTATCAGAGTTTTTGGTTTCCTCTCCGAAACATTGTGATGCGACTTTCGAATAGTTTACATCAAGCGTTTATGCCAAATCCATGAAACAAACCGTCTAGGGACGAACTTTAGGTTTTCAAGGCATAAATCCTTCCGATGTTTTTGGATTTACCTCGCGAAAGCAGGTTGATGCGATATTAGAATATATTACATTAAGCGTTCTTTGCCAAAAACTAAAAAAACACTCTTGGAGCGAACTTTAGGTTTTAAGCGCTGAAATCTATCAGAGTTTTTTCTTAGCTCGGAACATCGTAATGCCACATTGGAATATTTTGCGTGAAAGCGTTTGCGACAAAGAATCGAAACAAACACTCTCGGGATGAAAAGGCTTTAGGCTTTAAGTTTCCTCGCATTGTCAATCTAGTTTCGAAGCGTTTATGCCAAATTTTAGAGGGCCGAACTTTACGTTTCATAAATCTCGAAGTTTATTGTTTTTTTCCTCCCAAAACATTGTGATGCGACTTTCGAATAGTTTACATCAAGCGTTTATGCCAAATCCATGAAACAAACCATCTAGGGACGAACTTTAGGTTTTCAAGCGCATAAATCCTTAGATGTTTTTGGTTTTACCTCGCGAAAGCGAGGTTGATGCGACATTAGAATATATTACATTAAGCGTTGTTGCCAAAAACTAAAAAAAAACACTCTTGGAGCGAACTTTAGGTTTTAAGCGCTGAAATCTATCGAGTTTTTTCTTAGCTCGGAACATCGTAATGCAACATTGGAATATTTTGCGTGAAGCGTTTGCGCCAAAGAATCGAAACAAACACTCTCGGGATGAACTTTAGGCTTTCATCGCATAAATCTATCGAGTTTTTGGTTTCCTCTCCGAAACATTGTGATGCGACTTTGAATAGTTTACATCAAGCGTTTATGCCAAATCCATGAAACAAACCGTCTAGGGGACGAACTTTAGGTTTTCAAGGCATAAATCCTTAGATGTTTTTGGATTTACCTCGCGAAGCAGGTTGATGCGATATTAGAATATATTACATTAACCGTTCTTTGCCAAAAACTAAAAAAAACACTCTTGGAGCGAACTTTAGGTTTTAAGCGGTGAAATCTATCAGAGTTTTTTCTTAGCTCGGAACATCGTAATGCCACATTGGAATATTTTGCGTGAAAGCGTTTGCGACAAAGAATCGAAACAAACACTCTCGGGAAGAAATTTAGGCTTTCATCGCATAAATCTATCAGAGTTTTTAAGTTTCCTCTCCCGAAACATTGTCATGCGACTTTCGAATAGTTTACATCAAGCGTTTATGCCAAATCCATGAAACAAACCGTCTGGAGGGGCGAACTTTGGTTTTCAAGGCATAAATCCTTAGATGTTTTTGGATTTACCTCATGAAGCAGGTTGATGCGATATTAGAATATATTACATTAACCGTTCTTTGCCAAAACTAAAAAAAAAACACTCTTGGAGCGAACTTTAGGTTTTAAGCGGTGAAATCTATCGAGTTTTTTTTTTCTTAGCTCGGAACATCGTAATGCCACATTGGAATATTTTGCGTGAAAGCGTTTGCGACAAAGAATCGAAACAAACACTCTCGGGAAGAACTTTAGGCTTTCATCGCATAAATCTATCAGAGTTTTTTGGTTTCCTCTCCCGAAACATTGTGATGCGACTTTGAATAGTTTACATCAAGCGTTTATGCCAAATCCATGAAACAAACCGTCTAGGGGGCGAACTTTAGGTTTTCAGCGCATAAATCATTAGATGTTTTTGGCTTTACCTCATGAAAGCAGGTTGATGCGATATTAGAATATATTAAATTAAGCGTTGTTGCCAAAAACTAAAAAAACACTCTTGGAGCGAACTTTAGGTTTTAAGCGCTGAAATCTATATCGAGTTTTTTCTTAGCTCGGAACATCGTAATGCAACATTGGAATATTTTTGCGTGAAGCGTTTGCGCCAAAGAATCGAAACAAACACTCTCGGGAAGAACTTTAGGCTTTCATCGCATAAATCTATCAGAGTTTTTTGGTTTCCTCTCCGAAACATTGTGATGCGACTTTCGAATAGTTTACATCAAGCGTTTATGCCAAATCCATGAAACAAACCGTCTAGGGGCCGAACTTTAGGTTTTCAAGGCATAAATCCTTCCGATGTTTTTGGATTTACCTCATCGAAAGCAGGTTGATGCGATATTAGAATATATTACATTAAGCGTTGTTGCCAAAAACTAAAAAAACACTCTTGGAGCGAACTTTAGGTTTTAAAGCTTTGAAATCTATCGAGTTTTTTCTTAGCTCGGAACATCGTAATGCCACATTGGAATATTTTGCGTGAAAGCGTTTGCGACAAAGAATCGAAACAAACACTCTCGGGAAGAACTTTAGGCTTTCATCGCATAAATCTATCGAGTTTTTAAGTTTCCTCTCCGAAACATTGTGATGCGACTTTGAATAGTTTACATCAAGCGTTTATGCCAAATCCATGAAACAAACCGTCTAGGGACGAACTTTAGGTTTTCAAGCGCATAAATCATTAGATGTTTTGGATTTACCTCGCGAAAGCGAGTTGATGCGACATTAGAATATATTAAATTAAGCGTTGTTGCCAAAAACTCAAAAAAACACTCTTGGAGCGAACTTTAGGTTTTAAGCATTTGAAATCTATCGAGTTTTTTCTTAGCTCGGAACATCGTAATGCAACATTGGAATATTTTGCGTGAAGCGTTTGCGCCAAAGAATCGAAACAAACACTCTCGGGAAGAACTTTAGGCTTTCATCGCATAAATCTATCCGAGTTTTTGGTTTCCTCTCCCGAAACATTGTGATGCGACTTTCGAATAGTTTACATCAAGCGTTTATGCCAAATCCATGAAACAAACCGTCTAGGGGACGAACTTTAGGTTTTCAAGGCATAAATCCTTAGATGTTTTTGGATTTACCTCATGAAAGCAGGTTGATGCGATATTAGAATATATTACATTAACCGTTCTTTGCCAAAAACTAAAAAAAACACTCTTGGAGCGAACTTTAGGTTTTAAGCCTTTGAAATCTATCGAGTTTTTTTCTTAGCTCGGAACATCGTAATGCCACATTGGAATATTTTGCGTGAAGCGTTTGCGACAAAAGAATCGAAACAAACACTCTCGGGATGAACTTTAGGCTTTCATCGCATAAATCTATCGAGTTTTTGGTTTCCTCTCCGAAACATTGTGATGCGACTTTCGAATAGTTTACATCAAGCGTTTATGCCAAATCCATGAAACAAACCGTCTAGGGGACGAACTTTAGGTTTTCAAGGCATAAATCCTTAGATGTTTTTGGATTTACCTCGCGAAAGCAGGTTGATGCGATATTAGAATATATTACATTAACCGTTGTTGCCAAAAACTAAAAAAAACACTCTTGGAGCGAACTTTAGGTTTTAAGCTTTGAAATCTATCGAGTTTTTTTTCTTAGCTCGGAACATCGTAATGCCACATTGGAATATTTTGCGTGAAGCGTTTGCGACAAAGAATCGAAACAAACACTCTCGGGAATGAAATTTAGGCTTTCATCGCATAAATCTATCGAGTTTTTAAGTTTCCTCTCCCAAAACATTGTCATGCGACTTTCGAATAGTTTACATCAAGCGTTTATGCCAAATCCATGAAACAAACCGTCTAGGGGCGAACTTTAGGTTTTCAAGGCATAAATCCTTAGATGTTTTTGGATTTACCTCATGAAAGCGAGGTTGATGCGATATTAGAATATATTACATTAACCGTTGTTGCCAAAAACTAAAAAAACACTCTTGGAGCGAACTTTAGGTTTTAAATATTTGAAATCTATCGAGTTTTTTCTTAGCTCGGAACATCGTAATGCAACATTGGAATATTTTGCGTGAAGCGTTTGCGCCAAAGAATCGAAACAAACACTCTCGGGAAGAACTTTAGGCTTTCATCGCATAAATCTATCGAGTTTTTAAGTTTCCTCTCCCGAAACATTGTGATGCGACTTTCGAATAGTTTACATCAAGCGTTTATGCCAAATCCATGAAACAAACCGTCTAGGGGACGAACTTTAGGTTTTCAAGGCATAAATCCTTAGATGTTTTTGGATTTACCTCGCGAAAGCAGGTTGATGCGATATTAGAATATATTACATTAACCGTTGTTGCCAAAAACTAAAAAAAAACACTCTTGGAGCGAACTTTAGGTTTTAAGCGCTTTGAAATCTATCGAGTTTTTTCTTAGCTCGGAACATCGTAATGCCACATTGGAATATTTTGCGTGAAAGCGTTTGCGACAAAGAATCGAAACAAACACTCTCGGGATGAACTTTAGGCTTTCATCGCATAAATCTATCAGAGTTTTTAAGTTTCCTCTCCGAAACATTGTGATGCGACTTTGAATAGTTTACATCAAGCGTTTATGCCAAATCCATGAAACAAACCGTCTGGGGCGAACTTTAGGTTTTCAAGGCATAAATCCTTAGATGTTTTTGGATTTACCTCGCGAAAGCAGGTTGATGCGATATTAGAATATATTACATTAAGCGTTCTTTGCCAAAAACTAAAAAAACACTCTTGGAGCGAACTTTGGGTTTTAAGCTTTGAAATCTATCAGAGTTTTTTTTCTTAGCTCGGAACATCGTAATGCAACATTGGAATATTTTGCGTGAAGCGTTTGCGCCAAAGAATCGAAACAAACACTCTCGGGAAGAACTTTAGGCTTTCATCGCATAAATCTATCAGAGTTTTTGGTTTCCTCTCTCCGAAACATTGTGATGCGACTTCCGAATAGTTTACATCAAGCGTTTATGCCAAATCCATGAAACAAACCGTCTAGGGGACGAACTTTAGGTTTTCAGCGCATAAATCATTAGATGTTTTTGGATTTACCTCGCGAAAGCAGGTTGATGCGACATTAGAATATATTAAATTAAGCGTTGTTGCCAAAAACTCAAAAAAAACACTCTTGGAGCGAACTTTAGGTTTTAAGTATTTGAAATCTATCAGAGTTTTTTTCTTAGCTCGGAACATCGTAATGCAACATTGGAATATTTTGCGTGAAAGCGTTTGCGCCAAAGAATCGAAACAAACACTCTCGGGATGAACTTTAGGCTTTCATCGCATAAATCTATCAGAGTTTTTAAGTTTCCTCTCCGAAAACATTGTGATGCGACTTTCGAATAGTTTACATCAAGCGTTTATGCCAAATCCATGAAACAAACCGTCTAGGGCCGAACTTTAGGTTTTCAAGGCATAAATCCTTAGATGTTTTTGGATTTACCTCATGAAAGCGAGTTGATGCGATATTAGAATATATTACATTAACCGTTCTTTGCCAAAAAAAAAAAAAACACTCTTGGAGCGAACTTTAGGTTTTAATATTTGAAATCTATCAGAGTTTTTTCTTAGCTCGGAACATCGTAATGCCACATTGGAATATTTTGAGTGAAGCGTTTGCGACAAAGAATCGAAACAAACACTCTCGGGATGAAATTTAGGCTTTCATCGCATAAATCTATCAGAGTTTTTAAGTTTCCTCTCCCGAAACATTGTCATGCGACTTTCGAATAGTTTACATCAAGCGTTTATGCCAAATCCATGAAACAAACCGTCTAGGGGACGAACTTTAGGTTTTCAAGGCATAAATCCTTAGATGTTTTTGGATTTACCTCGCGAAAGCAGGTTGATGCGATATTAGAATATATTACATTAAGCGTTTTGCCAAAAACTAAAAAAACACTCTTGGAGCGAACTTTAGGTTTTAAAGCTTTGAAATCTATCAGAGTTTTTTTCTTAGCTCGGAACATCGTAATGCCACATTGGAATATTTTGCGTGAAACGTTTGCGACAAAGAATCGAAACAAACACTCTCGGGAAGAACTTTAGGCTTTCATCGCATAAATCTATCCGAGTTTTTAAGTTTCCTCTCCCGAAACATTGTCATGCGACTTTTCGAATAGTTTACATCAAGCGTTTATGCCAAATCCATGAAACAAACCGTCTAGGGACGAACTTTAGGTTTTCAAGGCATAAATCCTTAGATGTTTTTGGATTTACCTCGCGAAGCAGGTTGATGCGATATTAGAATATATTACATTAACCGTTGTTGCCAAAAACTAAAAAAAACACTCTTGGAGCGAACTTTAGGTTTTAAATTTGAAATCTATCGAGTTTTTTCTTAGCTCGGAACATCGTAATGCCACATTGGAATATTTTAAGTGAAGCGTTTGCGACAAAGAATCGAAACAAACACTCTCGGGAAGAAATTTAGGCTTTCATCGCATAAATCTATCAGAGTTTTTAAGTTTCCTCTCCCGAAACATTGTCATGCGACTTTCGAATAGTTTACATCAAGCGTTTATGCCAAATCCATGAAACAAACCGTCTAGGGGCCGAACTTTAGGTTTTCAAGGCATAAATCCTTAGATGTTTTTGGATTTACCTCATGAAAGCAGGTTGATGCGATATTAGAATATATTACATTAACCGTTGTTGCCAAAAACTAAAAAAAACACTCTTGGAGCGAACTTTAGGTTTTAAGCGGTTTGAAATCTATCGAGTTTTTTTCTTAGCTCGGAACATCGTAATGCCACATTGGAATATTTTGCGTGAAGCGTTTGCGCCAAAGAATCGAAACAAACACTCTCGGGAAGAACTTTAGGCTTTCATCGCATAAATCTATCAGAGTTTTTAAGTTTCCTCTCGAAAACATTGTGATGCGACTTTCGAATAGTTTACATCAAGCGTTTATGCCAAATCCATGAAACAAACCGTCTAGGGGCGAACTTTAGGTTTTCAAGCGCATAAATCATTCCGATGTTTTTGGCTTTACCTCATGAAAGCGAGGTTGATGCGACATTAGAATAGATTACATTAAGCGTTGTTGCCAAAAACTCAAAAAAAACACTCTTGGAGCGAACTTTAGGTTTTAAAGCCTTTGAAATCTATCGAGTTTTTTCTTAGCTCGGAACATCGTAATGCAACATTGGAATATTTTGCGTGAAGCGTTTGCGCCAAAGAATCGAAACAAACACTCTCGGGAAGAACTTTAGGCTTTCATCGCATAAATCTATCCGAGTTTTTGGTTTCCTCTCCCGAAACATTGTGATGCGACTTTGAATAGTTTACATCAAGCGTTTATGCCAAATCCATGAAACAAACCGTCTGAGGGACGAACTTTAGGTTTTCAAGGCATAAATCCTTAGATGTTTTTGGATTTACCTCATGAAAGCAGGTTGATGCGATATTAGAATATATTACATTAACCGTTCTTTGCCAAAAACTAAAAAAAACACTCTTGGAGCGAACTTTAGGTTTTAAGCATTTGAAATCTATCGAGTTTTTTTCTTAGCTCGGAACATCGTAATGCCACATTGGAATATTTTGCGTGAAGCGTTTGCGACAAAGAATCGAAACAAACACTCTCGGGACGAACTTTAGGCTTTCATCGCATAAATCTATCAGAGTTTTAAGTTTCCTCTCCCGAAACATTGTGATGCGACTTTCGAATAGTTTACATCAAGCGTTTATGCCAAATCCATGAAACAAACCGTCTGAGGGACGAACTTTAGGTTTTCAGCGCATAAATCCTTAGATGTTTTTGGATTTACCTCGCGAAAGCAGGTTGATGCGATATTAGAATATATTACATTAAGCGTTGTTGCCAAAAACTAAAAAAAAACACTCTTGGAGCGAACTTTAGGTTTTAAGCGCTGAAATCTATCAGAGTTTTTTCTTAGCTCGGAACATCGTAATGCCACATTGGAATATTTTGCGTGAAGCGTTTGCGACAAAGAATCGAAACAAACACTCTCGGGAAGAACTTTAGGCTTTCATCGCATAAATCTATCAGAGTTTTTAAGTTTCCTCTCCGAAACATTGTGATGCGACTTCGAATAGTTTACATCAAGCGTTTATGCCAAATCCATGAAACAAACCGTCTAGGGGCGAACTTTAGGTTTTCAAGCGCATAAATCATTCCGATGTTTTTGGCTTTACCTCATGAAAGCAGGTTGATGCGACATTAGAATAGATTAAATTAAGCGTTGTTGCCAAAAACTAAAAAAAACACTCTTGGAGCGAACTTTAGGTTTTAAGCGCTTTGAAATCTATCAGAGTTTTTTCTTAGCTCGGAACATCGTAATGCCACATTGGAATATTTTGCGTGAAAGCGTTTGCGACAAAGAATCGAAACAAACACTCTCGGGAAGAACTTTAGGCTTTCATCGCATAAATCTATCAGAGTTTTTGGTTTCCTCTCCCGAAACATTGTGATGCGACTTCCGAATAGTTTACATCAAGCGTTTATGCCAAATCCATGAAACAAACCGTCTAGGGGACGAACTTTAGGTTTTCAAGGCATAAATCCTTAGATGTTTTTGGATTTACCTCGCGAAAGCAGGTTGATGCGATATTAGAATATATTACATTAACCGTTCTTTGCCAAAACTCAAAAAAACACTCTTGGAGCGAACTTTAGGTTTTAAGCCTTTGAAATCTATCGAGTTTTTTTCTTAGCTCGGAACATCGTAATGCCACATTGGAATATTTTGCGTGAAGCGTTTGCGACAAAGAATCGAAACAAACACTCTCGGGAAGAAATTTAGGCTTTCATCGCATAAATCTATCGAGTTTTTAAGTTTCCTCTCTCGAAACATTGTCATGCGACTTCCGAATAGTTTACATCAAGCGTTTATGCCAAATCCATGAAACAAACCGTCTAGGGCGAACTTTAGGTTTTCAAGGCATAAATCCTTCCGATGTTTTTGGATTTACCTCATGAAAGCGAGGTTGATGCGATATTAGAATATATTACATTAAGCGTTGTTGCCAAAAACTTCAAAAAAAACACTCTTGGAGCGAACTTTAGGTTTTAAGCTTTGAAATCTATCAGAGTTTTTTCTTAGCTCGGAACATCGTAATGCAACATTGGAATATTTTGCGTGAAGCGTTTGCGCCAAAGAATCGAAACAAACACTCTCGGGATGAAATTTAGGCTTTTCATCGCATAAATCTATCAGAGTTTTTAAGTTTCCTCTCCCAAAACATTGTCATGCGACTTTCGAATAGTTTACATCAAGCGTTTATGCCAAATCCATGAAACAAACCGTCTAGGGGACGAACTTTAGGTTTTCAAGGCATAAATCCTTCCGATGTTTTTGGATTTACCTCGCGAAAGCAGGTTGATGCGATATTAGAATATATTACATAAACCGTTGTTGCCAAAAACTAAAAAAAACACTCTTGGAGCGAACTTTAGGTTTTAAGCGCTGAAATCTATCGAGTTTTTTTTCTTAGCTCGGAACATCGTAATGCCACATTGGAATATTTTGCGTGAAGCGTTTGCGACAAAGAATCGAAACAAACACTCTCGGGATGAAATTTAGGCTTTCATCGCATAAATCTATCAGAGTTTTTAAGTTTCCTCTCCCAAAACATTGTCATGCGACTTTCGAATAGTTTACATCAAGCGTTTATGCCAAATCCATGAAACAAACCGTCTGGGGCCGAACTTTAGGTTTTCAAGGCATAAATCCTTAGATGTTTTTGGATTTACCTCGCGAAAGCAGGTTGATGCGATATTAGAATATATTACATTAACCGTTCTTTGCCAAAAACTCAAAAAAACACTCTTGG
>CM071855.1:14245405-14371322 GCA_036507275.1 Sicyos edulis
GATAGATTTTTGCGATGAAAGCATAAAGTTCGTCCCGAGAGTGTTTGTTTCGATTCTTTGGCACAAACGTTTCACGCAAAATATTCCAATGTTGCATTACGATGTTCGGGAGCGAAGAAAAAAAACTCGGATAGATTTCAGCGTTTATAACCTAAACTTCGTGCCAAGAGTGTTATTTTCGAGTTTTTGGCAACAACGTTTAATGTAAACTATTCTAATGTCGCATCAACCTGTTTCGCGAGGTAAAACCAAAAACATCGGAAGGTTTTATGCGTTGAAAACCTAAAGTTCGTCACTAGACGGTTTGTTTCAAGGATTTGGCATAAACGTTTGATGTAAACTATTCCAATGTTGCATCACAATACTTCGGGAGGGAAACCAAAAACTCTTCGGATAGATTTTTGCGATGAAAGCATAAAGTTCGTCCCGAGAGTGTTTGTCTCGATTCTTTGGCACAAACGTTTCACGCAAAATATTCCAATGTTGCATTACGATGTTCGGGAGCGAAGAAAAAAAACTCTGATAGATTTCAGCGCTTAAAACCTAAACTTCGTGCCAAGAGTGTTATTTTCGAGTTTTTGGCAACAACGCTTAATGTAAACTATTCTAATGTCGCATCAACCTGCTTCGCGAGGTAAAACTAAAAAAACATCGGAAGGTTTATGCGCGTTGAAAACCCAAAGTTCGTCACTAGACGGTTTGTTTCAAGGATTTGGCATAAACGCTTGATGTAAACTATTCCAATGTCGCATCACAATGTTTCGGAGGGAAACCAAAAACTCGGATAGATTTTTGCGATGAAAGCATAAAGTTCGTCCCGAGAGTGTTTGTTTCGATTCTTTGGCACAAACGCTTCACGCAAAATATTCCAATGTTGCATTACGATGTTCGGAGCGAAGAAAAAACTCGATAGATTTCAGCGCTTATAACCTAAACTTCGTGCCAAGAGTGTTATTTTCGAGTTTTTGGCAACAACGCTTAATGTAAACTATTCTAATGTCGCATCAACTCGCTTTCGCGAGGTAAAACCAAAAACATCGGAAGGTTTTATGCGTTGAAAACCTAAAGTTCGTCACTAGACGGTTTGTTTCAAGGATTTGGCATAAACGTTTGATGTAAACTATTCCAATGTCGCATCACAATGTTTCGGGAGGGAAACCAAAAACTCTGATAGATTTTTGCGATGAAAGCATAAAGTTCGTCCCGAGAGTGTTTGTTTCGATTCTTTGGCACAAACGTTTCACGCAAAATATTCCAATGTTGCATTACGATGTTCGGGAGCGAAGAAAAAACTCTGATAGATTTTCAGCGCTTATAACCTAAACTTCGTGCAAGAGTGTTATTTTCGAGTTTTTGGCAACAACGCTTAATGTAAACTATTCTAATGTCGCATCAACTGCTTTCGCGAGGTAAAACCAAAAACATCGGAAGGTTTTATGCGTTGAAAACCCAAAGTTCGTCACACTAGACGGTTTGTTTCAAGGATTTGGCATAAACGTTTGATGTAAACTATTCCAATGTCGCATCACAATGTTTCGGGAGGGAAACCAAAAACTCGGATAGATTTTTGCGATGAAAGCATAAAGTTCGTCCCGAGAGTGTTTGTCTCGATTCTTTGGCACAAACGTTTCACGCAAAATATTCCAATGTTGCATTACGATGTTCGGGAGCGAAGAAAAAAAACTCTGATAGATTTCAGCGCTTAAAACCTAAACTTCGTGCCAAGAGTGTTATTTTCGAGTTTTTGGCAACAACGTTTAATGTAAACTATTCTAATGTCGCATCAACCTGTTTCGCGAGGTAAAACCAAAAACATCGGAAGGTTTTATGCGCGTTGAAAACCTAAAGTTCGTCACTAGACGGTTTGTTTCAAGGATTTGGCATAAACGTTTGATGTAAACTATTCCAATGCTGCATCACAATGTTTCGGGAGGGAAAACCAAAAAACTCGGATAGATTTTTGCGATGAAAGCATAAAGTTCGTCCCGAGAGTGTTTGTTTCGATTCTTTGGCACAAACGTTTCACGCAAAATATTCCAATGTTGCATTACGATGTTCGGGAGCGAAAAAAAAACTCGATAGATTTCAGCGCTTATAACCTAAACTTCGTGTGCAAGAGTGTTATTTTCGAGTTTTTGGCAACAACGCTTAATGTAAACTATTCTAATGTCGCGATCAACTCGTTTCGCGAGGTAAAACCAAAAACATCGGAAGGTTTTATGCGTTGAAAACCCAAAGTTCGTCACTAGACGGTTTGTTTCAAGGATTTGGCATAAACGCTTGATGTAAACTATTCCAATGTCGCATCACAATGTTTCGGAGGGAAAACCAAAAACTCTGATAGATTTTTGCGATGAAAGCATAAAGTTCGTCCCGAGAGTGTTTGTTTCGATTCTTTGGCACAAACGTTTCACGCAAAATATTCCAATGTTGCATTACGATGTTCGGGAGCTAAGAACAAAAACTCGATAGATTTTCAAGCGTTTATAACCTAAACTTCGTGCCAAGAGTGTTATTTTCGAGTTTTTGGCAACAACGCTTAATGTAAACTATTCTAATGTCGATCAACCTCGCTTTCGCGAGGTAAAACCAAAAACATCGGAAGGTTTTATGCGCGTTGAAAACCTAAAGTTCGTCACTAGACGGTTTGTTTCAAGGATTTGGCATAAACGCTTGATGTAAACTATTCCAATGCGTGCATCACAATGTTTCGGGAGGGAAACCAAAAACTCTGATAGATTTTTTTGCGATGAAAGCATAAAGTTCGTCCCGAGAGTGTTTGTCTCGATTCTTTGGCACAAACGTTTCACGCAAAATATTCCAATGTTGCATTACGATGTTCGGGAGCGAAGAAAAAAAACTCTGATAGATTTCAGCGCTTAAAACCTAAACTTCGTGCCAAGAGTGTTATTTTCGAGTTTTTGGCAACAACGTTTAATGTAAACTATTCTAATGTCGCATCAACCTGCTTTCGCGAGGTAAAACCAAAAACATCGGAAGGTTTTATGCGTTGAAAACCCAAAGTTCGTCACTAGACGGTTTGTTTCAAGGATTTGGCATAAACGTTTGATGTAAACTATTCCAATGCTGCATCACAATGTTTCGGGAGGGAAAACCAAAAAACTCGGATAGATTTTTGCGATGAAAGCATAAAGTTCGTCCCGAGAGTGTTTGTCTCGATTCTTTGGCACAAACGTTTCACGCAAAATATTCCAATGTTGCATTACGATGTTCGGGAGCTAAGAAAAAACTCTGATAGATTTCAGCGCTTAAAACCTAAACTTCGTGCCAAGAGTGTTATTTTCGAGTTTTTGGCAACAACGCTTAATGTAAACTATTCTAATGTCGCATCAACCTCGCTTTCGCGAGGTAAAACCAAAAACATCGGAAGGTTTTATGCGTTGAAAACCCAAAGTTCGCCACTAGACGGTTTGTTTCAAGGATTTGGCATAAACGCTTGATGTAAACTATTCCAATGTCTGCATCACAATGTTTCGGGAGGGAAAACCAAAAAACTCTGATAGATTTTTGCGATGAAAGCATAAAGTTCGTCCCGAGAGTGTTTGTCTCGATTCTTTGGCACAAACGTTTCACAAAAATATTCCAATGTTGCATTACGATGTTCGGGAGCGAAGAAAAAACTCTGATAGATTTCAGCGTTTATAACCTAAACTTCGTGCCAAGAGTGTTATTTTCGAGTTTTTGGCAACAACGCTTAATGTAAACTATTCTAATGTCGCATCAACCGCTTTTCGCGAGGTAAAACCAAAAACATCGGAAGGTTTTATGCGTTGAAAACCCAAAGTTCGTCACTAGACGGTTTGTTTCAAGGATTTGGCATAAACGCTTGATGTAAACTATTCCAATGTCGCATCACAATGTTTCGGGAGGGAAAACCAAAAACTCTGATAGATTTTTGCGATGAAAGCATAAAGTTCGTCCCGAGAGTGTTTGTTTCGATTCTTTGGCACAAACGCTTCACGCAAAATATTCCAATGTTGCATTACGATGTTCGGGAGCGAAGAAAAAACTCTGATAGATTTCAGCGCTTATAACCTAAACTTCGTGCCAAGAGTGTTATTTTCGAGTTTTTGGCAACAACGCTTAATGTAAACTATTCTAATGTCGCATCAACCTCGCTTTCGCGAGGTAAAACAAAAACATCGGAAGGTTTTATGCGTTGAAAACCCAAAGTTCGTCACTAGACGGTTTGTTTCAAGGATTTGGCATAAACGCTTGATGTAAACTATTCCAATGTCGCATCACAATGTTTTCGAGGGAAACCAAAAACTCTGATAGATTTTTGCGATGAAAGCATAAAGTTCGTCCCGAGAGTGTTTGTTTCGATTCTTTGGCACAAACGTTTCACGCAAAATATTCCAATGTTGCATTACGATGTTCGGGAGCGAAGAAAAAACTCGATAGATTTCAGCGTTTATAACCTAAACTTCGTGCCAAGAGTGTTATTTTCGAGTTTTTGGCAACAACGCTTAATGTAAACTATTCTAATGTCGATCAACCTGCTTTCGCGAGGTAAAACCAAAAACATCGGAAGGTTTTATGCGTTGAAAACCCAAAGTTCGTCACTAGACGGTTTGTTTCAAGGATTTGGCATAAACGTTTGATGTAAAGTATTCCAATGTTGCATCACAATACTTCGGGAGGGAAAACCAAAAAAACTGATAGATTTTTGCGATGAAAGCATAAAGTTCGTCCCGAGAGTGTTTGTTTCGATTCTTTGGCACAAACGTTTCACGCAAAATATTCCAATGTTGCATTACGATGTTCGGGAGCGAAGAAAAAAAACTCTGATAGATTTCAGCGTTTATAACCTAAACTTCGTGCCAAGAGTGTTATTTTCGAGTTTTTGGCAACAACGTTTAATGTAAACTATTCTAATGTCGATCAACCTGCTTTCGCGAGGTAAAACCAAAAACATCGGAAGGTTTTATGCGTTGAAAACCTAAAGTTCGTCACTAGACGGTTTGTTTCAAGGATTTGGCATAAACGTTTGATGTAAACTATTCCAATGCTGCATCACAATGTTTCGGGAGGGAAAACCAAAAAACTCGGATAGATTTTTGCGATGAAAGCATAAAGTTCGTCCCGAGAGTGTTTGTTTCGATTCTTTGGCACAAACGTTTCACGCAAAATATTCCAATGTTGCATTACGATGTTCGGGAGCGAAGAAAAAAAACTCTGATAGATTTCAGCGTTTATAACCTAAACTTCGTGCCAAGAGTGTTATTTTCGAGTTTTTGGCAACAACGTTTAATGTAAACTATTCTAATGTCGCATCAACCTATTTCGCGAGGTAAAACCAAAAACATCGGAAGGTTTTATGCGTTGAAAACCCAAAGTTCGTCACTAGACGGTTTGTTTCAAGGATTTGGCATAAACGTTTGATGTAAAGTATTCCAATGTTGCATCACAATACTTCGGGAGGGAAAACCAAAAAACTCGGATAGATTTTTGCGATGAAAGCATAAAGTTCGTCCTGAGAGTGTTTGTCTCGATTCTTTGGCACAAACGTTTCACGCAAAATATTCCAATGTTGCATTACGATGTTCGGGAGCGAAGAAAAAAAACTCTGATAGATTTCAGCGCTTAAAACCTAAACTTCGTACAAGAGTGTTATTTTCGAGTTTTTGGCAACAACGCTTAATGTAAACTATTCTAATGTCGCATCAACCTCGCTTTCGCGAGGTAAAACCAAAAACATCGGAAGGTTTTATGCGTTGAAAACCTAAAGTTCGTCACTAGACGGTTTGTTTCAAGGATTTGGCATAAACGCTTGATGTAAACTATTCCAATGTCGCATCACAATGTTTCGAGAGGGAAACCAAAAACTCGGATAGATTTTTGCGATGAAAGCATAAAGTTCGTCCCGAGAGTGTTTGTTTCGATTCTTTGGCACAAACGCTTCACGCAAAATATTCCAATGTTGCATTACGATGTTCGGGAGCGAAGAAAAAACTCGATAGATTTCAGCGCTTATAACCTAAACTTCGTGCCAAGAGTGTTATTTTCGAGTTTTTGGCAACAACGCTTAATGTAAACTATTCTAATGTCGCATCAACCTCGCTTTCGCGAGGTAAAACCAAAAACATCGGAAGGTTTTATGCGTTGAAAACCCAAAGTTCGTCACTAGACGGTTTGTTTCAAGGATTTGGCATAAACGCTTGATGTAAACTATTCCAATGTCGCATCACAATGTTTCGGGAGGGAAACCAAAAAACTCTGATAGATTTTTGCGATGAAAGCATAAAGTTCGTCCCGAGAGTGTTTGTTTTTCGATTCTTTGGCACAAACGTTTCACGCAAAATATTCCAATGTTGCATTACGATGTTCGGGAGCGTAAGAAAAAACTCGATAGATTTCAGCGCTTATAACCTAAACTTCGTGCCAAGAGTGTTATTTTCGAGTTTTTGGCAACAACGCTTAATGTAAACTATTCTAATGTCGCATCAACCTGCTTTCGCGAGGTAAAACCAAAAACATCGGAAGGTTTTATGCGTTGAAAACCCAAAGTTCGCTACTAGACGGTTTGTTTCAAGGATTTGGCATAAACGTTTGATGTAAACTATTCCAATGTCGCATCACAATGTTTCGGGAGGGAAAACCAAAAACTCGGATAGATTTTTGCGATGAAAGCATAAAGTTCGTCCCGAGAGTGTTTGTTTCGATTCTTTGGCACAAACGTTTCACGCAAAATATTCCAATGTTGCATTACGATGTCGGGAGCTAAGAAAAAACTCTGATAGATTTCAGCGCTTATAACCTAAACTTCGTGCCAAGAGTGTTATTTTCGAGTTTTTGGCAACAACGCTTAATGTAAACTATTCTAATGTCGCATCAACTGCGCTTTCGCGAGGTAAAACCAAAAACATCGGAAGGTTTTATGCGTTGAAAACCTAAAGTTCGTCACTAGACGGTTTGTTTCAAGGATTTGGCATAAACGCTTGATGTAAACTATTCCAATGTCGCATCACAATGTTTCGGGAGGGAAACCAAAAACTCGGATAGATTTTTGCGATGAAAGCATAAAGTTCGTCCCGAGAGTGTTTGTCTCGATTCTTTGGCACAAACGTTTCACGCAAAATATTCCAATGTTGCATTACGATGTTCGGGAGCGAAGAAAAAAAACTCTGATAGATTTCAGCGCTTAAAACCTAAACTTCGTGCCAAGAGTGTTATTTTCGAGTTTTTGGCAACAACGTTTAATGTAAACTATTCTAATGTCGCATCAACCTGTTTCGCGAGGTAAAACCAAAAACATCGGAAGGTTTTATGCGTTGAAAACCTAAAGTTCGTCACTAGACGGTTTGTTTCAAGGATTTGGCATAAACGTTTGATGTAAACTATTCCAATGCTGCATCACAATGTTTCGGGAGGGAAAACCAAAAAACTCGGATAGATTTTTGCGATGAAAGCATAAAGTTCGTCCCGAGAGTGTTTGTCTCGATTCTTTGGCACAAACGTTTCACGCAAAATATTCCAATGTTGCATTACGATGTTCGGGAGCGAAGAAAAAAAAATCTCTTAGATTGCAGCGCTTAAAACCTAAACTTCCTGCCAAGAGTGTTATTTTCGAGTTTTTGGCAACAACGTTTAATGTAAACTATTCTAATGTCGCATCAACCTGTTTCGCGAGGTAAAACCAAAAACATCGGAAGGTTTTATGCGTTGAAAACCTAAAGTTCGTCACTAGACGGTTTGTTTCAAGGATTTGGCATAAACGTTTGATGTAAACTATTCCAATGCTGCATCACAATGTTTCGGGAGGGAAAACCAAAAAACTCGGATAGATTTTTGCGATGAAAGCATAAAGTTCGTCCCGAGAGTGTTTGTCTCGATTCTTTGGCACAAACGTTTCACGCAAAATATTCCAATGTTGCATTACGATGTTCGGGAGCGAAGAAAAAAAACTCTGATAGATTTCAGCGCTTAAAACCTAAACTTCGTGCCAAGAGTGTTATTTTCGAGTTTTTGGCAACAACGTTTAATGTAAACTATTCTAATGTCGCATCAACCTGTTTCGCGAGGTAAAACCAAAAACATCGGAAGGTTTTATGCGTTGAAAACCTAAAGTTCGTCACTAGACGGTTTGTTTCAAGGATTTGGCATAAACGTTTGATGTAAACTATTCCAATGCTGCATCACAATGTTTCGGGAGGGAAAACCAAAAAACTCGGATAGATTTTTGCGATGAAAGCATAAAGTTCGTCCCGAGAGTGTTTGTTTCGATTCTTTGGCACAAACGTTTCACGCAAAATATTCCAATGTTGCATTACGATGTTCGGGAGCGAAGAAAAAAAACTCTGATAGATTTCAGCGTTTATAACCTAAACTTCGTGCCAAGAGTGTTATTTTCGAGTTTTTGGCAACAACGTTTAATGTAAACTATTCTAATGTCGCATCAACCTGTTTCGCGAGGTAAAACCAAAAACATCGGAAGGTTTTATGCGTTGAAAACCTAAAGTTCGTCACTAGACGGTTTTGTTTCAAGGATTTGGCATAAACGCTTGATGTAAACTATTCCAATGTTGCATCACAATGTTCGGGAGGGAAAACCAAAAAACTGATAGATTTTTGCGATGAAAGCATAAAGTTCGTCCCGAGAGTGTTTGTTTCGATTCTTTGGCACAAACGTTTCACGCAAAATATTCCAATGTTGCATTACGATGTTCGGGAGCGAAGAAAAAACTCTGATAGATTTCAGCGCTTAAAACCTAAACTTCGTGCCAAGAGTGTTATTTTCGAGTTTTTGGCAACAACGTTTAATGTAAACTATTCTAATGTCGCATCAACCTGTTTCGCGAGGTAAAACCAAAAACATCGGAAGGTTTTATGCGTTGAAAACCTAAAGTTCGTCACTAGACGGTTTGTTTCAAGGATTTGGCATAAACGTTTGATGTAAACTATTCCAATGTTGCATCACAATGTTTCGGGAGGGACAACCAAAAACTCTGATAGATTTTTGCGATGAAAGCATAAAGTTCGTCCCGAGAGTGTTTGTTTCGATTCTTTGGCACAAACGCTTCACGCAAAATATTCCAATGTTGCATTACGATGTTCGGGAGCGAAGAAAAAACTCGATAGATTTCAGCGCTTATAACCTAAACTTCGTGCCAAGAGTGTTATTTTCGAGTTTTTGGCAACAACGCTTAATGTAAACTATTCTAATGTCGCATCAACTCGTTTCGCGAGGTAAAACCAAAAACATCGGAAGGTTTTATGCGCGTTGAAAACCCAAAGTTCGCGTCACTAGACGGTTTGTTTCAAGGATTTGGCATAAACGCTTGATGTAAACTATTCCAATGTCGCATCACAATGTTTCGGGAGGGAAAACCAAAAACTCTGATAGATTTTTGCGATGAAAGCATAAAGTTCGTCCCGAGAGTGTTTGTTTCGATTCTTTGGCACAAACGTTTCACGCAAAAATATTCCAATGTTGCATTACGATGTTCGGGAGCGAAGAAAAAACTCTGATAGATTTCAAGCGCTTATAACCTAAACTTCGTGCCAAGAGTGTTATTTTCGAGTTTTTGGCAACAACGCTTAATGTAAACTATTCTAATGTCGCATCAACCTGCTTTCGCGAGGTAAAACAAAAACATCGGAAGGTTTTATGCGTTGAAAACCTAAAGTTCGTCACTAGACGGTTTGTTTCAAGGATTTGGCATAAACGTTTGATGTAAACTATTCCAATGCTGCATCACAATGTTCGGGAGGAAAACCAAAAACTCGGATAGATTTTTTGCGATGAAAGCATAAAGTTCGTCCCGAGAGTGTTTGTTTCGATTCTTTGGCACAAACGTTTCACGCAAAATATTCCAATGTTGCATTACGATGTTCGGGAGCGAAGAAAAAACTCTGATAGATTTCAGCGTTTATAACCTAAACTTCGTGCCAAGAGTGTTATTTTCGAGTTTTTGGCAACAACGCTTAATGTAAACTATTCTAATGTCGCATCAACCTGCTTTCGCGAGGTAAAACAAAAACATCGGAAGGTTTTATGCGTTGAAAACCTAAAGTTCGTCACTAGACGGTTTGTTTCAAGGATTTGGCATAAACGTTTGATGTAAACTATTCCAATGTTGCATCACAATGTTTCGGGAGGGAAAACCAAAAACTCGGATAGATTTTTGCGATGAAAGCATAAAGTTCGTCCCGAGAGTGTTTGTTTCGATTCTTTGGCACAAACGTTTCACGCAAAATATTCCAATGTTGCATTACGATGTTCGGGAGCGAAGAAAAAAATCTCTGATAGATTTCAGCGCTTAAAACCTAAACTTCGTGCCAAGAGTGTTATTTTCGAGTTTTTGGCAACAACGTTTAATGTAAACTATTCTAATGTCGCGATCAACCCGCTTTCGCGAGGTAAAACCAAAAACATCGGAAGGTTTTATGCGTTGAAAACCTAAAGTTCGTCACTAGACGGTTTGTTTCAAGGATTTGGCATAAACGCTTGATGTAAACTATTCCAATGTCGCATCACAATGTTTCGAGGGAAACCAAAAACTCTGATAGATTTTTGCGATGAAAGCATAAAGTTCGTCCCGAGAGTGTTTGTTTCGATTCTTTGGCACAAACGTTTCACGCAAAATATTCCAATGTTGCATTACGATGTTCGGGAGCGAAGAAAAAACTCGATAGATTTCAGCAGCTTTTATAACCTAAACTTCGTGCCAAGAGTGTTATTTTCGAGTTTTTGGCAACAACGTTTAATGTAAACTATTCTAATGTCGCATCAACCTGTTTCGCGAGGTAAAACCAAAAACATCGGAAGGTTTTATGCGTTGAAAACCCAAAGTTCGTCACTAGACGGTTTGTTTCAAGGATTTGGCATAAACGTTTGATGTAAACTATTCCAATGCTGCATCACAATGTTTCGGGAGGGAAAACCAAAAAACTCGGATAGATTTTTGCGATGAAAGCATAAAGTTCGTCCCGAGAGTGTTTGTTTCGATTCTTTGGCACAAACGTTTCACGCAAAATATTCCAATGTTGCATTACGATGTTCGGGAGCGAAGAAAAAAACTCGATAGATTTCAGCGCTTAAAACCTAAACTTCGTGCCAAGAGTGTTATTTTCGAGTTTTTGGCAACAACGTTTAATGTAAACTATTCTAATGTCGCATCAACCTGGTTTCGCGAGGTAAAACCAAAAACATCGGAAGGTTTTATGCGTTGAAAACCTAAAGTTCGTCACTAGACGGTTTGTTTCAAGGATTTGGCATAAACGCTTGATGTAAACTATTCCAATGTCGCATCACAATGTTTCGAGGGACAACCAAAAAACTCGGATAGATTTTTGCGATGAAAGCATAAAGTTCGTCCCGAGAGTGTTTGTTTCGATTCTTTGGCACAAACGTTTCACGCAAAATATTCCAATGTTGCATTACGATGTTCGGGAGCGAAGAAAAAAAACTCTGATAGATTTCAGCGTTTATAACCTAAACTTCGTGCCAAGAGTGTTATTTTCGAGTTTTTGGCAACAACGTTTAATGTAAACTATTCTAATGTCGCATCAACCTGTTTCGCGAGGTAAAACCAAAAACATCGGAAGGTTTTATGCGTTGAAAACCTAAAGTTCGTCACTAGACGGTTTGTTTCAAGGATTTGGCATAAACGTTTGATGTAAACTATTCCAATTCTGCATCACAATGTTTCGGGAGGGAAAACCAAAAAACTCGGATAGATTTTTGCGATGAAAGCATAAAGTTCGTCCCGAGAGTGTTTGTTTCGATTCTTTGGCACAAACGTTTCACGCAAAATATTCCAATGTTGCATTACGATGTTCGGGAGCTAAGAAAAAACTCGGATAGATTTCAGCGCTTATAACCTAAACTTCGTGCCAAGAGTGTTATTTTCGAGTTTTTGGCAACAACGTTTAATGTAAACTATTCTAATGTCGCATCAACCTGTTTCGCGAGGTAAAACCAAAAACATCGGAAGGTTTTATGCGTTGAAAACCTAAAGTTCGTCACTAGACGGTTTGTTTCAAGGATTTGGCATAAACGTTTGATGTAAACTATTCCAATGCTGCATCACAATGTTTCGGGAGGGACAACCAAAAAACTCGGATAGATTTTTGCGATGAAAGCATAAAGTTCGTCCCGAGAGTGTTTGTTTCGATTCTTTGGCACAAACGTTTCACGCAAAATATTCCAATGTTGCATTACGATGTTCGGGAGCGAAGAAAAAAAACTCGGATAGATTTCAGCGTTTATAACCTAAACTTCGTGCCAAGAGTGTTATTTTCGAGTTTTTGGCAACAACGTTTAATGTAAACTATTCTAATGTCGCATCAACCTGTTTCGCGAGGTAAAACCAAAAACATCGGAAGGTTTTATGCGTTGAAAACCTAAAGTTCGTCACTAGACGGTTTGTTTCAAGGATTTGGCATAAACGTTTGATGTAAACTATTCCAATGTTGCATCACAATGTTTGGGAGGGACAACCAAAAAACTCGGATAGATTTTTGCGATGAAAGCATAAAGTTCGTCCCGAGAGTGTTTGTTTCGATTCTTTGGCACAAACGTTTCACGCAAAATATTCCAATGTTGCATTACGATGTTCGGGAGCGAAGAAAAAAAACTCGGAATGATTTCAGCGTTTATAACCTAAACTTCGTGCCAAGAGTGTTATTTTCGAGTTTTTGGCAACAACGTTTAATGTAAACTATTCTAATGTCGCATCAACCTGTTTCGCGAGGTAAAACCAAAAACATCGGAAGGTTTTATGCGTTGAAAACCTAAAGTTCGTCACTAGACGGTTTGTTTCAAGGATTTGGCATAAACGTTTGATGTAAACTATTCCAATGCTGCATCACAATGTTTCGGGAGGGACAACCAAAAAACTCGGATAGATTTTTGCGATGAAAGCATAAAGTTCGTCCCGAGAGTGTTTGTTTCGATTCTTTGGCACAAACGTTTCACGCAAAATATTCCAATGTTGCATTACGATGTTCGGGAGCGAAGAAAAAAAACTCGGAATGATTTTCAGCGCTTAAAACCTAAACTTCGTGCCAAGAGTGTTATTTTCGAGTTTTTGGCAACAACGTTTAATGTAAACTATTCTAATGTCGCATCAACCTATTTCGCGAGGTAAAACCAAAAACATCGGAAGGTTTTATGCGTTGAAAACCTAAAGTTCGTCACTAGACGGTTTGTTTCAAGGATTTGGCATAAACGTTTGATGTAAACTATTCCAATGTTGCATCACAATACTTCGGGAGGGAAAACCAAAAAACTCGGATAGATTTTTGCGATGAAAGCATAAAGTTCGTCCCGAGAGTGTTTGTTTCGATTCTTTGGCACAAACGTTTCACGCAAAATATTCCAATGTTGCATTACGATGTTCGGGAGCGAAGAAAAAAAACTCGGAATGATTTCAGCGTTTATAACCTAAACTTCGTGCCAAGAGTGTTATTTTCGAGTTTTTGGCAACAACGTTTAATGTAAACTATTCTAATGTCGCATCAACCTGTTTCGCGAGGTAAAACCAAAAACATCGGAAGGTTTTATGCGTTGAAAACCTAAAGTTCGTCACTAGACGGTTTGTTTCAAGGATTTGGCATAAACGTTTGATGTAAACTATTCCAATGCTGCATCACAATGTTTCGGGAGGGACAACCAAAAAACTCGGATAGATTTTTGCGATGAAAGCATAAAGTTCGTCCCGAGAGTGTTTGTTTCGATTCTTTGGCACAAACGTTTCACGCAAAATATTCCAATGTTGCATTACGATGTTTGGGAGCGAAGAAAAAAAACTCGGAATGATTTCAGCGTTTATAACCTAAACTTCGTGCCAAGAGTGTTATTTTCGAGTTTTTGGCAACAACGTTTAATGTAAACTATTCTAATGTCGCATCAACCTGTTTCGCGAGGTAAAACCAAAAACATCGGAAGGTTTTATGCGTTGAAAACCTAAAGTTCGTCACTAGACGGTTTGTTTCAAGGATTTGGCATAAACGTTTGATGTAAACTATTCCAATGCTGCATCACAATGTTTCGGGAGGGACAACCAAAAACTCGATAGATTTTTTTGCGATGAAACCATAAAGTTCGTCCCGAGAGTGTTTGTTTCGATTCTTTGGCACAAACGTTTCACGCAAAATATTCCAATGTTGCATTACGATGTTCGAGAGCGAAGAAAAAAAACTCGGAATGATTTCAGCGTTTATAACCTAAACTTCGTGCCAAGAGTGTTATTTTCGAGTTTTTGGCAACAACGTTTAATGTAAACTATTCTAATGTCGCATCAACCTGTTTCGCGAGGTAAAACCAAAAACATCGGAAGGTTTTATGCGTTGAAAACCTAAAGTTCGTCACTAGACGGTCTGTTTCAAGGATTTGGCATAAACGTTTGATGTAAACTATTCCAATGCTGCATCACAATGTTTCGGGAGGGACAACCAAAAAACTCGGATAGATTTTTGCGATGAAAGCATAAAGTTCGTCCCGAGAGTGTTTGTTTCGATTCTTTGGCACAAACGTTTCACGCAAAATATTCCAATGTTGCATTACGATGTTCGGGAGCGAAGAAAAAAAACTCGGATAGATTTCAGCGTTTATAACCTAAACTTCGTGCCAATAGTGTTATTTTCGAGTTTTTGGCAACAACGTTTAATGTAAACTATTCTAATGTCGCATCAACCTGTTTCGCGAGGTAAAACCAAAAACATCGGAAGGTTTTATGCGTTGAAAACCTAAAGTTCGTCACTAGACGGTTTGCTTCAAGGATTTCTTACCGGGGTTGTGTGGACCCTGCGATATTATATGTGATTGTTGATTGATTGCTTGTTTGTGATTATTGACATGTGTAGCTAGGTGCTTCAATCTGAATTCCTGCTAGCATGATTTCTTGGTTAATTCTCATGTTAATCCATGCTAGGTTGTTCCTTTTCTCGCATGCTCGTATTCTGTTCCTTGCTTCGTAGTATCATGCTAGGCTCGTTGTATTCTTATTGAGCACGTATTGGATTTTATGGAATTGTTTCTTTCGCTTGCTAAGGGCAAAGTTAGAGTTGCGGTAGATAGCATCATCCGGCCCGATGCATAAAGTACCTTGCATCCATGGCGGGGACGTCGAGCAAGTCATTCCGCCCCCCGGACCCCGTGAGGGATTTGCTAACCCGAGCGGTAGGCCCCGCAATCTTGGGTGAAGGTGGCGATCGTTAAATGCCCCAACGGTCGGGATGATGACTTGGCATTGCCTCGCCCCCGGCAGCCGGCATGTCCTCAAAGATGTTTGGCAAGATAGCCCCGATTGCCACTGTTAAGGCAAGGACGGCTTCTGGTGTAAGCCTACCACGACCGTTTCTTGGCCCAGTGCGGTGGTTCAGCCGACATAGTTTACGTGTCCGTGTCTCACACCCCTATGTCGGTGACACCGATCCAAAGATTTAGTTAGGCGTGGTGATCGGATATGGGCAGCTTGCCTTCGCACTCGCAACCCCATAGTTCGCGCAGAGCACGCGGTGCATGCTTACGCCATTCTGGTAGCGCCGATCGGAGAGCTCCTCGGGATTGTGAGCCGTTGTACCTTTCGTCGATGAAGAGATGTGCCGAGGCCGGACTTGTTTCTCGTATAGGCGACTTATGTATTGGATGCGGTGATGATTTTATTAGGACTAAGCCACCGAAGTTGGCATCCGAGGCCCAAGTGTGGGCTAAGCTATGTGCTCTATTCTGTGTTATATTCATAGCTTGCATACGCTCATCGAGATGACCATGTATATCGTATTGTACCCGGTTGAGATTCTTACTCGAGTAATTCGTTACTCACCCTTATTCTCGTGGTTTTCCACAGTAACCGTGGTGCGCGACAGGATGCCCGGAAGGAGGAGCTATGATCATGGGGCCCAGATCTTCCAACTCGATTTTTGTATTATGACTCGTGTGTTTTTGTTTTCCCCCCGAATGCATGTAGTCGGGCACGAAGCCCTAGGATGTTTGTAAATATTTGTGGATTCCAGCATGTTGTATCCGAACAGGTTTTGAATGGCTTTTAGTAAATCTCACGATCGAGTAAACTTTGGAAATGTATTTATCTGGAGGCAGTGCTTGGAAACAGGGGAGTTTGTGGAAAATGTCTAGTTTTTAAAGGGGTTATTTTGAATGTTTTGTTTTAATTGGAATCAAATCATGTCTGTTTAAATGTCCTTTACTTTGAATGCATGCATTGGGGTAAGGGCCCATTTAGTGCCCCATTCGGGTCGGCCCCTTACAGTTGGTATCGTGAGCTAGAGTCATAAATTCTCTGTAGTATGACTGTTGTTGTAGGTCGTTTTCCCATGATCACTAGCACTCCGGACGACCATCAGTGCACGCTAAGTTTACTATTTGTTTTAGAAAAAGGGTTAAGAATTTACAATACACTGTCATCTAGTGTATGCCTTGTGTAGTGTTGTGGAGCGGAGACGAGCAGGTGTCTCGACTCGTTATTGGTTTGGGTTTAGAGCGCCATCATGCCAACTTCCCCGCATGTGTGTGATGTATATTGTGGTTTGTTGTGGTATCCAGATAGATTCGGATGCCCCGGGACATCGTTCCAGAGGGAGGTAGAGATTGGACTCCCATAGGCCAACTGTGGCCCAGTTGATGGTTTTCCCCTAGTGAGAGGGTGGAGGTGCTTTGCCTTGGAATGCCACTCCAAGAGAGGAGTTAGCTGTGGTTGTGTTGATGTGGATGTTTGTGGAGCAGTCCCCGTGTGGACTAGCACGGGTAGCTCAAGTGTTGATCTTGAGCCTTGATAGATTATTCGGCTGTTGCAGAGTGGTTGCAAGTTGGTAGCCTCGAGGAGGTTGATGAGGCATCTTAGTGCTTCGTGAAGTGTTGTTGTTTGCAGCAAGTAGGCGGAACCCCAGAGTTAAGGGTGCAAAGCAAGCAGTGGTGTTCTCACTGACTGGATCCGTTGGTGTTTTCCTCAGTGGTTTGATAGAAGTGAACACTCTTCTTTTGGTAAGCCCTAGAGTAGGGCTAGTTGCTGCATGTTGATAGAGCCGGCCAGAGTTTGTTGAGCATCATGTGGAGATGCAAGAGTAGGCTGTGAGCCTTCAGCTTGATGAGATGCCTTAGGCATGGTTGTTGGAGTTGAGCCCTTGTATGCCGAGCCAGAGTTCGTGTCACTTGAGGTTGTGACCTTGTTGGCCCCGTTGTAGTAAGATGTGGATTTGGTAGTAGTGGCACTTGAGGTGCATTGGTTGGTGTGCCACTTTGGCATTAAATGCAGTTCGCCCTGAGTTTGGCATGGGCATAGCAGATGGTTCTATGCCGCTCGAGTTTAGCGTACTCCTTTAGCCTTGGATCCATTTATGGTAGTTGCACATGTGTAGGTCGTGCAAAAAGGGCTAGTTCAGTGGTAATCGAAAGACTTCAAGCGAAAGGATGTTCGAGAGGAGCCGGAGCCTTTTCCCAGTGTTACTAGAGGTTGAGTAAGTCAAGCAGGTTGGCGGTTGGTAAGTGTTAGTGCGCGTGCATCTCACGCTAGTGTTAAGGCCAAGAGATCCTTGTGGGTGGTAGTGCGGTCAACTACCTCACGAGTGCCTAAACCTGCGGAGAGTTGAACATCATAGAAGCAAGTTGGGTCCAGTTGAGGGACCATGAGTTGGATGTCTATGAGGTAAGTAAGATGCCTTGTGAGAGGAGTTGGATGCCTTATGGGTAAACACCCTTGGTAGAGGCTTGGTATAAAGTAAGTTTGGTTTGACGTGGTTATGCTTTGGTGGAACAAGGTTGCCACAGCCTTGAGCATCGTGTGGAGACGGAACTTTGGGTGTTCCGTTGACTGGTCAGATATCTCCGCCAGAGCTAGTGTGGCTTTTGGGAAAAGCATTTGTTAGACTTGGATCGCTAAATGAAGGTTGGGAGTTGCGCACACAAGTGTGTTTTGTGTGGTTCGCTTACGTGCGTGAGAGAGTCGATCCATGTAGGGTTTGCTTTGGGGATCCGTGCTCGGTTTTTGGAAAAGTTGGACTCCAAGTGGATGTTGTAAGGCTTAGTGAGGTGGTAAGGATACCATGCTCGTGGTAGCGAGTTGTTGCTTAAGTGAGATTGTTAAATGGACCTAAGCTAGGTTGGCGGATCTTCTTGCCGATCGTCATGACCGAGAGAGTTGTTCGGATCCTTACTTGGGTAGGAGTTATGTTGTGGTTGATGTTTGAGTAGGAGGATGACGATTCGGTAGCGTTGCGGGTCCTCTTGGTTTCCAAGGAGTTGGAGTTGGCCAAAGCATGGATGTGTTGCTAGAAAATGGAGTTTTTGTTTGTTCAGCAATTGGTTGTAGGCCGTTAGACGACAAGGTGTGTGTCGAGGGTTGTCGAAGAACCCTAGTTGTGGAGAGCCTCACCAGAGCTCGGTCGGCACCTGTAGTAAGTTTAGTTAGCAAGCCGCAGTCGAGTAGTTTGTAGCCTCGGGTGAGTTCTTTGGCGATTTTGGTGGGCTAGCAAGCTGAGTTTGTTTGGAGTAAAGTCCGGATTTGGTTCCCGTGTGGTGGCAAGTTGGTGTTTGATGTTGGCCAAGGTGTGGTTTTCGAGTTGCCAAGGAGTTAGCCTTGTTCGTGGGTAAGTGGTTTGCCCTCAGAGGATGTCTCTCATGTTCCCAGAGTTTGAGAGTGCCCTCATTTGGTGTTGGAGGCGAGTCTTTGCTTGTTCGTGGTCGGCGGTCCGGTCTGTGGTGGACCCTCGTTGTTGCCTCAAGTGAGAGAATTGGATGTTGTGCTTAGCCGAGCAAGTTAGCGAGCATTTGTGGAGCTCCCCTGCTTCTTGGATGTCTACTTGTAAGGATCTGCTTTTTTGGAATTGTCGGATTATCCCTTGGTCTTGGACTTGGTGGTAGCAGTGCTAGTAGGTGGAAAGTCTGTTGGCCACCGAAAGCGCTTGTTTGTCCAGTTAAGCGGACTCTTGAGTGGTGTCTGGAAGTTGCAATAAGAGTTGTTCGCCTCCTATGAGTGTTTGGCCTAGTTGGTTAAGGTTTTGTGTGTTGGCATGGAAGTTGTTGCACCTTTGTAGTTGAAGAACCCCCCTTGTATCAGTTGTGGATGAGGTTGCACCATTGTGGTTGGACTATGGTCTTGGCATTTTGAGGGATCCTTGCTGGTTAGTGTAGCTTGTGCTCTGCAGGCCATTATTGGTATTCTCGTTCTTGGTAGTTGGTATTAACAGGTAGTGGAGTTTCATGAAGTTTCGGTGGGAAGGTGCATTGAGCCTAAGCTAGAGGGTTAGGGCTCTGTATGTGCTATCATTTGGACTTGTGAGATGTGTTTCATATTTGAGGCAAGCTTCGTTCCGTTGCTTGCATGGAAGTAAGTTTGGTGGAGGGAGCCCTCGGGGGCCCGGTTGTTGGCAGTCGACTTGTCCACCCGGTGATTTGAGTCAAGCTAGAGTTGTGTGGATTGGCATAGCTATGCGCTTTGTGGTTGTTTGAGCGCCGAGGCCGTAGCACTCAAGTTGTTGGATTGTAAGTTTTCCGGGTGGGAGCCGTCGATTAGTTGAGGTTGTTGTGTGAGATTAGATTCTTGGAGGATTGGTTTGAGAGTGAGAGCTCGCACTCGCCTCGCGTCTGATTGCCATTTCTATGGAGTAGAGTCATGTCGGGCCAGTGGAGTTGTTGTCACCGTGGTGGGGCAACAAAGGTTTGTTCTAGGCAGAGCGTGGTTGGGGGATTATGAGCCGAGTGCGCTTCAGAGTGCTTTCACCCTCGACCGATGGTATTTTGGAGGATTGAGCCAGATCCGTTGGAGCTTATTGTGAGTTGGGGTTTCCGTGGTTAGGCAAAATGGAAAGTGTTGTTGATTTTATGAGGTCGCCTCGGATAGCGCTTCCCGGCCGCTAGTTCTTTTGGTTCGTTGAAGCATGGTAAGGTAAATGCCGCAGGTCTCTAGTGCCGTGAGAAAAGGTTGGTGGTCGCCGCTTTGTTTTGGGTCCCGAGTTGTCGCAGTTGACCAATGGTGCCGTGCGAGAAGATTGGAGCTCGTATGTTGACAAACTCAGAGCGCATGTAAGAGTTATGCCGATGTTCGACGCCGGGATTTGGAGTTTGAGGTTGGTCAACATGTATTCCTAAAGGTCGCTCCGCTATGCAGGTGTTTTGAGGTTTGGCAAGCGTGGAAAGCCGAGTCCCCGCTTTGTTGGTCCGCTTGAGATTCTCGAGAGGATCGGCAAGGTTGCTTATCGATTAGCCTTGCCTCCGTCATTATTGTCGCAAGAGTGCACGGTGTATTTCATGTATCGATGTTGAGGCGATGCGTGCCGGACCCGCCGCACATTGTGGATTTTGAGCCTTTGCAAATGAATGAGGATTTGAGCTTCGAGGAAAAGCCGGTGGGAATTCTTGCCTTTGAGACAAAGACACACTGCGAATCGTGAAATCCGGTTGGTAAAGGTTCAAAGTGGAGGAGTCGAGTTTAGAGGAAGCCACTTGGGAACGGGAGGATGAGATGAGATTGCGAGATCCCGAGCTGCTCCAATCTTAAGTGACTTTCGAGGACGAAAGTCTTGTAAGGGGGAGTATTGTAACGGCCCGGAAAATTTCATCTCGGTCTTCGGGAGGCCCAGTGGGCATTTTGGTAATTTTGGGTCGGGCCGACAGGGCGGTTTTGAAATTAAATTTGTCGGAATAATTATGAGTCAATTTGAAAAGATTTGGGATTTTTGGTGAAGGCGTTTGGGCTTGGGAAGGAGAAAAATAAATAGGGATTTAAATAGCGCGTCGAGTGAGATTCGAACCGTGGACGTGTCGCGTGCTAGGCGTGGGTCGCCGCCAATCGAGCCATCGAGCGCTCTTGTGCTTTCTAAACGCGCCATCTTCTATGTATGCTTGTCCGTCCCCTGCTTTGGTTTAAAAGGCGCCGCGCCGAGCCTTCTCCCTCATTTCCTTTCTTCTTCTCCTTCGCGATTCTCCTCACCGATCGCCTCCCCTCGCCGACCAGCCAGCCGCCGGCTCTCCTCGACCGATCGATCCTCCGGTGAGTTCTCCTCCCTTTCTCCTCTCTTCTTCTTCTTCTCCTCCGATTTCTCCATTTCTTCCCCCGTTTTTGATTTCCATTTTCCGGTGTGTCAAGGTGAAACGTTGGGTGGTTTTAGTGCACCGAGTAGGGGAGTTCATCCATCAATAAATCGGCCGCCGAATCTTCTCCAATCGCCGAATCGAGCCCGTCTTCTTCATGCCTGCCTGTTACCGCTTGTTGCACGCGCGCGCGCGCAGCAGAAGCTCGCTTATTTTCTGCGCCCCGTGCGCCACCACCCACCAGATTCGCCCTGTTCGCGCAATCGGCTCGTCGCACGCTCGCCGTCGTGCCTCGTGAGTTGCTCCCTTAGCCGAGCCTCATTTATTTTATTGTATTTAGGCCTATTGTGTGATTATTGTGATGATTGATAGGTTCCTGTAGCTAGATCGAGATTGTTCGCGACTTAGGATTTCGTGCCAATCCGCCCCCGACCAAGGTAAGGATTTCTTACCGGGGTTGTGTGGACCTCGCGATATTATATGTGATTGTTGATTGATTGCTTGTTTGTGATTATTGACATGTGTAGCTAGGTGCTTCAATCTGAATTCTGCTAGCATGATTTCTTGGTTAATTCTCATGTTAATCCATGCTAGGTTGTTCCTTTCTCGCATGCTCAGATCTGCTCCTTGCTTCAGAGTATCATGCTAGGCTCGTTGTATTCTTATTGAGCACGTATTGGATTTTATGGAATTGTTTGTCGCTTGCTAAGGGCAAAGTTAGAGTTGCGGTAGATAGCATCATCCGGCCCGATGCATAAAGTACCTTGCATCCATGGCGGGGACGTCGAGCAAGTCATTCCGTCCCCCGACCCCGTGAGGGATTTGCTAACCCGAGCGGTAGGCCCCGCAATCTTGGGTGAAGGTGGCGATCGTTAAATGCCCCAACGGTCGGGATGATGACTTGGCATTGCCTCGCCCCGGCGGCCCGCATGTCTCAAAGCATGTTTGGCAAGAGCCCCCGATTGCCACTGTTAAGGCAAGGACGGCTTCTGGTGTAAGCCTACCACGACCGCTTTCTTGGCCCAAAGTGCGGTGGTTCAGCCGACATAGTTTACGTGTCCGTGTCTCACACCCTATGTCGCTGACACCGATCCAAAGATTTAGTTAGGCGTGGTGGACCGGATATGGGCGCTTGCCTTCGCACTCGCAACCCCCATAGTTCGCGAAGAGCACGCGGTGCATGCTTACGCTCATTACTGGCGCCGATCGGAGAGCTCCTCGGGATTGTGAGCCGTTGTACCTTTCGTCGACGAGAGACAGCCGAGGCCGGACTTGTTTCTCGATAGGCGACTTATGTATTGGATCGTGTGATGATTTTATTCCGGACTAAGCCACCCGAGTTGGCATCCGAGGCCCAAGTGTGGGCTAAGCTATGTGCTCTATTCGTGTTATATTCATAGCTTGCATACGCTCATCGAGATGACCATGTATATCGTATTGTATTCCCCCGGTTGGGGATTCTTACCGAGTAATTCGTTACTCACCCTTATTCTCGTGGTTTTCCACAGTAACCGTGGTGCGCGACAGATGCCCAAGGAGGAGCTATGATCATGGGGCCCAGATCTTCCAACTCGATTTTTGTATTATGACTCTCGTGTGTTTTTGTTTTCCCCGAATGCATGTAGTCGCACGAAGCCCTAGGATGTTTGTAAATATTTGTGGATTCCAAAGATGTTGTATCCGAACAGTTTTGAATGGCTTTTAGTAAATCTCTCGATCGAGTAAACTTTGGAAATGTATTTATCCTTGAACAGTGCTTGGAAATAGGGACAGTTTTGTGGAAAATGTCTAGTTTTAAAGGGGTTATTTTGAATGTTTTGTTTTAATTGGAACCGAAATCATGTCTGTTTAAATGTCCTTTACTTTGAATGCATGCATTGGGGTAAGGGCCCATTTAGTGCCCCATTCAGTCGGTCCCTTACATGATGCAAAGATTGGAATAGTTTACATCAAACGCTTATGCCAAATCCTTGAAACAAACTGTCTAGGGACGAACTTTAGGTTTTCAATGCATAAAACCTTCCGATGTTTTTGGTTTTACTCGCGAAACAAAGTTGATGTGACATTAGGATAGTTTACATTAACGTTGTTGTCAAAAACTAAAAATAACACTCTTGGCACGAAGTTTAGGTTTTAAACACGAAATCTATCAGAGTTTTTTTCTTCGCCTCCGGAACATCGTAATGCAACATTGGAATATTTTATGCGTGAAACGCTTGTGCCAAAGAATCGAAACAACCACTCTCGGGAAGAACTTCATGCTTTCATCGCAAAAATCTATCCGAAGTTTTTTGGTTTTCCCTCCCAAACATTGTGATGCAAAGATTGGAATAGTTTACATCAAACGCTTATGCCAAATCCTTGAAACAAACCGTCTAGGGACGAACTTTAGGTTTTCAACGCATAAAACCTTCCGATGTTTTTGGTTTTACTCGCTAAACAAAGTTGATGCGACATTAGAATAGTTTACATTAAACGTTGTTGTCAAAAATTCAAAATAACACTCTTGGCACTAAGTTTTGGTTTTAAATAAATCTATTAAAGTTTTTTCTTCGCTCCGGAACATCGTAATGCAACATTGGAATATTTTGCGTGAAACGTTTGTGCCAAAGAATCGAAACAACCACTCTGGAAGAACTTCATGCTTTGATCGCAAAAATCTATCCGTGTTTTTTGGTTTTCCCTCCCAAACATTGTGATGCAAAGATTGGAATAGTTTACATCAAACGCTTATGCCAAATCCTTGAAACAAACCGTCTAGGGACGAACTTTAGGTTTTCAACGCATAAAACCTTCCGATGTTTTTGGTTTTACTCTAAACAAAGTTGATGCGACATTAGAATAGTTTACATTAAACGTTGTTGCCAAAAACTCAAAAATAACACTCTTGGCACGAAGTTTAGGTTTTAAACGTTGAAATCTATCAGAGTTTTTTTTCTTCGCTCCCGGAACATCGTAATGCAACATTGGAATATTTTGCGTGAAACGTTTGTGCCAAAGAATTGAAACAACCACTCTCGGGAAGAACTTCATGCTTTCATCGCAAAAATCTATCCGAGTTTTTGGTTTTCCTCCCAAACATTGTGATGCAAAGATTGGAATAGTTTACATCAAACGCTTATGCCAAATCCTTGAAACAAACCGTCTAGGGACGAACTTTAGGTTTTCAACGCATAAAACCTTCCGATGTTTTTGGTTTTACTCAAAAAATTTTGATGTGACATTAGGATAGTTTACATTAAACGTTGTTGTCAAAAACTCAAAATAACACTCTTGGCACGAAGTTTAGGTTTTAAACGATGAAATCTATCGAGTTTTTTCTTCGCCCGGAACATCGTAATGCAACATTGGAAATTTTGCGTGAAACGTTTGTGCCAAAGAATCGAAACAACCACTCGGGAAGAACTTCATGCTTTCATCGCAAAAATCTATCCGAAGTTTTTTGGTTTTCCCTCCGAAACATTGTGATGCAAAAGATTGGAATAGTTTACATCAAACGCTTATGCCAAATCCTTGAAACAAACTGTCTAGGGACGAACTTTAGGTTTTCAACGCATAAAACCTTCTCGATGTTTTTGGTTTTACTCGCATAAACAAAGTTGATGCGACATTAGAATAGTTTACATTAAACGTTGTTGTCAAAAATTCAAAAATAACACTCTTGGCACGAAGTTTTGGTTTTAAACGCTAAATCTATTACGCTTTTTTTTTCTTCGCTCCCGGAACATCGTAATGCAACATTGGAATATTTTGCGTGAAACGTTTGTGCCAAAGAATCAAACAACCACTCTCTGGAAGAACTTCATGCTTTGATCGCAAAAATCTATCCGAAGTTTTTTGGTTTTCCTCTCCCAAACATTGTGATGCAAAGATTGGAATAGTTTACATCAAACGCTTATGCCAAATCCTTGAAACAAACCGCCTAGGACGAACTTTAGGTTTTCAACGCATAAAACCTTCCGATGTTTTTGGTTTTACCGCGTAAAAGTTGATGCGACATTAGAATAGTTTACATTAAACGTTGTTGTCAAAAATTCAAAATAACACTCTTGGCACGAAGTTTTGGTTTTAAACGCTGAAATCTATTACGCTTTTTTTTTCTTCGCTCCGGAATATCGTAATGCAACATTGGAATATTTTGCGTGAAACGTTTGTGCCAAAGAATCGAAACAAACCACTCACTGGAAGAACTTCATGCTTTGATCGCAAAAATCTATCCGAAGTTTTTTGGTTTTCCTCCCAAACATTGTGATGCAAAGATTGGAATTGTTTACATCAAACGCTTATGCCAAATTCTTGAAACAAACCGCCTAGTGACTAACTTTAGGTTTTCAACGCATAAAACCTTCCAATGTTTTTGGTTTTACTCGCTAAACAAAGTTGTTGCGACATTAGAATAGTTTATATTAAACGTTGTTGCCAAAAACTTGAAAATAACACTCTTGGCACGAAGTTAATGTTATAAACAAAGTGAAATCTATCGATTTTTTCTTCGCTCCCTAACATCGTGAATGCAACATTGGAATATTTTATGTGAAACGCTTGTGCCAAAGAATCGAAACAAACACTCTCGATTTAACTTTATGCTTTCATCGCAAAAATCTAGCCGAAGTTTTTTGGTTTCCCTCCCGAAACATTGTGATGCAAAGATTGGAATAGTTTACATCAAACGCTTATGCCAAATCCTTGAAACAAACCGTCTAGTGACGAACTTTAGGTTTTCAACGATAAAACCTTCCGATGTTTTTGGTTTAACCTCGCTGAAACAAAGTTGATGCGACATTAGAATAGTTTACATTAAATGTTGTTGCCAAAAACTCGAAAATAACACTCTTGGCACGAAGTTTAGGTTTTAAACGTTGAAATCTATCGTTTTTTTTTCTTCGCCTCCGGAACATCGTAATGCAACATTGGAATATTTTGCAGAAACGCTTGTGCCAAAGAATCGAAACAAAACTCTCGGGAAGAACTTCATGCTTTGATCGCAAAAATCTATCCGAAGTTTTTTGGTTTTCTCTCCCAAACATTGTGATGCAAAGATTGGAATAGTTTACATCAAACGCTTATGCCAAATCCTTGAAACAAACCGTCTAGGGACGAACTTTAGGTTTTCAACGCATAAAACCTTCCGATGTTTTTGGTTTTACCTCGTGAAACAAAGTTGATGCGACATTAGGATAGTTTACATTAAACGTTGTTGTCAAAAACTCAAAATAACACTCTTGGCATTTAAGTTTAGGTTTTAAACGCTGAAATCTATCGAGAGTTTTTTTCTTCGCTCTTAACATCGTAATGCAACATTGGAATATTTTTGCGTGAAACGCTTGTGCCAAAGAATCGAAACAAAAACTCTCGGAAGAACTTCATGCTTTGATCGCAAAAATCTATCCGAGTTTTTTGGTTTTCCTCCCAAACATTGTGATGCAAAGATTGGAATAGTTTACATCAAACGCTTATGCCAAATCCTTGAAACAAACCGCCTAGGGATTAACTTTAGGTTTTCAACGCATAAAACCTTCCGATGTTTTTGGTTTTACCTCATAAAAAAGTTGATGCGACATTAGAATAGTTTACATTAAACGTTGTTGCCAAAAACTCAAAAATAACACTCTTGGCACGAAGTTTAGGTTATAAACGCTGAAATCTATAAGAAATTTTTTTTCTTCGTTCCCGAACATCGTAATGCAACATTCGAATATTTGGCGTGAAACGTTTGTGCCAAAGAATCGAAACAATCAATCTCTCGGGACGAACTTCATGCTTTCATCGCAAAAATCTATCCGAGTTTTTTGGTTTTCCTCCCAAACATTGTGATGCAAAGATTGGAATAGTTTACATCAAACGCTTATGCCAAATTCTTGAAACAAACCGCCTAGTGACTAACTTTAGGTTTTCAACGCATAAAACCTTCCGATGTTTTTGGTTTTACTCGCAAACAAAGTTGATGCGACATTAGAATAGTTTATATTAAACGTTGTTGGCAAAAACTTGAAAATAACACTCTTGGCACGAAGTTAAGGTTATAAACGCTGAAATCTATCCGAGTTTTTTTTCTTCGCTCCCGAACATCGTAATGCAACATTGGAATATTTTATGCGTGAAACGCTTGTGCCAAAGAATCAAACAAACACTCTCGGGACGAACTTTATGCTTTCATCGCAAAAATCTATCGAGTTTTTGGTTTTCCCTCCCAAACATTGTGATGCAAAGATTGGAATAGTTTACATCAAACGCTTATGCCAAATCCTTGAAACAAACCGCCTAGTGACGAACTTTAGGTTTTCAACGCATAAAACCTTCCGATGTTTTTGGTTTAACTCGCAAACAAAGTTGATGCGACATTAGAATAGTTTACATTAAATGTTGTTGCCAAAAACTCGAAAATAACACTCTTGGCACGAAGTTTAGGTTATAAACGCTGAAATCTATCCGAGTTTTTTTCTTCGCTCCCGGACATCGTAATGCAACATTGGAATATTTTGCGTGAAACGCTTGTGCCAAAGAATCGAAACAAACACTCTCGGGACAAAGTTTATGCTTTCATCGCAAAAATCTATCCGAAGTTTTTTGGTTTTCCTCCCAAACATTGTGATGCAAAGATTGGAATAGTTTACATCAAACGCTTATGCCAAATCCTTGAAACAAACCGCCTAGGGACGAACTTTAGGTTTTCAACGCATAAAACCTTCCGATGTTTTTGGTTTTACCTCGCAAACAAAAGTTGATGCGACATTAGAATAGTTTACATTAAACGTTGTTGCCAAAAACTCAAAAATAACATCGTTGGCACGTAAGTTTAGGTTTTAAACGTTGAAATCTATCGAGTTTTTTCTTCGCCCCGGAACATCGTAATGCAACATTGGAATATTTTGCGTGAAACGTTTGTGCCAAAGAATTGAAACAAACACACTCGGGAAGAACTTCATGCTTTCATCGCAAAAATCTATCCGAGTTTTTTGGTTTTCCCTCCCAAACATTGTGATGCAAAGATTGGAATAGTTTACATCAAACGCTTATGCCAAATCCTTGAAACAAACCGCCTAGGACGAACTTTAGGTTTTCAACGATAAAACCTTCCGATGTTTTTGGTTTTACCTCGCTAAACAAATTTTTGATGTGACATTAGGATAGTTTACATTAAACGTTGTTGTCAAAAACTCAAAATAACACTCTTGGCACGAAGTTTAGGTTTTAAACGATGAAATCTATCGAGTTTTTTTCTTCGCTCCCGAACATCGTAATGCAACATTGGAAATTTTTGCGTGAAACGCTTGTGCCAAAGAATCGAAACAACCACTCTCGGGAAGAACTTCATGCTTTCATCGCAAAAATCTATCCGAAGTTTTTTGGTTTTCCTCCCAAACATTGTGATGCAAAGATTGGAATAGTTTACATCAAACGCTTATGCCAAATCCTTGAAACAAACCGTCTAGGGACGAACTTTAGGTTTTCAACGCATAAAACCTTCCGATGTTTTTGGTTTTACTCGCGAAACAAAGTTGATGCGACATTAGAATAGTTTACATTAAACGTTGTTGTCAAAAATTCAAAAATAACACTCTTGGCACGTAAGTTTTGGTTTTAAACGCTAAATCTATTACGCTTTTTTTTTCTTCGCTCCGGAACATCGTAATGCAACATTGGAATATTTTGCGTGAAACGTTTGTGCCAAAGAATCAAACAACCACTCTGGAAGAACTTCATGCTTTGATCGCAAAAATCTATCCGAGTTTTTTGGTTTTCCTCCCAAAACATTGTGATGCAAAGATTGGAATAGTTTACATCAAACGCTTATGCCAAATCCTTGAAACAAACCGTCTAGGGACGAACTTTAGGTTTTCAACGCATAAAACCTTCCGATGTTTTTGGTTTTACTCATGAAAAAAGTTGATGCGACATTAGAATAGTTTACATTAAACGTTGTTGTCAAAAATTCAAAATAACACTCTTGGCACGTAAGTTTTGGTTTTAAATAAATCTATTACGCTTTTTTTTTTCTTCGCTCCCTAATATCGTAATGCAACATTGGAATATTTTTGCGTGAAACGTTTGTGCCAAAGAATCGAAACAACCACTCTGGAAGAACTTCATGCTTTGATCGCAAAAATCTATCCGAGTTTTTTGGTTTTCCCTCCCAAACATTGTGATGCAAAGATTGGAATTGTTTACATCAAACGCTTATGCCAAATTCTTGAAACAAACCGCCTAGTGACTAACTTTAGGTTTTCAACGCATAAAACCTTCCAATGTTTTTGGTTTTACCTCATAAACAAAGTTGTTGCGACATTAGAATAGTTTATATTAAACGTTGTTGCCAAAAACTTGAAAATAACACTCTTGGCGAAGTTAATGTTATAAACAAGTGAAATCTATCGAGTTTTTTTCTTCGCTCCCAACATCGCAATGCAACATTGGAATATTTTATGAAACGTTTGTGCCAAAGAATCGAAACAAACACTCTCGTGATTTAACTTTATGCTTTCATCGCAAAAATCTAGCCGAGTTTTTTGGTTTTCCTCCTGAAACATTGTGATGCAAAGATTGGAATAGTTTACATCAAACGCTTATGCCAAATCCTTGAAACAAACCGTCTAGTGACGAACTTTAGGTTTTCAACGCATAAAACCTTCCGATGTTTTTGGTTTAACTCGCGAAACAAAGTTGATGCGACATTAGAATAGTTTACATTAAATGTTGTTGCCAAAAACTCGAAAATAACACTCTTGGCACGAAGTTTAGGTTTTAAACGTTGAAATCTATCGTAATTTTTTTTTCTTCGCTCCCGAACATCGTAATGCAACATTGGAATATTTTTGCGAAACGTTTGTGCCAAAGAATCGAAACAAAACTCTCGGAAGAACTTCATGCTTTGATCGCAAAAATCTATCCGAAGTTTTTGGTTTTTCTCCCAAACATTGTGATGCAAAGATTGGAATAGTTTACATCAAACGTTTATGCCAAATCCTTGAAACAAACCGCCTAGGACGAACTTTAGGTTTTCAACGCATAAAACCTTCCGATGTTTTTGGTTTTACTCGTGAAACAAAGTTGATGCGACATTAGATAGTTTACATTAAACGTTGTTGTCAAAAACTCAAAAATAACACTCTTGGCACGAAGTTTAGGTTTTAAACACTAAATCTATCGAGTTTTTTTTCTTCGCCTCCCGAACATCGTAATGCAACATTGGAATATTTTTTGCGTGAAACGCTTGTGCCAAAGAATCAAAACAAAACTCTCGGGAAGAACTTCATGCTTTGATCGCAAAAATCTATCCGAAGTTTTTGGTTTTCCTCCCAAACATTGTGATGCAAAGATTGGAATAGTTTACATCAAACGCTTATGCCAAATCCTTGAAACAAACCGTCTAGGGACGAACTTTAGGTTTTCAACGCGATAAAACCTTCCGATGTTTTTGGTTTTACTCATGAAACAAAGTTGATGCGACATTAGAATAGTTTACATTAAACGTTGTTGCCAAAAACTCAAAAAATAACACTCTTGGCACGAAGTTTAGGTTATAAACGCTGAAATCTATAAGAAATTTTTTTTCTTCGTTCCCGAACATCGTAATGCAACATTCGAATATTTGGCGTGAAACGTTTGTGCCAAAGAATCGAAACAATCACTCTCGGGACGAACTTCATGCTTTCATCGCAAAAATCTATCCGAAGTTTTTTGGTTTTCCTCCCAAACATTGTGATGCAAAGATTGGAATAGTTTACATCAAACGCTTATGCCAAATTCTTGAAACAAACCGTCTAGTGACTAACTTTAGGTTTTCAACGCATAAAACCTTCCGATGTGTTTTTGGTTTTACTCGCTAAACAAAGTTGATGCGACATTAGAATAGTTTATATTAAACGTTGTTGGCAAAAACTTGAAAATAACACTCTTGGCACGAAGTTAAGGTTATAAAACAAATCTATCCGAGTTTTTTTCTTCGCTCCCAACATCGTAATGCAACATTGGAATATTTTGCGTGAAACGCTTGTGCCAAAGAATCGAAACAAACACTCTCGGGACGAACTTTATGCTTTCATCGCAAAAATCTATCGAGTTTTTGGTTTTCCCTCCCGAAACATTGTGATGCAAAAGATTGGAATAGTTTACATCAAACGCTTATGCCAAATCCTTGAAACAAACCGTCTAGTGACGAACTTTAGGTTTTCAACGCATAAAACCTTCCGATGTTTTTGGTTTAACCTCGCAAACAAAGTTGATGCGACATTAGAATAGTTTACATTAAATGTTGTTGCCAAAAACTCGAAAAATAACACTCTTGGCACGAAGTTTAGGTTATAAACGCTAAATCTATCCGAGTTTTTTTTTTCTTCGCTCCGGACATCGTAATGCAACATTGGAATATTTTGCGTGAAACGCTTGTGCCAAAGAATCGAAACAAACACTCTCGGGACAAAGTTTATGCTTTCATCGCAAAAATCTATCCGAAGTTTTTTGGTTTTCCTCCGAAACATTGTGATGCAAAGATTGGAATAGTTTACATCAAACGCTTATGCCAAATCCTTGAAACAAACCGTCTAGGGACGAACTTTAGGTTTTCAACGCATAAAACCTTCCGATGTTTTTGGTTTTACTCGCGAAACAAAGTTGATGCGACATTAGAATAGTTTACATTAAACGTTGTTGCCAAAAACTCAAAAATAACATCGTTGGTAACGTAAGTTTAGGTTTTAAACGTTGAAATCTATCGAGTTTTTTCTTCGCCTCCCTAACATCGTAATGCAACATTGGAATATTTTGCGTGAAACGCTTGTGCCAAAGAATTGAAACAACCACTCTCGGAAGAACTTCATGCTTTCATCGCAAAAATCTATCCGAGTTTTTGGTTTTCCTCCCAAACATTGTGATGTCAGAACGGCCGAAAAATTTCATCTCGATCTTCGGAGGCCAGTGGGCATTTTGGTAATTTTGGGTCGGGCCGACAGGGCGGTTTTGAAATTAAATTTGTCGGAATAATTATGAGTCAATTTGAAAAGATTTGGGATTTTTGGTGAAGGCGTTTGGGCTTGGGAAGGAGCAAAATAAATAGGGATTTAAATAAGCGCACGAGTGAGATTCGAACTAGGGACGTGTCGCGTGCTAGGCGGGTCGCCGCCAATCGAGCCACCGAGCGCTCTTGTGCTTCTAAACGCGCCATCTTCTATGTATGCTTGTCGTCCCCTGCTTTTGGTTTAAAAGGCGCCGCCCGAGCCTTCTCCCTCATTTCCTTTCTTCTTCTCCTTCGCGATTCTCCTCACCGATGGCCTCCCCCTCGCCGACTAGCACTCGCATGGCTCTCCTCGACCGATCGATCCTCCGGTGAGTTCTCCTCCCTTTCTCCTCTCTTCTTCTTCTTCTCCTCCGATTTCTCCATTTCTTCCCCTGCTTTTGATTTCCATTTTCCGCCGTGTCGAGGTGAAACGTTGGGTGGTTTTAGTGCTGGAGTAGGGAGTTCATCCATCAATAAATCGGCCGCCGAATCTTCTCCAATCGCTGGAATCGAGCTCGTCTTCTTCATGCCCCCGCTCACTGCTCATTGCCGCGCGTGCGCAGGCTTCGCCTATTTCGCGCGCCCGCGCCGCCCCACCGTTCTTTGCCGCCTGCTCGTGCAATCGGCTCGTTCAGCACGCTCGCGTGCCTCGTGAGTTGCTCCCGAGCCGAGCCTCATTTATTTTATTGTATTTAGGCCTATTGTGTGATTATTGTGATGATTGATAGGTTCCGGTAGCTAGATCGAGATTGTTCGCGACTTAGGATTTCGTGCCAATCCGCCCCCGACCAAGGTAAGGATTTCTTCACAGGGGTTGTGTGGACCCTGCGATATTATATGTGATTGTTGATTGATTGCTTGTTTGTGATTATTGACTTGTGTAGCTAGGTGCTTCAATCAATTCTTGCTAGCATGATTTCTTGGTTAATTCTCATGTTAATCCATGCTAGGTTGTTCCTTTCTCGCATGCTCAGATCTGTTCCTTGCTTCGTAGTATCATGCTAGGCTCGTTGTATTCTTATTGAGCACGTATTGGATTTTATGGAATTGTTTGTCGTTTGCTAAGGGCAAAGTTAGAGTTGCGTGTAGATAGCATCATCCGGCCCGATGCATAAAGTACCTTGCATCCATGGCGGGGGACGCCGAGCAAGTCATTCCGTCCCTAGACCCCGTGAGGGATTTGCTAACCCGAGCGGTAGGCCCCGCAATCTTGGGTGAAGGTGGCAGATCGTTAAATGCCCCAACGGCCGGGATGATGACTTGGCATTGCCTCGCCCCCGGCATGCGGCATGTCCTCAAAGATGTTTGGCAAGAGCCCCGATTGCCACTGTTAAGGCAAGGACGGCTTCCGGTGTAAGCCTACCACGACCGCTTTCTTGGCCCGGTGCGGTGGTTCAGCCGACATAGTTTACGTGTCCGTGTCTCACACCCTATGTCGCTGACACCGATCCAAAGATTTAGTTAGGCGTGGTGATCGGATATGGGCGGCTTTGCCTTCGCACTCGCAAACCCCATAGTTCGCAGCAGAGCACGCGGTGCATGCTTACGCCATTACAAATACGATTGGAGAGCTCTCGGGATTGTGAGCCGCTGTACCTTTCGTCGACATGATGAGACACAGCCGAGGCGGGACTTGTTTCTCGATAGGCGACTTATGTATTGGATGTGTGATGATTTTATTAGGACTAAGCCACCGAGTTGGCATCCGAGGCCCAAGTGTGGGCTAAGCTATGTGCTCTATTCTCGTGTTATATTCATAGCTTGCATACGCTCATCGAGATGACCATGTATATCGATTGTACCCCGGTTGGGGATTCTTACCGAGTAATTCGTTACTCACCCTTATTCTCGTGGTTTTCCACAGTAACCGTGTAGCGCGATGTGATGCCCAAGGAGGAGCTATGATCATGGGGCCCGATCTTCCAACTCGATTTTTGTATTATGACTCTCGTGTGTTTTTGTTTTCCCCGAATGCATGTAGCAGGCACGAAGCCCTAGGATGTTTGTAAATATTTGTGGATTCCAAAGATGTTGTATCCGAACAGTTTTGAATGGCTTTTAGTAAATCTCGATCGAGTAAACTTTGGAAATGTATTTATCCCGAACAGTGCTTGGAAACAGGGATGAGTTTGTGGAAAATGTCTAGTTTTTAAAGGGGTTATTTTGAATGTTTTGTTTTAATTGGAATCAAATCATGTCTGTTTAAATGTCCTTTACTTTGAATGCATGCATTGGGGTAAGGGCCCATTTAGTGCCCCATTCGGTCGGCCCCTTACAGGTTGGTATCGAGCTAGAGTCATAAATTCCGTAGTATGACTCGTTGTTGTAGGTCGTTTTCCCATGATCACTAGCACCGGCTACCATCATGTGCACGCCTAAGTTTACTATTTGTTTTAGAAAAAGGGTTAAGAATTTACAATACTTGTCATCTAGTGTATGCCTTGTGTAGTGTTGTGGAGCGGAGACGAAAGGAGTTCTCGACTCGTTATTGGTTTGGGTTTAGAGCGCCATCATGCCAACTTCCCGCAGGTGTGTGATGTATATTGTGGTTTGTTGTGGTATCCAGATAGATTCGGATGCCCCGGGACATCGTTCCAGAGGGAGGTAGAGATTGGACTCCCATAGGCCAACCTGTGGCCCAGCTTGATGGTTTTCCCCAGTGAGAGGGTGGAGGTGCTTTGCCTTGGAATGCCACTCCAAGAGAGGAGTTAGTTGTGGTTGTGTTGATGTGGATGTTTGTGGAGCAGTCCCCGTGTGGACTAGGCTCAGGTAGCTCAAGTGTTGATCTTGAGCCTTGATAGATTATTCGGTTGCCCAGAGTGGTTGCAAGTTGGTAGCCTCGAGGAGGTTGATGAGGCATCTTAGTGCTTTCGTGAAGTGTTGTTGTTTTACCAAGAGTGGCGGAACCCTCAGAGTTAAGGGTGCAAGAAGCGATGTTCTCACGGACTGGATCCGTTGGTGTTTTTCTCGGTGGTTTGATAGAAGTGAACACTCTTCTTTTGGTAAGCCCTAGAGTAGGGCTAGTTCTGCCGCATGTTGATAGAGCCGCCAGAGTTTGTTGAGCATCATGTGGAGATGCAAGAGTAGGCCGTGAGCCTTGACTTGATGAGATGCCTTAGGCATGGTTGTTGGAGTTGAGCCCTTGTATGCAGAGCCGAGTTCGTGTCACTTGAGGTTGTGACCTTGTTGGCCCCGTTGTAGTAAGATGTGGATTTGGTAGTAGTGGCACTTGAGGTGCATTGGTTGGTGTGCCACTTTGGCATTAAATCTGGTTCAGGCCTGAGTTTGGCATGGGCATAGCAGATGGTTCTATGCCGCTCGGAGTTTAGCGCACTCCTTTAGCCTTGGATCCATTTATGGTAGTTGCACATGTGTAGGTCGTGCAAAAGGGCTAGTTCAGTGGTAATCGAAAGACTTCAAGCGAAAGGATGTTCGAGAGGAGCCGAGCCTTTTCCCAAGTGTTACTAGAGGTTGAGTAAGTCAAGCGTGTTGGCGGTTGGTAAGTGTTAGTGCGCGTGCATCTCACGCTAGTGTTAAGGCCAAGAGATCCTTGTGGGTGGTAGTGCGGTCAACTACCTACGAGTGCCTAAACCTCTGGAGAGTTGAACATCATAGAAGCAAGTTGGGTCCAGTTGAGGGACCATGAGTTGGATGTCTATGAGGTAAGTAAGATGCCTTGTGAGAGGAGTTGGATGCCTTATGGGTAAACACCCTTGGTAGAGGCTTGGTATAAAGTAAGTTTGGTTTGACGTGGTTATGCTTTGGTGGAACAAGGTTGCCACACTTCGAGCATCGTGTGGAGACGGAACTTTGGGTGTTCCGTTGGATGGTCGATCTCTCGCCAGAGCTAGTGTGGCTTTTGGGAAAAGCATTTGTTAGACTTGGATCGCTAAATGAAGGTTGGGAGTTGCGCACACAAGTGTGTTTTGTGTGGTTCGCTTGCGCGTAGAGAGTCGATCCATGTAGGGTTTGCTTTGGGGATCCGTGCTCGCTTTTTGGAAAAGTTGGACTCCAAGTGGATGTTGTAAGGCTTAGTGAGGTGGTAAGGATACCATGCTCGTGGTAGCAGTTGTTGCTTAAGTGAGATTGTTAAATGGACCTAAGCTAGGTTGGCGGATCTTCTTGCCGATCGTCATGACCGAGAGAGTTGTTCGGATCCTTACTTGGGTAGGAGTTATGTTGTGGTTGATGTTTGAGTAGGAGGATGACGCATTCGGTAGCGTTTCGGGTCCTCTTGGTTTCCAAGGAGTTGGAGTTGGCCAGCATGGATGTGTTGCTAGAAAATGGAGTTTTTGTTTGTTCAGCAATTGGTTGTAGGCCGTTAGACGACAAGTGTGTGTCGAGGGTTGTCGAAGAACCCTAGTTGTGGAGAGCCTCACGAGAGCTCGGTCAGCACCTGTAGTAAGTTTAGTTAGCAAGCCGCAGTCGAGTAGTTTGTAGCCTCGGGTGAGTTGCTGGCAGTTTTGGTGGGCTAGCAAGCCAGAGTTTGTTTGGAGTAAAGTCCGGATTTGGTTCCTGTGTGGTGGCAAGTTGGTGTTTGATGTTGGCCAAGGTGTGGTTTTCGAGTTGCCAAGGAGTTAGCCTTGTTCGTGGGTAAGTGGTTTGCCTCAGTAGGATGTCTCTCATGTTCCCAGAGTTTGAGAGTGCCCTCATTTGGTGTTGGAGGCGAGTCTTTGCTTGTTCGTGGTCGGCGGTCCACCTGTGGTGGACCCCGTTGTTGCCTCGGTGAGAGAATTGGATGTTGTGCTTAGCCGAGCAAGTTAGCGAGCATTTGTGGAGCTCCCCTGTTCTTGGATGTCTACTTGTAAGGATCTGTTTCTTTTGGAATTGTCGGATTATCCCTTGGTCTTGGACTTGGTGGTAGCAAAGTGCTAGTAGGTGGAAAGTCTGTTGGCCACAAAGCGCTTGTTTGTCCGATTAAGCGGACTCTTGAGTGGTGTCTCGGAAGTTGCAATAAGAGTTGTTCGCCTCCTATGAGTGTTTGGCCTAGTTGGTTAAGGTTTTGTGTGTTGGCATGGAAGTTGTTGCACCTTTGTAGTTGAAGAACCCCCTTGTATCGGCTTGTGGATGAGGTTGCACCATTGTGGTTGGACTAGGGTCTTGGCATTTTGAGGATCCTTGCTGGTTAGTGTAGCTTGTGCTCACGGCCATTATTGGTATTCTCGGTTCTTGGTAGTTGGTATTAACCGGGTAGTGGAGTTTCGTTGCGTAAGTTTCGGTGGGAAGGTGCATTGAGCCTAAGCTAGAGGGTTAGGCCTGTATGTGCTATCATTTGGACTTGTGAGATGTGTTTCATATTTGAGGCAAGCTTTCGTTCCGTTGCTTGCATGGAAGTAAGTTTGGTGGAGGAGCCCTCTGGGGCCCTTGGTTGTTGGTGGTCGACTTGTCCACCAAGTGATTTGAGTCAAGCTAGAGTTGTGTGGATTGGCATAGCTATGCGCTTTGTGGTTGTTTGAGCGGCCGGCCGTAGCACTCAAGTTGTTGGATTGTAAGTTTTCGGGTGGGAGTATCGATTAGTTGAGGTTGTTGTGTGAGATTAGATTCTTGGAGGATTGGTTTCGTGAGTGAGAGCTCGCACCTCGTCTAAGTGTCTGATTGCCATTTCTATGGAGTAGAGTCATGTCGGGCCAGTGGAGTTGTTGTCACGGTGGGGCAACAAAGGTTTGTTCTAGGCAGAGCGTGGTTAAGGGATTATGAGCCGAGTGCAGTTTTCAGAGTGCTTTCACCCCTCGACCGATGGTATTTTGGAGGATTGAGCCGGATCCGTTGGAGCTTGTTGTGAGTTGGGTTTTTAGTGGTAGGCAAATGAAACCAGTGTTGGATTTTATGAGGTCGCCTCGGAGCAGCGGTTCCGGCTGCTAGTTCTTTTGGTTCTGTTGAAGCATGGTAAGGTAAATGCTGCAGGTCTCTAGTGCTGTGAGAAAAGGTTGGTGGTCGTCAGTTTTGTTTTGGGTCCCGAGTTGCTGCAGTTGACCAATGGTGCCGTGCAGAAGATTGGAGCTCGTATGTTGACAAATTTCAGAGCGCATGAGAAGAGTTGGCGCCGATGTTCGACGTCGGGATTTGGAGTTTGAGGTTGGTCAGCATGTATTCCTAAAGGTCGCTCCGTTGCGAGGTGTTTTGAGGTTTGGCAAGCGTGGAAAGCTGAGTCCCCGTTTTGTTGGTCCGTTTGAGATTCTGGAGAGGATCGGCAAGGTTGCTTATCGATTAGCCTTGCCTCCGTCATTGTCAGCAGTGCACGGTGTATTTCATGTATCGATGTTGAGGCGAAGACGCGCGGACCCGCCGCACATTGTGGATTTTGAGCCTTTTGCGGTGAATGAGGATTTGAGCTTCGAGGAAAAGCCAGTGGGAATTCTTGCCTTTGAGACAAAGACACTGCGTAATCGTGAAATCCGGTTGGTAAAGGTTCAGTGGAGGAGTCAGAGTTTAGAGGAAGCCACTTGGGAACGGGAGGATGAGATGAGATTGCAGTATCCCGAGCTGTTCCAATCTTAAGTGACTTTCGAGGACGAAAGTCTTGTAAGGGGGAGTATTGTAACGGCCGGAAAATTTCATCTCGGTCTTCGGAGGCCCGGGGGCATTTTGGTAATTTTGGGTCGGGCCGACAGGGCGGTTTTGAAATTAAATTTGTCGGAATAATTATGAGTCAATTTGAAAAGATTTGGGATTTTTGGTGAAGGCGTTTGGGCTTGGGAAGGAGCAAAATAAATAGGGATTTAAATAGCGCGTCGAGTGAGATTCGAACCGGGGACGTGTCGCGTGCTAGCTAAGCGTGGGTCGCCGCCAATCGAGCCACCGAGCGCTCTTGTGCTTCTAAACGCGCCATCTTCTATGTATGCTTGTCCGCCCCCCTGTTTTGGTTTAAAAGGCGCCGCCTGAGCCTTCTCCCTCATTTCCTTTCTTCTTCTCCTTCGCGATTCTCCTCACCGACCGGCCTCCCCTCGCCAGCAGCAGACTCGCCGGCTCTCCCTCAATGACCGATCGATCCCCTCCGGTGAGTTCTCCTCCCTTTCTCCTCTCTTCTTCTTCTTCTCCTCCGATTTCTCCATTTCTTCCCCCTGTTTTTGATTTCCATTTTCCGGCCGTGTCAAGGTGAAACGTTGGGTGGTTTTAGTGCAGCTGGAGTAGGGGAGTTCATCCATCAATAAATCGGCCGTCGAATCTTCTCCAATCGCCAGAATCGAGCCCGTCTTCTTCATGCCCTGTTCGCCTCGTTGCGCGACGCGCGCGCTGAGAAGCTTCGCCTATTTCTGCGCTTCCCAGCGCCAACCGACCGATTCTTTGCCCGTTCGTGCCAATCAATCGCTCGTTAAAGACGTTCGTCGCGTGCCTCGTGAGTTGCTCCCGAGTGAGCCTCATTTATTTTATTGTATTTAGGCCTATTGTGTGATTATTGTGATGATTGATAGGTTCCCGGTAGCTAGATCGAGATTGTTCGCGACTTAGGATTTCGTGCCAATCCGTCCCCGACCAAGGTAAGGATTTCTTACCGGGGTTGTGTGGACCTCGCGATATTATATGTGATTGTTGATTGATTGCTTGTTTGTGATTATTGACATGTGTAGCTAGGTGCTTCAATCAATTCCGGTTAGCATGATTTCTTGGTTAATTCTCATGTTAATCCATGCTAGGTTGTTCCTTTCTCGGCATGCTCAGTATCTGTTCCTTGCTTCGTAGTATCATGCTAGGCTCGTTGTATTCTTATTGAGCACGTATTGGATTTTATGGAATTGTTTCTTTGTTTGCTAAGGGCGGAGTTAGAGTTGCGGGTAGATAGCATCATCAGGGCCCGATGCATAAAGTACCTTGCATCCATGGCGGGGACGCCGAGCAAGTCATTCCGTCCCCCGACCCCGTGAGGGATTTGCTAACCCGAGCGGTAGGCCCCGCAATCTTGGGTGAGGGTGGCGATCGTTAAATGCCCCAACGGTCGGGATGATGACTTGGCATTGCCTCGCCCCGGCGGCTGGCATGTCCTCGGCATGTTTGGCAAGTAGCCCCCGATTGCCACTGTTAAGGCAAGGGGCGGCTTCGGTGTAAGCCTACCACGACCGTTTCTTGGCCCCTGTGCGGTGGTTCAGTGACATAGTTTACGTGTCAGTCTCACACCCTATGTCGGTGACACCGATCCAAAGATTTAGTTAGGCGTGGTGGATTGGATATGGGCGGCTTGCCTTCGCACCACGGGCAACCCCATAGTTCCGGTAGCGAGAGCACGCGGTGCATGCTTACGCTCATTACTGCACCGATCGAGAGCTCCTCGGGATTGTGAGCCGGTGTACCTTTCGTCGACGATGAGATGCGGTGAGGCCGGGACTTGTTTCTCGTATAGGGGCGACTTATGTATTGGATGTGTGATGATATTATTCTCGGACTAAGCCACCGAGTTGGCATCCGAGGCCCAAGTGTGGGCTAAGCTATGTGCTCTCTATCTCGTGTTATATTCATAGCTTGCATACGCTCATCGAGATGACCATGTATATCGTATTGTACCCCGGTTGGGGATTCTTCTTGAGTAATTCGTTACTCACCCTTATTCTCGTGGTTTTCCACAGTGTAAAAGTGGTCTTGCGACGGGATGCCCGAAGGAGGAGCTATGATCATGGGGCCCAGTCTTCCAACTCGATTTTTGTATTATGACTCTCGTGTGTTTTTGTTTTCCCCGAATGCATGTAGCGGGCACGAAGCCCTAGGATGTTTGTAAATATTTGTGGATTCCGGCATGTTGTATCCGAACAGGTTTTGAATGGCTTTTAGTAAATCTCTCGATCGAGTAAACTTTGGAAATGTATTTATCCCTGAAGCAGTGCTTGGAAATAGGGATGTTTCAGGAAAATGTCTAGTTTTTAAAGGGTTATTTTGAATGTTTTGTTTTAATTGGAATCCGAAATCATGTCTGTTTAAATGTCCTTTACTTTGAATGCATGCATTGGGGTAAGGGCCCATTTAGTGCCCCATTCAGTCGGTCCCCTTATGTGATGCAAAGATTGGAATAGTTTACATCAAACGTTTATGCCAAATCCTTGAAACAAACCGTCTAGGGACGAACTTTAGGTTTTCAACGCATAAAACCTTCCGATGTTTTTGGTTTTACCTCGCGAAACAGGTTGATGTGACATTAGGATAGTTTACATTAACGTTGTTGTCAAAAACTAAAAATAACACTCTTGGCACGAAGTTTAGGTTTTAAACATTTGAAATCTATCGAGTTTTTTTCTTCGCTCCGGAACATCGTAATGCAACATTGGAATATTTTGCGTGAAACGTTTGTGCCAAAGAATCGAAACAACCACTCTCGGGAAGAACTTCATGCTTTCATCGCAAAAATCTATCCGAAGTTTTTGGTTTTCCCTCCGAAACATTGTGATGCGACATTGGAATAGTTTACATCAAACGTTTATGCCAAATCCTTGAAACAAACTGTCTAGGGACGAACTTTAGGTTTTCAACGCATAAAACCTTCCGATGTTTTTGGTTTTACCTCAAAGCAAGTTGATGCGACATTAGAATAGTTTACATTAAACGTTGTTGTCAAAAATTCAAAAATAACACTCTTGCACGAAGTTTTGGTTTTAAAATGAAATCTATTAAAGTTTTTTCTTCGCTCCGGAACATCGTAATGCAACATTGGAATATTTTGCGTGAAACGTTTGTGCCAAAGAATCAAACAACCACTCTCTGGAAGAACTTCATGCTTTGATCGCAAAAATCTATCCAGTGTTTTTGGTTTTCCCTCCGAAACATTGTGATGCAAGCATTGGAATAGTTTACATCAAACGTTTATGCCAAATCCTTGAAACAAACTGTCTAGGGACGAACTTTAGGTTTTCAACGCACAAAACCTTCCGATGTTTTTGGTTTTACCTCGCGAAACAGGTTGATGCGACATTAGAATAGTTTACATTAAACGTTGTTGCCAAAAACTCAAAAATAACACTCTTGGCACGAAGTTTAGGTTTTAAACGTTGAAATCTATCAGAGTTTTTTTTCTTCGCTCCCGGAACATCGTAATGCAACATTGGAATATTTTGCGTGAAACGTTTGTGCCAAAGAATTGAAACAACCACTCTCGGGAAGAACTTCATGCTTTCATCGCAAAAATCTATCCGAGTTTTTTGGTTTTCCCTCCCGAAACATTTTGATGCAGCATTGGAATAGTTTACATCAAACGTTTATGCCAAATCCTTGAAACAAACTGTCTAGGGACGAACTTTAGGTTTTCAACGCATAAAACCTTCCGATGTTTTTGGTTTTACCTCGCGAAACAGCTTGATGTGACATTAGGATAGTTTACATTAAACGTTGTTGTCAAAAACTCAAAAATAACACTCTTGGCACGAAGTTTAGGTTTTAAACGATGAAATCTATCAGAGTTTTTTTTCTTCGCTCCCGGAACATCGTAATGCAACATTGGAAATTTTGCGTGAAACGTTTGTGCCAAAGAATCGAAACAACCACTCTCGGGAAGAACTTCATGCTTTCATCGCAAAAATCTATCCGAGTTTTTTGGTTTTCCCTCCCGAAACATTGTGATGCAGCATTGGAATAGTTTACATCAAACGTTTATGCCAAATCCTTGAAACAAACTGTCTAGGGACGAACTTTAGGTTTTCAACGCATAAAACCTTCCGATGTTTTTGGTTTTACCTCGCGAAACAGGTTGATGCGACATTAGAATAGTTTACATTAAACGTTGTTGTCAAAAATTCAAAAATAACACTCTTGGCACGAAGTTTTGGTTTTAAACGCTGAAATCTATTACAGTTTTTTTTCTTCGCTCCCGGAACATCGTAATGCAACATTGGAATATTTTGCGTGAAACGTTTGTGCCAAAGAATCGAAACAACCACTCTCTGGAAGAACTTCATGCTTTGATCGCAAAAATCTATCCGAGTTTTTTGGTTTTCCCTCCCGAAACATTGTGATGCAGCATTGGAATAGTTTACATCAAACGTTTATGCCAAATCCTTGAAACAAACTGTCTAGGGACGAACTTTAGGTTTTCAACGCATAAAACCTTCCGATGTTTTTGGTTTTACTCTCAGAATAACGAGTTGATGCGACATTAGAATAGTTTACATTAAGCGTTGTTGTCAAAAATTCAAAAATAACACTCTTGGCACGAAGTTTTGGTTTAAAAAATGAAATCTATTATGCTTTTTTTTCTTCGCTCCGGAACATCGTAATGCAACATTGGAATATTTTGCGTGAAACGTTTGTGCCAAAGAATCGAAACAACCACTCTCTGGAAGAACTTCATGCTTTGATCGCAAAAATCTATCCGAGTTTTTTGGTTTTCCCTCCCGAAACATTGTGATGCAGCATTGGAATTGTTTACATCAAACGTTTATGCCAAATTCTTGAAACAAACCGTCTAGTGACTAACTTTAGGTTTTCAACGCATAAAACCTTCCAATGTTTTTGGTTTTACCTCGCGAAACAGGTTGTTGCGACATTAGAATAGTTTATATTAAACGTTGTTGCCAAAAACTTGAAAATAACACTCTTGGCACGAAGTTAATGTTATAAACAGTGAAATCTATCAGAGTTTTTTTTCTTCGCTCCCGAACATCGCAATGCAACATTGGAATATTTTGCGTGAAACGTTTGTGCCAAAGAATCGAAACAAACACTCTCGTGACGAACTTTATGCTTTCATCGCAAAAATCTAGCCGAGTTTTTTGGTTTTCCCTCCTGAAACATTGTGATGCAGCATTGGAATAGTTTACATCAAACGTTTATGCCAAATCCTTGAAACAAACCGTCTAGTGACGAACTTTAGGTTTTCAACGCATAAAACCTTCCGATGTTTTTGGTTTAACCTCGCGAAACAGGTTGATGCGACATTAGAATAGTTTACATTAAATGTTGTTGCCAAAAACTCGAAAATAACACTCTTGGCACGAAGTTTAGGTTTTAAACGTTGAAATCTATCAGAATTTTTTTTCTTCTCTCCCGGAACATCGTAATGCAACATTGGAATATTTTGCGAGAAACGTTTGTGCCAAAGAATCGTAACAAAAACTCTCGGGAAGAACTTCATGCTTTGATCGCAAAAATCTATCCGAGTTTTTTGGTTTTCTCTCCCGAAACATTGTGATGCAGCATTGGAATAGTTTACATCAAACGTTTATGCCAAATCCTTGAAACAAACTGTCTAGGGACGAACTTTAGGTTTTCAACGCATAAAACCTTCCGATGTTTTTGGTTTTACCTCGTGAAACAGGTTGATGCGACATTAGGATAGTTTACATTAAACGTTGTTGTCAAAAACTCAAAAATAACACTCTTGGCACGAAGTTTAGGTTTTAAACGCTGAAATCTATCAGAGTTTTTTTTCTTCGCTCCCGGAACATCGTAATGCAACATTGGAATATTTTGCGTGAAACGTTTGTGCCAAAGAATCGAAACAAAAACTCTCGGGAAGAACTTCATGCTTTGATCGCAAAAATCTATCCGAGTTTTTTGGTTTTCCCTCCCGAAACATTGTGATGCAGCATTGGAATAGTTTACATCAAACGTTTATGCCAAATCCTTGAAACAAACTGTCTAGGGACGAACTTTAGGTTTTCAACGCATAAAACCTTCCGATGTTTTTGGTTTTACCTCGCGAAACAGGTTGATGCGACATTAGAATAGTTTACATTAAACATTGTTGCCAAAAACTCAAAAATAACACTCTTGGCACGAAGTTTAGGTTATAAACGCTGAAATCTATAAGAAATTTTTTTTCTTCGTTCCCGAACATCGTAATGCAACATTCGAATATTTGGCGTGAAACGTTTGTGCCAAAGAATCGAAACAATCACTCTCGGGACGAACTTCATGCTTTCATCGCAAAAATCTATCCGAGGTTTTTGGTTTTCCCACCGAAACATTGTGATGCAGCATTGGAATAGTTTACATCAAACGTTTATGCCAAATTCTTGAAACAAACCGTCTAGTGACTAACTTTAGGTTTTCAACGCATAAAACCTTCCGATGTTTTTGGTTTTACCTCGCGAAACAGGTTGATGCGACATTAGAATAGTTTATATTAAACGTTGTTGGCAAAAACTTGAAAATAACACTCTTGGCACGAAGTTAAGGTTATAAACGCTAAAATCTATCCGAGTTTTTTTTCTTCGCTCCCGAACATCGTAATGCAACATTGGAATATTTTGCGTGAAACGTTTGTGCCAAAGAATCGAAACAAACACTCTCGGGACGAACTTTTTGCTTTCATCGCAAAAATCTATCCGAGTTTTTTGGTTTTCCCTCCTGAAACATTGTGATGCTGTAAGGACCCGACCCAAAAGAAGCGGTCTCTAACCTAGATCCTTACTTAGCATGCATGTCTAGGAATGTAAAGCGTCATTTGAGTTTGAAATTTAAATCCTTGAAGTAAGTACATTAAAAACAAGGAAAATACAATTCCATTTAAAATAAGCGGTAGATGGTGATCAAGTACTTTCTTAAAAACAAATCAAGGGAAACGGTACGAGAAACATAAAATAGGTTTTTGAGTAGTTTTCCTAGGGACTCAAGTCCCACTACATGCTAAATCATAAGAAAACAATAAAAGAACATGCATCCCAGAGTCAGCTATTTATGATCATCCAGCAGCCTCCTCCTAGCCATCCTGCCGATGTCCCAAGTTACCTGGTGGAAAACCACAGAAAATAAGGGTGAGCAACGAGTTACTCAGTAAGAATCCCCAACCGGGGTACAATACGAAAACATATCATTTAGCACACGGACATGCAACCATGCAATGACTCAGAGCAAACAGATGGGTCATCAGAACGTCACTCTTGGGGCTTGCCTATTCGAGGCTTACACAACCTAGAACTCAGTGTTGTTCTTCGGGGACTTATACACCTAGGATGCCCATCAGGGTCTTACACCTCCAACTCAGTGATGCCCGTCGGGGACTTATACACCTAGGATGCCCATCGGGGTCTTACACCTCCAACTCAGTGATGCCCATTGGGGACTTATACACCTAGGATGCCCATCGGGGTCTTACACCTCCAACTCAGTGATGCCCATCGGGGACTTATACACCTAGGATGCCCATCGGGGTCTTACACCTCCCACTCAGTGATGCCCATCGGGGACTTATACACCTAGGATGCCCATCTGGGGTCTTACACCTCCCACTCGGTGATGCCCATCTGGGGACTTATACACCTAGGATGCCCATCGGGTCTTACACCTCCAACTTAGTGATGCCCATCGGGGACTTATACACCTAGGATGCCCATCGGGGTCTTACACCTCCAACTCAGTGATGCCCATCGGGGACTTATACACCTAGGATGCCCATCGGGGTCTTACACCTCCGGATGTCCATCGGGGCCTTCCCCGAGCGGGACGCGCTAGTTACCTCTACAATCTCTTACACTATACATCATCCGCCAATTCCTAGCATGGCACTAACAGGATAACAAGGTCACGGTTATGCCGAGACAATTTAACTCCTAGCATGATAACTAACAGGATATATCAAGAATCTCAAGCACAAAATCACCTGGAACAAGAAAGAGCAAGCAACCTATCCACTAGAAATTCCATACAAACACAACACATGGCATGCTATCAAAGTATTCGCAGGGTCCACACATGGCGACGATGAGCGGCGACGGCGAGGGTGTGGGGAGAGGGTTTGCGAGAGGAGTGCTTTTCTTCTTTTTTTTTTTCTTTTTCTTTCTTCCTCAAATTAAATAAGCTTGGAAATCTAAAATTCCCTTCCCAAGGCTTTCCTCCTTCAAACCCAAGTTGACGCATTTATTTTCCTTAATTAATTCCAAACTCCCATCTCTCTTTGAGGCCGAGGGTTCTAGTCCTCCAAAATCATCTTTTAATCCTTATTTTATATTTAACTAAAATCCGGGCTGTTACAATACTCCCTCCTTGGAGGACTTCCGTCCTCGGAAGTTGCCGCACTAAAACAACCCGGGTAATTTCTCCTCATCTCCCTTCCAACTCCCAAGTAGCTTCCTCGACTCTCTGATTCCGCCCATTGTACTTTCACTAAATCAATAGCTCGGTTCCTCAAGACTTTCTTCTCAAATGCTAAGATCTTTATGGGTTTTTCCTCAAAGCTCGAGTCATGGTTTAGTTTGCAAAGGCTCGAAATCTATGACATGCGAAGGGTCCGCCACATCTGCGGCGCGAGCATCGAAACATGGAACACACCATGCCATGCAGCCAAGAGTGGCGGCAATGCTAACCGTAAGCTACGGCCCCGATCCTCTCGAGGATCTCGAATGGTCCGACAAACACCGGGCTTAGCTTCCCTTCCTACCAAACCTCGAACTCCACGCATCGGAGCCACCTTAAGGAACACGTCTTTGGCCAATCTCAAACTCCAACTCTCTACGTCTAACATCGGCGTAGCTCTTACGCTCGCTCTGTGCGGTCAACATTCGAGCTCGATTTTACGGGGATGACCTCATTGGTCAATCTGGAGCAACTCTGGACCCAATACCGCTTTGTCTCAACCTCTTCCTGAGAATCATCGGGGATCTGCAGGCGCTTACCATACAATGCTTCAAGCGGTGCCATCGAATGGTTGATGAAAACTATTGTTGTAGGCGAACTCCATCAAATACAAATATTGGTCCCAAGCGCCAAGGAAATCCAACACGCAGGCTCGCAACATATCCTCTAAGATCGATTTACCTTTCGGTCCGCCATCGATCACGTGGGTGGAAGGTCAGTCTTTGTGAGCCGCACTCTGTGCCCAAAACTCGCTGAAGGGCCTTCAAAACCGAGATGTAAACCGGGAATCCCGGTCGGAGATAATTTTAAGCGGCACTCCGTGGTACCTCACTATCTGCTCCAAGGAGTGTGTGCCTTTGCTCCACGGTGTAGTTTATCCCGCCCGGAATGAAGTGGGAACACTTAGTCAACCTATCAACGACCACCCAAATCTGTGCATATCCTCTAGGGGTTACGGGCAATCACGAAATAAAATCCATGGTAATTTCCTCCCACTTCCCACTGTGGCACCCGAAGCGATCAGAGCAACCCTTTGGTGAGCCGCTAGGCGCCTTCACTTGCCGACAAGTGAGACACCGATCGACAAACCGGGCAATCTCTCTCTTCATCCCCATCCACCAAAAAGTGCGCTTAAGATCTTGGTACATCTTGTTACCCCACAGGTGCCATGCAAAAGGCGAGGTGTGAGCCTCACCAACAATTCGAACGAATACCGGCATCAATTTGGGACACATAGCCGACCCTTATATCTCAAGCCACCATCTGCAAATATCTCAAAATCAAAGTCACCATCGGCTGGACCTCTCGTACAACTTTTTCAACCTAGGATCATTCAATTGGCCGTCAATAATCCTTTGCCTTACCGAAGGTGGATGGTCAATCGAGCTACCCTGGCGGTAACATCCCCTAACAACACTTTGCTATTTCCGCTCTCTCGAGGTCTTTCCTTATGATACTTTTGGGATTTGCCAACGTTGCTAGATGCGAGGTCTTCCTACTTAGTGCATCCGCCACAACATTTGCCTTTCGGTGATACAATATCTCACAAGTCGTAATCCTTTACCGGCTCCAACCACCTCCTCTCGCCTCATGTTCAGGTCTTACGAGTGAAGAAATACTTGAGGCTTTGGTGATCCGAGAAAATCTGAATCTTTTCCCCATACAAGTAGTGCCTCCAAATCTTAAGTGCAAAGACGACCACGCCAACTCCATATCATGAGTCGGGTAATTCTCGCTGCGTGCGGTTTCAAGCGCTCGAAGCGTATGCTATCACCTTACCGTGTTGCATCAAAACGCAACCCAAACCAAACTTGTTGGCATCATGTACACCACGAAACCCCAGTTCCCTCCGAAACGCCAAGGCGGGCGTCAAACCGCTCTTTAGCTTAGCAAAACTCTCATCGCACTTCCTATCCCAAACGAAATCAACACCCTTCCTCGTCAACCGAGTAAGCGGGGCGGCTATAGCGGAAAATTTTTGAACGGCGTCGGTAATATCCGCCGGACCAAAGCTACGAATCTCCGACACGGTCGTCGGTCCGCCCACGAACTAACGGCCTCCACCTTGAAGGGTCCACGACCACTCCTCCTTAGACACAACGTGTCCTTAAAAGCTACCTCCTCGAGCCAAAAGTCACACTTTGAGAACTTCGCATAGAGCTTGTTCTCGCGCAAGGTGCCAAAATCTCATCTTAGGTGCGAGGCATGGTCCTCCTTAGACTTGGAGTACACAAGAATGTCGTCTATGAACACGATGACAAAGCGGTCCAAGAACGCCTTGAACACTCTGTCCATCATGTCCATGAATGCGCGGGCGTTTCGTCGATCCGAAAGACATGACTACGAACTCATAATGCCCATACCTCGACTCGAACGCATTTGTCTTGGGAATATCTCGCATCCCGAATTCTCAATCGGTGGTAGCCCGACCTCAAGTCAATCTTGAAAACACACAAGCTCCCGGAGTGGTCAAAACAGTCATCGATACGAGGCAATGGATACTTGTTCTTAATGGTTACCTTGTTCGGTTCCTTCGTAATCGATGCATAGACGCATCGAGCCATCCTTTTTCTTCACAAACAAAGACGGTGCTCCCACGAGGACACACTTGGCCGAATAAATCCTCTGTCAAGCAACTCCTGCACTTGTTCTTTTAACTCTTTCGATTCTGCCGGCGCCATACGATAAGGAGCTTTCGAGATAGGGCGAGTCCCGGCTCAAGCTCTATTGAGAAATCCACTCTCTCTCTTGGCGGCGGGCGGGCAACTCTTCGGGAAAACATCTCGCAAACTCTTGCACTATGGGCACTGCTCGACAGATAATCGGTCACGGTTCTTCGCCGGTCAACTTAGCTAAGAAACCCCAAGCTCCTCGAGCTAACAAGCGGTGAGCTTTCTTTGCGAAATCACCGGCGGACACACCCCACACTGGGTGCCCGAAATTTAAAGCTAGGCCTGCACCGGCGGCTCGAACACCACCTCCTTACACAACGGTCAATCATAGCGTGGTTATCGGCTAACCAATCCATGCCGAGGATCACATCAAAACCGCTCATAGCTAACACTATGAGGGTAACATGTGAGTCTAGTCGGACACTGTATCCGACCATCCCTTACCTTCCAGCTAGCTTGACATACTAGTTCCCGAGGGAGTAGCGACAGATAACTCAAAACCTAGAGGCTCTAAATTCATGCAAGCACGCTCAAAGAAAAGCAAGAGAAACAAAAGAATGGGTGGAACCCGAATCAAACAACACAAAGGCGAGGTGATCAAGAACTAGGAGCGTGCACCTTGCTGCGGGTCCGGCTCTCTCGACCTCTGGCGAGTCGTAGCATATACTCTTCCTCTCTGGCTGAAGTGTTGTGCCACCACCACTTATCAGGTTGCAATGTCGGGCCCGATGTCCCTCCTTACCACGGTTATAGCAAGCTCTAGGGTTACCACCACAAGGCCCCCAATGCCGTTTACCACGGGGTCTACAACACGGTGGCGGCCTCCCTACGCCCCTGTTGGCGAGTGATCGCGTGATTACGATCCTGTCTTTGGTCTCTGCCATGATAAGTACTCACGGACTTGCCGACCGCCTCCATGTCCATTACCACTGCGTCAAACTTACGCTTCCGACCCGAGTACACTAGGGCCTTACGCACCACAAGTACTAACAACCCGCTCTAGAGGATACTTTCCATCATAAATAGTTGCCAACTACACCGCTTGGCAAAAGTCTCGGGGCTGTGCCCTAACATCTCGAGACACTCCCGCCTCGGACCCGCAATAAACTTCACGATCTTCACTCAGAGTAGCAATCAATCTGCGGTCTGCGAAGTACCCATACTCCGAAAACTTCCTCTCATACACCTCGATTGGGTGGACCACGCTTAAGGTTCAAAGCAGCTCAATCATCTTTTCTTGGGCTTCTTCATCGATAAATTTTGCCTTGAACTCAGCCATGAAGAATTCCCGGTGGCGGGGAGACCACCGGTCTCTCACTCAAGGTGGAATCCCACCACCACTTGCATTTGTTTCAGCTAACGCATGAGCCGCACATCGAGCTCATTGCACCTCGAGACAAGCCATTACCATAAAAGTATACTCTAGCTCGGCAATCCACCTGGCCGCCACCGGTGGTTCTCCGAGGGCACTAAACTTCTCCGGCTTCCATTTGACGAAATCTTTTAGCCACTTGCCCAAATCCTCGGCACCTTCCGCCACAACGGCCTCGTTCACAATTGGCTCCTCGCTGAAGTGGGTGATGGTGGCACGGCGGTCCTCTCTTTGAACTAACTTTCGGTCACCGCTCTATCTGAACCGAGACTCCTCCCTGCGTGCGGCTAACAGAGCGGGTCTCTCGACCCCCTCTCGCCGCTCGCCCCTCGGTCGACAAAGAAACCCAACCATAAGAGCCCTCATGGACTCCACAAAAGCAACTCCGGTGCAGCAGCCTCCCGAGGCCGAGTTGCCTCCACGCCCTCACAGGGCAACACATGAGAAGGGTGCAGAGGCGGCCTAACATCAAGATCGGCTTGGGACGACGTCCCTCCCGTGTCGGAATCAATACGAATGCCGCTGGCCGGATGGCCTCGAGCCTCCGCCGCCTCTACGAGTGGACCGCATAACGACAATCTACACTCAAACGAACAATGAGTCGTGAACACATTTTCCCTGCTCCTCAACAACAAGTCATATACAAGCAAGGTGCAAATGGTATTGTAATTCTTAACCCTTAACCTTAAACTTTCGGACATACCGATGGTGTGAGGCTGATGATCATGGAAAACAACCTACAAGCGCAGTCGAGTCCTACAGAACCTATAACTCAGGCTCTCGATACCAAGCTGTAAGGACCCGACCCAAAAGAAGCGGTCTCTAACCTAGATCCTTACTTAGCATGCATGTCTAGGAATGTAAAACGTCATTCGAGTTTGAAATTTAAATCCTTGAAGTAAGTACATTAAAAACAAGGAAAATACAATTCCATTTAAAATAAGCAGTAGATGACTGATCAAGACTTTCTTAAAAACAAATCAAGGGAAAGCAGTGCGAGAAACATAAAATAGGTTTTTGAGTAGTTTTCCTAGGGACTCAAGTCCCACTACATGCTAAATCATAAGAAAACAATAAAAGAACATGCATCCCCAGTCGACTATCCATGATCATCCAAAGACCCTCCTCCTAGCCATCCCGCCGATGTCCCAAGTTACACGGTGGAAAACCACAGAAAATAAGGGTGAGCAACGAGTTACTCAAGTAAGAATCCCCAACCGGGTACAATACGAAAACATATCATTTAGCACACGGACATGCAACCATGCAATGACTCGGAGCAAGCAGATGGGTCATCGAACGTCACTCTTGGGGCTTGCCTATTCGAGGCTTACACAACCTAGAACTCAAGTGTTGCCCTTCTGGGACTTATACACCTAGGATGCCCATCGTGGTCTTACACCTCCAACTCGGTGATGCCGTCGGGGACTTATACACCTAGGATGCCCATCGGGTCTTACACCTCCAACTCGGTGATGCCCATCGGGGACTTATACACCTAGGATGCCCATCGGGTCTTACACCTCCAACTCGGTGATGCCCATCCGGGACTTATACACCTAGGATGCCCATCGGGTCTTACACCTCCCACTCGGTGATGCCCATCTGGGGGACTTATACACCTAGGATGCCCATCGGGTCTTACACCTCCCACTCGGTGATGCCCATCGGGGACTTATACACCTAGGATGCCCATCGTGGTCTTACACCTCCAACTCGGTGATGCCCATCGGGGACTTATACACCTAGGATGCCCATCGGGTCTTACACCTCCAACTCGGTGATGCCCATCGGGACTTATACACCTAGGATGCCCATCGGGTCTTACACCTCCGGATGTCCATCGGGCCTTCCCGAGCGGGACGCGCTAGTTACCTCTACAATCTCTTACACTATACATCATCCGCCAATTCCTAGCATGGCACTAACAGATAACAAGGTCACGGTTATGCCGAGACAATTTAACTCCTAGCATGATAACTAACAGGATATATCAAGAATCTCAAGCACAAAATCACTGGAACAAGAAAGAGCAAGCAACCTATCCACTAGAAATTCCATACAAACACAACACATGGCATGCTATCAAAGTATTCGCAGTGGTCCACACAACCCCGGTAAGAAATCCTTACCAAGTGAATTGAACCAACGATCAACGGATGACTCTCGAGCTTCTAAGCTTAACCCGACAACCTAAGCAAGTAATAAAATCAACCTAGTTAACCAACAACAACTAAAAGCACAAAAAGTCCAAAGGGTCACCTCAGGAATTTACCAACCGAGAAGGCACCGGGCTCGGCAAAGGCGCGTGCGGCAGCGGGCGTGCGGAGCGATTGTGTTCTTGTGGCGATCTCAGAAGACCCGACCCAAAAGGGGCTCTAAATGGGCCTTTACCCCAATGCATGTAGTGAAAATAAAAGATATTAAGAAAAATACATTTGGATCCCAAGTAAAAAAGCAGAAACATTCAACAACCAAAACATACATTTCTAAAAGCATACTGATCGAGAGATTTATTTAAACCATTAAAACAATCCACAAGTATAAATATCTTTGGAATCCATAAAACGTAAGAAAACATCACGGGGCTCTGTGTGTGCGTCACGTGCATTCAGGGAAATAACAAAAGTCAAGAGTCATGATAAATAAAATAGAATAATCGGAGATGACAAAGCAGGATTCCATGATCACGGCTCCTCCATCACCATCCTGTCTCGCCTTGATTACCTGTGGAAAACCACGAGAATAAGGGTGAGTAACGAATTACCAAAGAAGAATCCCCAACCGGGGTACAATACGATATACATGATCATCTAGAAGAATGTATGCAAGCTATGAGTACAAACACAGAGCGGAGCACATAGCTAAGTCCACACTTGGACCTCGGATGCCATCTCGGGGTCTTAGTCCGGAAATACCACAACACACTAAACGCGCTATACGGGAACAAGTCCCGCCTCACCGTCTCTGCTGCCGATACGAAAGGTGCATCGCTCAAGATCCCGAGGAGCTCTCGACGGGCACATTGTGTAATGAGCGTAAGCGCGCACCGCATGCTACCGCAAACTACGGGGTGCCGGGTCTAGTGGGCAATTTGCCTGTGTTCGATCACCATGCCTAACTAAATCTACGGATCGGTGTCACCGACATAGGGGTGTGAGACACGGACACGTGAACTATGTCACTGTACTCACCGCACTTTGAGGCTAAGGAACCTGGTCGTGGTAGGCTTACACCAGAAGCGGTCCTTGCCCTAACAGTGGCAATCAAGGGCTACGCCGAACACGCCGAGGACGTGCCGATCGCCGGGGCGAGGCAATGCCAAGTCATCATCCCGACCGTTGGGGCATTTAACACCGCCACCCTCACCCAAGATTGCGGGGCCTACCGGTTGGGATAGCTAATCCCTCACGGGGTCCAAGGGCGAGAATCGTCTCGAACGTCCTTGCCATAGATGCAAGATACTTTATGCATCGGGCCCGGATGATTCTATCTACCTCAATTCTAAACCTTAACAATAATAACGATTCAATCAATGCATCCAATACGTGCTCATCGGATACAAAGAACCTAGCATGATACTACGAAGCAAGAACAGATATCGAACATGCTAGAATAGAACAACCTAGCATGGGCTAACATGAGAAACAATACAAGAGTTCATGCCGATCGAGAATTGAGCAGAACACCTAGAGATAAACATGCTAGTAATCATACACGGGCATACAAAACAACAATCACAAATATACCGCAGAAGTCCACACAACCCGGTAAGAAATCCTTACCTTGGTGGAAGACTTCTACACACAAATCCTAAGTCGGAACAATCCCGAGCTAGCGGCGGGAACCTAGCAAACCAACAATAATCAGCATCTAAAATATCTAAACAACAATAGAACAGCAAGCTCGGCGCAAAGGGAACTCACGCGCGCGACGACACGAGCTTGGGGTCTGCTGGCGAAGCGCGGCACGGCAAGGACGCTGCTGGCTGTGGCTGTGCCGGCACTGCACGGACGCCCAGGCTGCTGGCTGCGCTACCGCACGCGCGGCGGCAGGAGCGCGCGCGCATGAGCGAGCGTCTGGCGAAGGCGCGACGGCGCGCCAAGGCGCGCGGCGTGCGACACCAGCGAGCGGCTTCGGCGAGGACGCGCGCTGGCGAACGTCGGGCGGCGCGCGCGCGGCGCTGGCGTGGACCTCTGGCGGCGAGCGATCGGGCGATCGCGCTGGCCGCGAAGCGGCAACAAAGGCTTGGGACAGATCTGGGCGTCGCGAGCGATCGGTGGACGCGGCGACGACGTGGGCGATCCAGGCTGCTGGGCGACGACAAAGTCGCTGTTGCTCGGCTACACTCTACCGGGTTGCAATCAACACAACACACACAACACACCTCTTTTCACTTGGCCAAACGCACACCAAACGGATGAGAAGAAGAAGAAGAAGATCAATACCTACCCGGAATGATGAAGATCGAACCCAAGGAGATGCAAGGATGAAGAATCGGCAAGGCTATGGAGATGGAGAGCTTGGGCGGCCAAGAGGTGTTTTGGAGAAGAAGATGGAATAACCTAATTCTATTTCATTTAACCAAATGCACCAAAACTCCAAAATCCAAGGTTAACTAAGATGTGATGCAGAAAGAGCAACAAGAGCACCTAATGGCTCAATTGGCACACCTCTCTACAAGCTTCCCAGAGACCGGGTTCAAACCCCATTGCAAAGACAAATTCCTTTATTTTTACTTTTTTGCAACGAACCTTGCTCAAACCAAACCACAAACCCCTCCAAAAACCTACAAAAACCATCCAATAATTTTAGTAAGCTGGAAAGACACAAACGACCACGACGGCCCGACCAAATTACCAAATTACCCCTAGGGCATACTTGGAAGACCGGGAAGAAAAACACAGGTCGTTACAATATTCCCTCCTTTTTATGACTTTCGTCCTCGAAAGTCCTTAAGACAGAAATAGCTCAGTGGTAATGCAACCTCATCTCGTCTTCCCGCTCCCAAGTGGCTTCCTCAGAACCCCGACTCTTCCATCGAACCTTTACCAAACGAATCTCGCGACACGCAGCGTCTTGGTCTCAAAGGCAAGGATCCTCACCGGCTTTTCCTCGAAGTTCAAATCCTCATTCGGTGCAAAGGCTCAAAGTCCACAATGTGCGACAGGTCCGGCACATCTTTGCCTCAACATCGATACATGAAAACACTATATGCGCGATAGTGACGGAGGTAGGGCTAACCGGTAAGCAACTCGCCAATCCTCTCTAGGATCTCAAACGGACCAACAAATCGGGGACTCAACTTCCCACGCTTACCAAACCTCAGAACACCTCGCATCGGAGCAACCTTAAGGAACACATCTTGACCAACCTCAAACTCCAAATCTCGGCGCCGAACATCGGCGTAACTTCCGCTCACTGCTCACGAGCGGTCAACATACGAGCTCTAATCTTCACGCCTTGCACCATTGGTCAATCTGCAGTAACTCGGGACCCAAAACACGTCTATCACCAACCTCTTCCTGAACACGGGGGACCGGCTAACGCTTACCATACAATGCCTCGAATGGAGCCATCTGAATCGCCGATCGGTAATCGTTGTTATAGGCAAACTCCATCAATCTGAATCTGGTCTACGGTGCTGGAAATCCAACACACAAGCCCTCAACATATCCTCGAGAATCTGATTCACTCTCTCGGTCGACCATCCGTCTCGAGGGTGAAAAGTCATCTTTGAAATTGCACTCGTGCCCAAACCCTTTCCGAGCGCTCTCGAAACGAGAAGTGAACCGCGAGTCACGATCGGACACAATCCTCACCGGCACACCATGATAACGGATGATCTGCTCCAAAAACATCGGGCGCGCCTTTGTTCCCACGGTATAAGTGTGTCTCACAGGGAATGAAGTGTGCGCTCTTGATCAAACGGTCGACTATCACCCAAATCTGAGAGAACTTCCTGAGTCCTTGGCAAACCAGAGATAAAGTCCATGGAGATCTCTTCCCATTTCCACTCGGGTACACTCGGTGGTTGCAACAAACCAGTGGCCTCTGCACAGGTGCCTTCACTTGCGACAAGTGAGACAGGGTGACAAACTCTGCCACATCTCTCTTCATTCCCATCCACGGAAAGTCGCTTAAGGTCTCGATACATCTTGGTACCCCGGGTGCCAAGCAAAAAGGGGGGGCTGTGGGCCTCGAGAGCAACTCGCTCGCAAACTCGCAATGTCGGAACACACAACCGGCCTCTATAAGTCAACCCAGCGTCGGTGAATACACAAAGTCAAAGTCACCGTCGGCCAGCGACTCGGTCAACCAACCAATCTTAAGTGCGGGGTCACCCCAAACCGTCGTCTATAATCCATTCTTGCCGAATCGCGGTGAGCAGTCAATCGAGCTACCGCAGCGGTAACCTCTCCCAACAACATCGCAACCTCGGCCCGCTCGAACTCTCTCTCGCAAACTGGTGGGAACTCAACAACGCCGCAGAGTGCGACGTCTTTCTCGCTCAAAGCATCGGCCACTACATTGGCTTTACCGGATGGTACAAAATCTCATGATCATAATCCTTTACCAGCTCTAACCATCTCTCTCGCCTCATATTCAACTCTTACGAGTAAAGCAGATACTTGAGGCTCGGTGATCGGTAAACATCGAATCCGCTCACCGTCACGGTGTAATGCCTCCAAATCTTGATTGCAAATACCATCGCTGCCAACTCCATATCATGAGTCGGGTAGTTCGCTCATACGGCCGGTGACGGGAAGCATAGGCAATGACCTTCCCCGTCTTTGCATCAACACACAACCTAATCCAAACTTGGAAGCATCATTGTAGACCACGAAACCACTGTCCCCTCGGGATTGCCAACACAGTCTTTGAAGTCAAAAGCGCTTGAGCACGGCAAAGCTCTCATCACACCTGCTTTGTCCCAAACAAACTCGACACCCTTCCTCGTCGGGACGAGTGGGGCGAGGCTATAGCGAAAAAGTCCTTGATGAACCGACGGTAGTAACTCGCCAAACCTAGAAAGCTGCGAATCTCTAAGAATCGTGAAGTCGGCTTGGCCCATGAACTCACGGCCTCAATCTTCGCGGGGTCCACGGCTATACCATCTCTCGAAACTACGTGGCCTAGGAAGGCCACCGCTCCAACCAGAAATCACATTTGGAAAACTTCGCATAAAGTGGTTTTCCCTCAAAGCCGCCAATACTCGCCTCAAATGCTCTCGCATGGTCTTCTTTAGACCTCGAATAAATTAGAATATCGTCAATGAACACGATGTGAAGTTGTCCAAAAATGATTTGAACACCCTATCCATCATGTCCATAAACGCGGGTGGGGCATTGGTCAATCCAAACGACATGACCACAAACTCATAGTGACCATATCTGGACACTGAAAGTTGTCTTAGGAATGTCGGCATCCACGATCCAAGAACCGATGGTAACCGGATCTCGAGATCTATCTTGGAGAACAACGAAGCTCCACGAAGGTGATCGAACAAATCATCGATACGGGGCAGCGGATACTTATTCTTCACTTTGTCACCTTATTAAGCTCATGTAATCAATACATAAGCGCATAGAACCATCCTTCTTTTTCACAAAGCAGAATCCGGTGCTCCCACGGGGACACTCGGACGGATGAACCCTCGGTCTAACATCTCCTGCTGGCTGAATCTTGGTTCCTTTAACTCACTGGCGCCATGCGTCACGGAGCCTTCGAGATAGGGAGGGTCCGGCTCGAGCTCAATAATGAAGTCAACCTCTCTCTTTGGGGCAACCCGTAACTCCTCGGAAACACATCCGCGAACTCCTGCACGGCCGGTACTGATCAGCGATAGGCGAGGGGCGCTCTTCCCGAACAACTTGGCTAGATAGCCCCAAGCTCCATGAGCTAGCAAGCAGCGAGCTTTCACGGTGACACCATCGTGGGCGGCAAACTCCACCTGGACTCCACGAAACTTAAAGTCGGGCCGACCGGCGGCTTTGAACACTACTTCTTTCGGTGGCGGTCAATCAGCGCGTGGTTAGCGACTAACCACTCCATACCAAGAATCACATCAAAACCGCTCATAGGCGGGACTATGAGCGTAGCCACTAGCAACTCTCGGATATCTCGTCCGGCCATCCCTAATCTTATCTCTAGCCAACATATCAACTCCCGAAGGAGTTGCAGCATGAATAACTCGAAACCTAGAGGCTCTAGTCTTAACTTAGCATGCTCGGCAAACAACACGAGATACAAAAGAATCGTGGAACGAGAATCAAACAAGACAAATGCGCAGTGATCTAAAACAAGAAGCGTACACGCCACAGCGGCATCCGTGACGCGCTCGGCCTCTGACGGGTCGTAGCAAACACTCGACCCTGCTGCTGCTATTGGTGAGTTTGCCATAGTGGTGATCACGTAAAGCAGGCCATGTGCCCCTCTCTACCACAGCGGAAGCACAATCTAGGTCGGTGACAAGCTCGGCGTGGACTTTCCCACAAGTGGCACAAGCGGGAACTGCCTAGGTCCTCCCTGCTTTGTCGAGTGAAAGCGGTGGAGCTCTCCATTGATCTGCTTCGTGCTGCTTGGCGGCGCTTGGCCGCCTCCCCGAAAAGTCAAACTTTCTCTTACGCCCCACATTTCTGCTGGGGCGGACACTGTGACAGGAGGCGGCAACAACCCGCTCAAGCAGGATACTTCCCATTATAGATCGTGGCTAGCTGGACTGACCCTAGCATAAGTGTCGGGGCACGAGCCACGACATCTGGGAAACACCTGCCTCAATCCGGATATGAACTTCCGAATCTTGACTCTGGGGTGGCAATCAAGCGAGAGCAAAATATCCATACTCACGAGAACTTGCGCTCATATTCCTCAATGGAATCGAACCCTGCCGGAGTTCGGAAGAGCTCCACCATCTTCTCACGAGCCTCATCACTGATGAACTTTACCTTGAACTCGGCCTTGAAGAACTCCCAAGTAGCGGGTGGAGACCCGGTGGTCTCTCGCTCAAGGTGGACTCCCACCACCATCTCATTTGTGCCTCCTAGCACATGAGCCGCACATCTCGGCCTCACGAATATCGGGGCACACCATGATCGGGAAGGTGTACTCCAAATGGGCAATCCACACATTTGCCGCTAACGCATCACCAGGTGGCATCGAACTTCTCGGGCTTCCACTTCACAAAATCCTTGACCACCTACCCAATTCCTCGGCACCTCTCGCCATATACGCCTCTGGGGCTACTTGCTCTGTGGAGTGGAGGTGCTCTTGAGCTCTCTTTGAACCAATCGAGTCAATTTTTGCTCGATGCGGGCTCGGGACTCTTCATTTGCGCCGCCAACAAGGCACAGGTCTCGCCCTCTGGTCACTCAACATGCGACCATAAAAGCCCTCATAGACTCGGCCAAACTCTGCTCCGGGAGCGATCTCACGGCGCTTCGATCGCCTCAACGCCCGCTCTAGGCGTAACGAGGAGGAGGGCTTCTTTGGTGGAATGCCATCGATGTCGGCTTGGGGCGATGTCCTGCGATGTCGAGATCCGATCACGATACCTCGACACGCTCTCGAACCTCCTCTCCGATGCGGGTGGTAGCATCTTTGGCGATCTACATCCAAACCAACAACGAATCAAAACACTGCTGTCACCATTCCACAACACCACACAAGGCATACACTAGATGATAGGTACTGTAAATTCTTAACCCTTTTCCTTTCTAAAACAATAAATCTAGCGCGCACTGATGGTATCGCCAGATCTTGATGATCATGGAAAACGACCTACAACAAAAGGTCGGTCTACGAGAATCTATGACTCGGGCTCACGATACCAAGCTGTAAAGACCAGACCCAAAAGGGGCTCTAAATGGGCCTTTACCCCAATGCATGTAGTGAAAATAAAAGATATTAAGAAAAATACATTTCGGATCCCAAGTAAAAGCAGAAACATTCAACAACCAAAACATACATTTCTAAAAGCATACTCGATCGAGAGATTTATTTAAACCATTAAAACAATCCACAAGTATAAATATCTTTGGAATCCATAAAGCGTAAGAAAACATCACGGGGCTCTGTGTGCGTCTACGTGCATTCGGGGAAATAACAAAAGTCAAGAGTCATGATAAATAAAATAGAATAATCGAGAGATGACAAGCAGGATTCCATGATCACGGCTCCTCCATCGACCATCCTGTCTCCGCCTTGATTACTGTGGAAAACCACAGAATAAGGGTGAGTAACGAATTACCAGTAAGAATCCCCAGCAGGGGTACAATCACGATATACATGATCATCTAGAAGAATGTATGCAAGCTATGAGTACAAACACAGAGCGGAGCACATAGCTAAGTCCACACTTGGACCTCGGATGCCATCTCGGGGTCTTAGTCAGGAAATACCACAACACACTAAGCGCGCTATCACGGGAACAAGTCCCGGCCTCGGCTTTGTCTCTCTGCCGTCTGAAAGGTGCACTGGCTCAAGATCGAGGAGCTCTCGATCGGCGTTGTAATGGCGTAAGCGCGCACCGCATGCTCACGCAAACTGCAGGGAGTGCGGGTCTAGTGGCAAAGTTGCCCGAGTTCGATCACCATGCCTAACTAAATCTACGGATCGGTGTCACCGACATAGGGGTGTGAGACACGGACACGTGAACTATGTCGGCTGTACCACCGCACTTTGAGGCTAAGGAACCCGTCGTGGTAGGCTTACACCGAAGCGGTCCTTGCCCTAACAGTGGCAATCAAGGGCTCTGGCCGAACTGGCGAGAGGCGTGCCGGCTGCCGAGGGCGAGGCAATGCCAAGTCATCATCCCGACCGTTGGGGCATTTAACGATCTGCCACCCTCACCCAAGATTGCGGGGCCTACAGGTTGGGATAGCTAATCCCTCACGGGGTCAAGGGCGGAGAAGCTGTCTCGAGCGTCCTTGCCATAGATGCAAGATACTTTATGCATCGGGCGGATGATTCTATCTACCTCAATTCTAAACCTTAACAATAATAACGATTCAATCAATGCGGTCCAATACGTGCTCATCGGATACAAAGAACCTAGCATGATACTACGAAGCAAGAGCAGGATATCGAACATGCTAGAATAGAACAACCTAGCATGGGCTAACATGAGAAACAATACAAGAGTTCATGCCGATCGAGAATTGAGCAGAACACCTAGAGATAAACATGCTAGTAATCATACACAGGCATACAAAACAACAATCACAAATATACGCGGAGGTCCACACAACCCGTAAGAAATCCTTACCTTGGTGGAAGACTTCTACACACAAATCTAAGGCTGCGGAACAATCCAGGAGCTAGCGGCGGGAACCTAGCAAACCAACAATAATCGGCATCTAAAATATCTAAACAACAATAGAACGACAAGCTCGGCTCGGGGAACTCACGCGGCGCGACGACCACGAGCTTGAAGTCAGCTGTGGCGAGTAGCGCGGCAAGGGCCTTGTGGCTAGCTGCTTGTGGCCGCTGGCCAACTATGACGGAGGCCTTGTGTGGCTGGCTGCTTGCCCTGCGCCTGGCACGGCGGGCAGCCTTGTGGCGCAGCGTTTGGCGGGCGCTTGGTATTTGGCGTGCAATGCGGACACGGCGAGCGGCTCAGCGAGGGAGCGCGCGTGGCGAACGTCTGGCGAAGGCGCGCGCTGGCGCCTGGCGTGCGATGCGTGCACGGCGCCAGCGGCTCAGCGAGGGCCGCGAAGCGAACTTGTCTGGCGAAAGGCGCGCGGCGCTGGCGTGGACCTCTGGCGTCGCGGCGACGATGGCGATCTGCGGCTCTTTGCGAGCAGCAAAGGCTCTTTGGGACGAGATCTGGCGTCTGAGCGATCCGGGTGGGCGTCGCGACGGCGAGGCGTCTGTCTGCTTTGGAAGCGACGACAAATTTCGCTGCTTCGGCTACACTCGGTGGGCTGCAATCAACACAACACACACAACACACCTTTTTCACTTGGCCAAGCGCGCACGCAAGCGGATGAGAAGAAGAAGAAGAAGAAGATCAATACCTACCCGGAATGATGAAGATCGAACCCAAGGAGATGCAAGGATGAAGAATCGGCAAGGCTATGGAGATGGAGAGCTTGGGCGGCCAAGAGGTGTTTTGGAGAAGAAGATGGAATAACCTAATTCTATTTCATTTAACCAAATGCACCAAAACTCCAAAATCCAAGGTTAACTAAGATGTGATGCGGAAAGAGCAACAAGAGCACCTAATGGCTCAATTGGCACACCTCTCTACAAGCTTCCCGGAGACCGGGTTCAAACCATTTGCGGCACTAAATTCCTTTATTTTTACTTTTGCAACGAACCTTGCTCAAACCAAACCACAAACCCCTCCAAAACCTACAAAAACCATCCAATAATTTTAGTGCTTGGAAAGACACAAACGACACTGACGGCCGACCAAATTACCAAATTACCCCTAGGGCATACGGAAGGCGGGAAGAAAAACACGGTCGTTACACGTCGATCATTTGAGAGCTGCTGCGCTTCTTTGGTAATTTGAGTGTAGTAGGGCGCTGGGCGCTGATGCGCTTAGTGCAAGGGAGAAGCGCGTGGCCCACGCAGTAATCTGGCGTGGCGGGGCGTGCGGCGCGTGTGTGGCAATCGTCTGAGCGATCGGCGCGTCGCGTGTATGAGCCATGACAGTCTTTGAGTGCTGCAGCGGGGCGTCGCGTGCGAGACGAAGCCGCGAGGTGAGTGGACTCTTTGGAGAAGCGCGCGTGCGCGGCGCCGAGGCGCGGACGGGGCACACGGTGGGTGTCTTTGAGAGCGCGCGATCTCATGGTCACGATCGGTCGGGCGTATTTGAGGCGCCGCAGTCGCGGCGATGGCGATGGCGTGGCCAGGGGCGCGCAGATGCGGCGATGGGCGACGCTGATCGGTCTTGGCGACGCAGGCTGGCGAGTGCGGCAGCGATGAGCGGCGGCGGCGAGGGTGTGGGGAGAGGGTTTGCGAGAGAGAGTGCACCGTCTTTTTTTTTTTTTTTCTTTCTTCCTCAAATTAAATAAGCTTGGAAATCTAAAATTCCCTTCCCAAGGCTTTCCTCCTTCAAACCCAAGTTGACGCATTTATTTTCCTTAATTAATTCCAAACTCCCATCTCTCTTTGAGGACGAGGGTTCGAGTCCTCCAAAATCATCTTTTAATCCTTATTTTATATTTAACTAAAATCCGGGTTATTACTGGATGCGACATTGGAATAGTTTACATCAAACGTTTATGCCAAATCCTTGAAACAAACCGTCTAGTGACGAACTTTAGGTTTTCAACGCATAAAACCTTCCGATGTTTTTGGTTTAACCTCGCGAAACAGGTTGATGCGACATTAGAATAGTTTACATTAAATGTTGTTGCCAAAAACTCGAAAATAACACTCTTGGCACGAAGTTTAGGTTATAAACGCTGAAATCTATCCGAGTTTTTTTCTTCGCTCCGGACATCGTAATGCAACATTGGAATATTTTGCGTGAAACGTTTGTGCCATAGAATCGAAACAAACACTCTCGGGACAAAGTTTATGCTTTCATCGCAAAAATCTATCCGAGTTTTTGGTTTTCCCTCCGAAACATTGTGATGCAAACATTGGAATAGTTTACATCAAACGTTTATGCCAAATCCTTGAAACAAAGCGTCTAGGGACGAACTTTAGGTTTTCAACGCATAAAACCTTCCGATGTTTTTGGTTTTACCTCGCGAAACAGGTTGATGCGACATTAGAATAGTTTACATTAAATGTTGTTGCCAAAAACTCGAAAATAACACTCTTGGCACGAAGTTTAGGTTATAAACGCTGAAATCTATCCGAGTTTTTTTTCTTCGCTCCCGGACATCGTAATGCAACATTGGAATATTTTGCGTGAAACGTTTGTGCCATAGAATCGAAACAAACACTCTCGGGACAAAGTTTATGCTTTCATCGCAAAAATCTATCCGAGTTTTTTGGTTTTCCCTCCCGAAACATTGTGATGCAGCATTGGAATAGTTTACATCAAACGTTTATGCCAAATCCTTGAAACAAACTGTCTAGGGACGAACTTTAGGTTTTCAACGCATAAAACCTTCCGATGTTTTTGGTTTTACCTCGCATAAAAGCAGGTTGATGCGACATTAGAATAGTTTACATTAAACGTTGTTGCCAAAAACTCAAAAATAACACTCTTGGCACGAAGTTTAGGTTATAAACGCTGAAATCTATCCGAATTTTTTTTCTTCGTTCCCGAACATCGTAATGCAACATTCGAATATTTGGCGTGAAACGTTTGTGCCAAAGAATCGAAACAAACACTCTCGGGACGAACTTCATGCTATCATCGCAAAAATCTATCCGAGTTTTTTGGTTTTCCCACCCGAAACATTGTGATGCAGCATTGGAATAGTTTACATCAAACGTTTATGCCAAATTCTTGAAACAAACCGTCTAGTGACTAACTTTAGGTTTTCAACGCATAAAACCTTCCGATGTTTTTGGTTTTACCTCGCGAAACAGGTTGATGCGACATTAGAATAGTTTATATTAAACGTTGTTGGCAAAAATTTGAAAATAACACTCTTGGCACGAAGTTCAGGTTATAAACGCTGAAATCTATCCGAGTTTTTTTTCTTCGCTCCCGAACATCGTAATGCAACATTGGAATATTTTGCGTGAAACGTTTGTGCCAAAGAATCGAAACAAACACTCTCGGGACGAACTTCATGCTTTCATCGCAAAAATCTATCCGAGTTTTTTGGTTTTCCCACCCAAACATTGTGATGCAGCATTGGAATTGTTTACATCAAACGTTTATGCCAAATTCTTAAAACAAACCGTCTAGTGACTAAATTTAGGTTTTCAACGCATAAAACCTTCCAATGTTTTTGGTTTTACCTCGCGAAACAGGTTGTTGCGACATTAGAATAGTTTATATTAAACGTTGTTGCCAAAAACTTGAAAATAACACTCTTGGCACGAAGTTAAGGTTATAAACGCTGAAATCTATCAGAGTTTTTTTTCTTCGCTCCCGAACATCGCAATGCAACATTGGAATATTTTGCGTGAAACGTTTGTGCCAAAGAATCGAAACAAACACTCTCGTGACGAACTTTATGCTTTCATCGCAAAAATCTAGCCGAGTTTTTTGGTTTTCCCTCCTGAAACATTGTGATGCAGCATTGGAATAGTTTACATCAAACGTTTATGCCAAATCATTGAAACAAACCGTCTAGTGACGAACTTTAGGTTTTCAACGCATAAAACCTTCCGATGTTTTTGGTTTTACCTCGTGAAAGCAAGTTGATGCGACATTAGAATAGTTTACATTAAATGTTGTTGCCAAAAACTCTAAAATAACACTCTTGGCACGAAGTTAAGGTTATAAACGCTGAAATCTATCGAGTTTTTTCTTCGCTCGAACATCATAATGCAACATTGGAATATTTTGCGTGAAACGTTTGTGCCAAAGAATCGAAACAAACACTCTCGTGAAGAACTTTATGCTTTCATCGCAAAAAATCTAGCCGAGTTTTTTGGTTTCCCTCTCCCGAAACATTGTGATGCAAACATTGGAATAGTTTACATCAAACGTTTATGCCAAATCCTTGAAACAAACCGTCTAGTGACGAACTTTAGGTTTTCAACGCATAAAACCTTCCGATGTTTTTGGTTTAACCTCGCGAAACAGGTTGATGCGACATTAGAATAGTTTACATTAAATGTTGTTGCCAAAAACTCGAAAATAACACTCTTGGCACGAAGTTTAGGTTTTAAACGTTGAAATCTATCAGAGTTTTTTTTCTTCGCTCCCGGAACATCGTAATGCAACATTGGAATATTTTGCATGAAACGTTTGTGCCAAAGAATCGAAACAACCACTCTCGGGAAGAACTTCATGGTTTCATCCAAGAATCTATCCGAGTTTTTTGGTTTTCCCTCCTGAAACATTGTGATGCTGACATTGGAATAGTTTACATCAAGCGTTTATGCCAAATCCTTGAAACAAACCGTCTAGTGACGAACTTTAGGTTTTCAACGCATAAAACCTTCCGATGTTTTTGGTTATACCTCATGAAAGCAGGTTGATGCGACATTAGAATAGTTTACATTAAACGTTGTTGCCAAAAACTCGAAAATAACACTCTTGGCACGAAGTTTAGGTTATAAACGCTGAAATCTATCGAGTTTTTTCTTCGCTCCCGAACATCGTAATGCAACATTGGAATATTTTGCGTGAAACGTTTGTGCCAAAGAATCAAAACAACCACTCTCGGGAAGAACTTCATGCTTTCATCGCAAAAATCTATCCGAGTTTTTGGTTTTCCCTCCGAAACATTGTGATGCGACATTGGAATAGTTTACATCAAGCGTTTATGCCAAATCCTTGAAACAAACCGTCTAGGGACGAACTTTAGGTTTTCAACGCATAAAACCTTCCGATGTTTTTGGTTTTACCTCGCGAATCAAAGTTGATGCGACATTAGAATAGTTTACATTAAACGTTGTTGCCAAAAACTCAAAAATAACACTCTTGGCACGAAGTTTAGGTTATAAACGCTGAAATCTATCGAGTTTTTTTCTTCGCTCCGAACATCGTAATGCAACATTGGAATATTTTGCGTGAAACGTTTGTGCCAAAGAATCGAAACAACCACTCTCGGGAAGAACTTCATGCTTTCATCGCAAAAATCTATCCGAGTTTTTTGGTTTCCCTCCGAAACATTGTGATGCAAACATTGGAATAGTTTACATCAAACGTTTATGCCAAATCCTTGAAACAAACCGTCTAGGGACGAACTTTAGGTTTTCAACGCATAAAACCTTCCGATGTTTTTGGTTTTACCTCGCGAAACAGGTTGATGCGACATTAGGATAGTTTACATTAAACGTTGTTTCCAAAAAATCGAAAATAACACTCTTGGCACGAAGTTTAGGTTTTAAATGGTGAAATCTATCGAGTTTTTTCTTCGCTCTCGGAACATCATAATGCAACATTGGAATATTTTTGCGTGAAACATTTGTGCCAAAGAATGAAACAACCACTCTCGGGAAGAACTTCATGCTTTCATCGCAAAAATGTATCCGAGATTTTTGGTTTTCCCTCGAAACATTGTGATGCAAAAGACATTGGAATAGTTTACATCAAAGCGTTTATGCCAAATCCTTGAAACAAATCTGTCTAGGGACGAACTTTAGGTTTTCAACGCATAAAACCTTCCGATGTTTTTGGTTTTACCTCGCGAAACAAAGTTGATGCGACATTAGAATAGTTTACATTAAAGCGTTGTTGTCAAAAACTCAAAAATAACACTCTTGGAACGAAGTTTAGGTTATAAATATTTGAAATCTATCGAGTTTTTTCTTCGCTCCGGAACATCGTAATGCAACATTGGAATATTTTGCGTGAAACGTTTGTGCCAAAGAATCGAAACAAACACTCTCGGGAAGAACTTCATGCTTTTATCGCAAAAATCTATCCGAGAGTTTTTGGTTTTCCCTCCGAAACATTGTGATGCAAACATTGGAATAGTTTACATCAAACGTTTATGCCAAATCCTTGAAACAAACTGTCTAGGGACGAACTTTAGGTTTTCAACGCATAAAACCTTCCGATGTTTTTGGTTTTACCTCGCGAAACAGGTTGATGCGACATTAGAATAGTTTACATTAAACGTTGTTGCCAAAAACTCAAAAATAACACTCTTGGCACGAAGTTTAGGTTATAAACGCTGAAATCTATCCGATTTTTTTTTCTTCGCTCCCGAACATCGTAATGCAACATTGGAATATTTTGCGTGAAACGTTTGTGCCAAAGAATGAAACAAACACTCTCGGGAAGAACTTCATGCTTTCATCGCAAAAATCTATCCGAGTTTTTTGGTTTTCCCTCCCGAAACATTGTGATGCAGCATTGGAATAGTTTACATCAAACGTTTATGCCAAATCCTTGAAACAAACTGTCTAGGGACGAACTTTAGGTTTTCAACGCATAAAACCCTCCGATGTTTTTGGTTTTACCTCGCGAAAGCAAAGTTGATGCGACATTAGAATAGTTTACATTAAACGTTGTTGCCAAAAACTCGAAAATAACACTCTTGGCACGAAGTTTAGGTTATAAACGCTGAAATCTATCCGAGAGTTTTTTTTCTTCGCTCCGAACATCGTAATGCAACATTGGAATATTTTGCGTGAAACGTTTGTGCCAAAGAATCGAAACAACCACTCTCGGGAAGAACTTCATGCTTTCATCGCAAAAATCTATCCGAGTTTTTGGTTTTCCCTCCCGAAACATTGTGATGCAAGACATTTGAATAGTTTACATCAAACGTTTATGCCAAATCCTTGAAACAAACCGTCTAGTGACGAACTTTAGGTTTTCAACGCATAAAACCTTCCGATGTTTTTGGTTTTACCTCGCGAAACAGGTTGATGCGACATTAGGATAGTTTACATTAAGCGTTGTTTCCAAAAAATCGAAAATAACACTCTTGGCACGAAGTTTAGATTTTAAAATGAAATCTATCGAGTTTTTTCTTCTTTCGGAACATCGTAATGCAACATTGGAATATTTTGCGTGAAACATTTGTGCCAAAGAATCGAAACAAGCACTCTCGGGAAGAACTTCATGCTTTCATCGCAAAAATGTATCCGAGATTTTTGGTTTTCCCTCCCGAAACATTGTGATGCAGCATTGGAATAGTTTACATCAAACGTTTTTGCCAAATCCTTGAAACAAACCGTCTAGGACGAACTTTAGGTTTTCAACGCATAAAACCTTCCGATGTTTTTGGTTTTACCTCGCGAAATCAGGTTGATGCGACATTAGAATAGTTTACATTAAACGTTGTTGCCAAAAACTCGAAAATAACACTCTTGGCACGAAGTTTAGGTTATAAACGCTGAAATCTATCCGAGTTTTTTTTCTTCGCTCCCGAACATCGTAATGCAACATTGGAATATTTTGCGTGAAACGTTTGTGCCAAAGAATCGAAACAACCACTCTCGGGAAGAACTTCATGCTTTCATCGCAAAAATCTATCCGAGTTTTTTGGTTTTCCCTCCCGAAACATTGTGATGCAGCATTTGAATAGTTTACATCAAACGTTTAGGCCAAATCCTTGAAACAAACCGTCTAGTGACGAACTTTAGGTTTTCAATGCATAAAACCTTCCGATGTTTTTGGTTTTACCTCATAAAAGCAGTTGATGCGACATTAGGATAGTTTTATTAAACGTTGTTTCCAAAAAATCGAAAATAACACTCTTGGCACGAAGTTTAGGTTTTAAACGCTGAAATCTTTCAGAGTTTTTTTTCTTCGTTCCCAGAACATCATAATGCAACATTGGAATATTTTGCGTGAAACATTTGTGCCAAAGAATCGAAACAACCACTCTCGGGAAGAACTTCATGCTTTCATCGCAAAAATGTATCCGAGATTTTTGGTTTCCCTCCGAAACATTGTGATGCAAAACATTGGAATAGTTTACATCAAACGTTTTTGCCAAATCCTTGAAACAAACCGTCTCTAGGACGAACTTTAGGTTTTCAACGCATAAAACCTTCCGATGTTTTTGGTTTTACCTTGCGAAAGCAAAGTTGATGCGACATTAGAATAGTTTACATTAAACGTTGTTGCCAAAAACTCGAAAATAACACTCTTGGAACGAAGTTTAGGTTATAAACGCTGAAATCTATCCGAAGAGTTTTTTCTTCGCTCCCGGACATCGTAATGCAACATTGGAATATTTTGCGTGAAACGTTTGTGCCAAAGAATCGAAACAAACACTCTCGGGACGAAATTGATGCTTTCATCGCAAAAATCTATCCGAGTTTTTTGGTTTTCCCTCCCGAAACATTGTGATGCAGCATTGGAATAGTTTACATCAAACGTTTATGCCAAATCCTTGAAACAAACCGTCTAGTGACGAACTTTAGGTTTTCAACGCATAAAACCTTCCGATGTTTTTTGTTATACCTCGCGAAACAGGTTGATGCGACATTAGAATAGTTTACATTAAACGTTGTTGCCAAAAACTCGAAAATAACACTCTTGGCACGAAGTTTAGGTTATAAACGCTGAAATCTATCCGAGTTTTTTTTCTTCGCTCCCGAACATCGTAATGCAACATTGGAATATTTTGCGTGAAACGTTTGTGCCAAAGAATCGAAACAACCACTCTCGGGAAGAACTTCATGCTTTCATCGCAAAAATCTATCCGAGTTTTTGGTTTTCCTCCGAAACATTGTGATGCGACATTTGAATAGTTTACATCAAACGTTTATGCCAAATCCTTGAAACAAACCGTCTAGTGACGAACTTTAAGTTTTCAACGCATAAAACCTTCCGATGTTTTTGGTTTTACCTCGCGAAACAGGTTGATGCGACATTAGGATAGTTTACATTAAACGTTGTTTCCAAAAAATCGAAAATAACACTCTTGGCACGAAGTTTAGATTTTAAACGCTGAAATCTATCAGAGTTTTTTTTCTTCTTTCCCGGAACATCGTAATGCAACATTGGAATATTTTGCGTGAAACATTTGTGCCAAAGAATCGAAACAAGCACTCTCGGGAAGAACTTCATGCTTTCATCGCAAAAATGTATCCGAGATTTTTGGTTTTCCCTCCCGAAACATTGTGATGCAGCATTGGAATAGTTTACATCAAACGTTTTTGCCAAATCCTTGAAACAAACTGTCTAGGGACGAACTTTAGGTTTTCAACGCATAAAACCTTCCGATGTTTTTGGTTTTACCTCGCGAATCAGGTTGATGCGACATTAGAATAGTTTACATTAAACGTTGTTGCCAAAAACTCGAAAATAACACTCTTGGCACGAAGTTTAGGTTATAAACGCTGAAATCTATCCGAGTTTTTTTTCTTCGCTCCCGAACATCGTAATGCAACATTGGAATATTTTGCGTGAAACGTTTGTGCCAAAGAATCGAAACAACCACTCTCGGGAAGAACTTCATGCTTTCATCGCAAAAATCTATCCGAGTTTTTTGGTTTTCCCTCCCGAAACATTGTGATGCAGCATTTGAATAGTTTACATCAAACGTTTAGGCCAAATCCTTGAAACAAACCGTCTAGTGACGAACTTTAGGTTTTCAATGCATAAAACCTTCCGATGTTTTTGGTTTTACCTCATGAAACAAAGTTGATGCGACATTAGGATAGTTTACATTAAACGTTGTTTCCAAAAATCGAAAATAACACTCTTGGCACGAAGTTTAGGTTTTAAATTTGAAATCTATCGAGTTTTTTCTTCGTTCCGGAACATCATAATGCAACATTGGAATATTTTTGCGTGAAACATTTGTGCCAAAGAATCGAAACAACCACTCTCGGGAAGAACTTCATGCTTTCATCGCAAAAATGTATCCGAGATTTTTGGTTTTCCCTCCCGAAACATTGTGATGCAGCATTGGAATAGTTTACATCAAACGTTTTTGCCAAATCCTTGAAACAAACTGTCTAGGGACGAACTTTAGGTTTTCAACGCATAAAACCTTCCGATGTTTTTGGTTTTACCTCGCGAAACAGGTTGATGCGACATTAGAATAGTTTACATTAAACGTTGTTGCCAAAAACTCGAAAATAACACTCTTGGCACGAAGTTTAGGTTATAAACGCTGAAATCTATCCGAGTTTTTTTTCTTCGCTCCCGAACATCGTAATGCAACATTGGAATATTTTGCGTGAAACGTTTGTGCCAAAGAATCGAAACAAACACTCTCGGGACGAAATTGATGCTTTCATCGCAAAAATCTATCCGAAGTTTTTGGTTTTCCCTCCCGAAACATTGTGATGCAGCATTTGAATAGTTTACATCAAACGTTTATGCCAAATCCTTGAAACAAACCGTCTAGTGACGAACTTTAGGTTTTCAACGCATAAAACCTTCCGATGTTTTTGGTTTTACCTCGCGAAACAGGTTGATGCGACATTAGGATAGTTTACATTAAACGTTGTTTCCAAAAAATCGAAAATAACTCTCTTGGCACGAAGTTTAGGTTTTAAACGCTAAAATCTATCAGAGTTTTTTTTCTTCGTTCCCGGAACATCGTAATGCAACATTGGAATATTTTGCGTGAAACATTTGTGCCAAAGAATCGAAACAACCACTCCCGGGAAGAACTTCATGCTTTCATCGCAAAAATGTATCCGAGTTTTTTGGTTTTCCCTCCCAAAACATTGTGATGCAGCATTGGAATAGTTTACATCAAACGTTTTTGCCAAATCCTTGAAACAAACTGTCTAGGTTCGAACTTTAGGTTTTCAACGCATAAAACCTTCCGATGTTTTTGGTTTTACCTCGCGAATCAAAGTTGATGCGACATTAGAATAGTTTACATTAAAGCGTTGTTGCCAAAAACTCGAAAATAACACTCTTGGCACGAAGTTTAGGTTATAAACGCTGAAATCTATCCGAGTTTTTTTTCTTCGCTCCCGAACATCGTAATGCAACATTGGAATATTTTGCGTGAAACGTTTGTGCCAAAGAATCGAAACAACCACTCTCGGGAAGAACTTCATGCTTTCATCGCAAAAATCTATCCGAGTTTTTTGGTTTTCCCTCCCGAAACATTGTGATGCAGCATTTGAATAGTTTACATCAAACGTTTAGGCCAAATCCTTGAAACAAACCGTCTAGTGACGAACTTTAGGTTTTCAATGCATAAAACCTTCCGATATTTTTGGTTTTACCTCGCGAAACAGGTTGATGCGACATTAGGATAGTTTACATTAAACGTTGTTTCCAAAAAATCGAAAATAACACTCTTGGCACGAAGTTTAGGTTTTAAACGCTAAAATCTATCAGAGTTTTTTTTCTTCGTTCCCGGAACATCGTAATGCAACATTAGAATATTTTGCGTGAAACATTTGTGCCAAAGAATCGAAACAACCACTCTCGGGAAGAACTTCATGCTTTCATCGCAAAAATGTATCCGAGTTTTTTGGTTTTCCCTCCCGAAACATTGTGATGCAGCATTGGAATAGTTTACATCAAACGTTTATGCCAAATCCTTGAAACAAACCGTCTAGTGACGAACTTTAGGTTTTCAACGCATAAAACCTTCCGATGTTTTTTGTTATACCTCGCGAAACAGGTTGATGCGACATTAGAATAGTTTACATTAAACGTTGTTGCCAAAAACTCGAAAATAACACTCTTGGCACGAAGTTTAGGTTATAAACGCTGAAATCTATCCGAGTTTTTTTTCTTAGCTCCCGAACATCGTAATGCAACATTGGAATATTTTGCGTGAAACGTTTGTGCCAAAGAATCGAAACAACCACTCTCGGGAAGAACTTCATGCTTTCATCGCAAAAATCTATCCGAGTTTTTTGGTTTTCCCTCCCGAAACATTGTGATGCAGCATTTGAATAGTTTACATCAAACGTTTATGCCAAATCCTTGAAACAAACCGTCTAGTGACGAACTTTAAGTTTTCAACGCATAAAACCTTCCGATGTTTTTGGTTTTACCTCATGAAAACAAAGTTGATGCGACATTAGGATAGTTTACATTAAACGTTGTTTCCAAAAAATCGAAAATAACACTCTTGGCACGAAGTTTAGATTTTAAACGCTGAAATCTATCAGAGTTTTTTTGCTTCTTTCCCGGAACATCGTAATGCAACATTGGAATATTTTGCGTGAAACATTTGTGCCAAAGAATCGAAACAAGCACTCTCGGGAAGAACTTCATGCTTTCATCGCAAAAATGTATCCGAGATTTTTGGTTTTCCCTCCTGAAACATTGTGATGCAGCATTGGAATAGTTTACATCAAACGTTTTTGCCAAATCCTTGAAACAAACTGTCTAGGGACGAACTTTAGGTTTTCAACGCATAAAACCTTCCGATGTTTTTGGTTTTACCTCGCGAATCAGGTTGATGCGACATTAGAATAGTTTACATTAAACGTTGTTGCCAAAAACTCGAAAATAACACTCTTGGCACGAAGTTTAGGTTATAAACGCTGAAATCTATCCGAGTTTTTTTTCTTCGCTCCCGAACATCGTAATGCAACATTGGAATATTTTGCGTGAAACGTTTGTGCCAAAGAATCGAAACAACCACTCTCGGGAAGAACTTCATGCTTTCATCGCAAAAATCTATCCGAGTTTTTTGGTTTTCCCTCCCGAAACATTGTGATGCAGCATTTGAATAGTTTACATCAAACGTTTAGGCCAAATCCTTGAAACAAACCGTCTAGTGACGAACTTTAGGTTTTCAATGCATAAAACCTTCCGATGTTTTTGGTTTTACCTCGCGAAACAGGTTGATGCGACATTAGGATAGTTTACATTAAACGTTGTTTCCAAAAAATCGAAAATAACACTCTTGGCACGAAGTTTAGGTTTTAAGCGCTGAAATCTATCAGAGTTTTTTTTCTTCGTTCCCGGAACATCATAATGCAACATTGGAATATTTTGCGTGAAACATTTGTGCCAAAGAATCGAAACAACCACTCTCGGGAAGAACTTCATGCTTTCATCGCAAAAATGTATCCGAGATTTTTGGTTTTCCCTCCCGAAACATTGTGATGCAGCATTGGAATAGTTTACATCAAACGTTTTTGCCAAATCCTTGAAACAAACTGTCTAGGGACGAACTTTAGGTTTTCAACGCATAAAACCTTCCGATGTTTTTGGTTTTACCTCGCGAAACAGGTTGATGCGACATTAGAATAGTTTACATTAAACGTTGTTGCCAAAAACTCGAAAATAACACTCTTGGCACGAAGTTTAGGTTATAAACGCTGAAATCTATCCGAGTTTTTTTTCTTCGCTCCCGAACATCGTAATGCAACATTGGAATATTTTGCGTGAAACGTTTGTGCCAAAGAATCGAAACAAACACTCTCGGGACGAAATTGATGCTTTCATCGCAAAAATCTATCCGAGTTTTTTGGTTTTCCCTCCCGAAACATTGTGATGCAGCATTTGAATAGTTTACATCAAACGTTTATGCCAAATCCTTGAAACAAACCGTCTAGTGACGAACTTTAGGTTTTCAACGCATAAAACCTTCCGATGTTTTTGGTTTTACCTCGCAAAACAGGTTGATGCGACATTAGGATAGTTTACATTAAACGTTGTTTCCAAAAAATCGAAAATAACTCTCTTGGCACGAAGTTTAGGTTTTAAACGCTAAAATCTATCAGAGTTTTTTTTCTTCGTTCCCGGAACATCGTAATGCAACATTGGAATATTTTGCGTGAAACATTTGTGCCAAAGAATCGAAACAACCACTCCCGGGAAGAACTTCATGCTTTCATCGCAAAAATGTATCCGAGTTTTTTGGTTTTCCCTCCCAAAACATTGTGATGCAACATTGGAATAGTTTACATCAAACGCTTTTGCCAAATCCTTGAAACAAACTGTCTAGGTTCGAACTTTAGGTTTTCAACGCATAAAACCTTCCGATGTTTTTGGTTTTACCTCGCGAATCAGGTTGATGCGACATTAGAATAGTTTACATTAAACGTTGTTGCCAAAAACTCGAAAATAACACTCTTGGCACGAAGTTTAGGTTATAAACGCTGAAATCTATCCGAGTTTTTTCTTCGCTCCCGAACATCGTAATGCAACATTGGAATATTTTGCGTGAAACGTTTGTGCCAAAGAATCAAACAACCACTCTCGGGAAGAACTTCATGCTTTCATCGCAAAAATCTATCCGAAGTTTTTGGTTTTCCTCCCGAAACATTGTGATGCAGCATTTGAATAGTTTACATCAAACGTTTAGGCCAAATCCTTGAAACAAACCGTCTAGTGACGAACTTTAGGTTTTCAATGCATAAAACCTTCCGATGTTTTTGGTTTTACCTCGCGAAACAGGTTGATGCGACATTAGGATAGTTTACATTAAACGTTGTTTCCAAAAAATCGAAAATAACACTCTTGGCACGAAGTTTAGGTTTTAAACGCTAAAATCTATCAGAGTTTTTTTTCTTCGTTCCCGGAACATCGTAATGCAACATTAGAATATTTTGCGTGAAACATTTGTGCCAAAGAATCGAAACAACCACTCTCGGGAAGAACTTCATGCTTTCATCGCAAAAATGTATCCGAGTTTTTTGGTTTTCCCTCCGAAACATTGTGATGCAACATTGGAATAGTTTACATCAAACGTTTTTGCCAAATCCTTGAAACAAACTGTCTAGGGACGAACTTTAGGTTTTCAACGCATAAAACCTTCCGATGTTTTTGGTTTTACCTCGCGAATCAGGTTGATGCGACATTAGAATAGTTTACATTAAACGTTGTTGCCAAAAACTCGAAAATAACACTCTTGGCACGAAGTTTAGGTTATAAACGCTGAAATATATTCGAGTTTTTTTTCTTCGCTCCCGAACATCGTAATGCAACATTGGAATATTTTGCGTGAAACGTTTGTGCCAAATAATCGAAACAAACACTCTCGGGATGAAGTTTATGCTTTCATCGCAAAAATCTATCTGAGTTTTTTGGGTTTCCCTCCCGAAACATTGTGATGCAGGATTGGAATAGTTTACATCAAACGTTTATGCCAAATCCTTGAAACAAACCGTCTAGTGACGAACTTTAGGTTTTCAACGCATAAAACCTTCCGATGTTTTTGGTTTTACCTCGCGAAACAGGTTGATGCGACATTAGAATAGTTTACATTAAACGTTGTTGCCAAAAACTCGAAAATAACACTCTTGGCACGAAGTTTAGGTTATAAACGCTGAAATCTATCAGAGTTTTTTTTCTTCGCTCCCGGACATCGTAATGCAACATTGGAATATTTTGCGTGAAACGTTTGTGCCAAATAATCGAAACAAACACTCTCGGGATGAAGTTTATGCTTTCATCGCAAAAATCTATCCGAGTTTTTTGGTTTTCCATCCCGAAACATTGTGATGCAGCATTGGAATAGTTTACATTAAACGTTTATGTCAAATCCTTGAAACAAACCGTCTAGGGACGAACTTTAGGTTTTCAACGCATAAAAATCAAACCCAATCCCCTTGGTTGTAGTTTAGACTCCCCTTGGTTGTAGTTTAGACTTCCTTTGATCCGGAAACCTCTCTTTTCGTAGATGAACCCAAACCCAATCCCCCTTTTTAAAAATCAATTGCTTTCTCCCATGATTTTTGGTAGTGATTAGCTTCTGATTTTTCTTTTCAATCCTTTCTTTGATTTCTTTGTGCAATTCCTTTACGTATTCGGCCTTAGAAGATCTTTGCATCACTAGTAAACATATTAGGCGGCAATGGTGATAAATCTAGTGGAGTTAGAGGATTAAAGCCATACACAATCTCAAATGGTGAACAATGAGTGGTACTATGTATCGCTCTATTGTATGCAAATTCCACAAATGGTAGAGTTTCTTCCCATGTATTCAGATTCTTTGAAATTAAGGATCTAAGTAGGGCTCCTAACGTTCTATTAACCACCTCGGTTTGTCCATCAGTTTGGGGGTGACATGTTGTAGAAAACAAAAGCTTGGTTCCTAATTTTCCCCATAAAACTTTCCAAAATGACTTAAAAATTTGACATCTCTATCACTCACAATTGTTTTGGGAATTCCATGTAATCTAACCACTTCCCTAAAGAAAAGATTAGCTATGTTAGTGGCATCATCTGTTTTGTTACATGGAATGAAATGTGCCATCTTACTAAACCTATCAACAACAACAAAAATGCTATCATGATGTCTCTTAGTCTTTGGTAATCCTAGAACAAAATCCATGCTAATGTCAACCCAAGGTTCGCTAGGAACATCTAAAGGTGTGTAAAGACCATGTGGTTGTGTCTTAGACTAAGCCTCTTTACATTTGAAACATTGTTTGCATACTTTGTTCACATCCTTCCTCATTTTCAACCAATAAAAGTGTTCACTCAACATGCTATATGTTTTAAATTCCCCAAAATGTCCCATAAGTCCTCCCCCATGAGCTTCTTTTACAAGTAACTCCCTAATTGAACACTTAGGAATACAAAGTTTCTACTTTCAACCCTAGGCTGAATTTCATCAAATAAACTATCATTTTCCAAAGATAATTGAATATTTGAAATTGGTTTTGGATGAGTGTACCTTGAAGACATCCTTTTGCGATGTGCTCTTCTTTCTTCCATATCTTCTCTCATCATTTCCAACATATCTTTAAGAGCTTCAAGAACGGTACTAAAAGCCGGTGCATTTGTTACCCTTGCTTCATTATGTGACATGTTGAAAAGATTTTTTACCAATAGAGTCGGGCAAGGAATGTCGACCAAATGCTCTCGATCGATACCAAATGATAAGCGCCCGATCGTTGCTTGAATTTTACAAAGCTAGAGGTCCTTCTAGAATCCTTGCAAAAACTCACAATGAAGGCTAACTTAGATCACACTTGAAATCTAAAATAGTCACTCTTAGATCCTAAGACAACTCACTCCAAAATTAGTTCGATCAAGACTAATCCAATGAATTGATTTAACTTCAAACCTAAAGCAAGATTTGAAAGAAATGAAACACCAAATGGGGTTCAACAAAACACAAGTTTTTTTCAATCATAAATCTCTCCAAAATGATGTATTACAAGCCATTTTAAAGGCAAAAAATCGTGCATGCCTTGGAATACAAAAAGACTCAAAAAGCTATTAAATGCATTTTGTAGAAAATAAGGCCGAGGAAACCAAAACTCAATTGCATGCCTTAAATGGTAGATATGCTTTAAGTAGACTCAACCAAATCTTTTAGAAGGTCCCTTGCAATTATGAGCATGGTTGGCAAGCATTTAAATCAAAAAGTCCCAAAATAAGAAATCTAGAAATTTCGTTATTTAAAATTCTGCCGTGTAGTTTTTATAATCCTCTTGGAAACCTCTTTTCCTTCTTCTTGTAATTGCTCCTTCATGTGAATGCAATAAGTTGTTAGTTGAATCCATATCATCCCCCCTTTCTTTAAAAGGATTTGTCCTCAAATCAAAATCTTTATGTCTTCTTTTGAACACTTTATGCTTGCTGCCATGGATGAACTTAGAAGAAAATTTGGAGTATTTCATCATAATAAAACGATTTGCCACATGTATGCGTGGTCATTCTTTACTTTAGAAGGAATCTTCGCCGAGATCTTTGAATAAGATCTTTTGCTTCTGTAAGAACTCAAAAGAAACACTAGACAAACATGGTTGTGAGCTACTTGATTAGGTAGCAAGTTCCTCTATATAAAAGTCTACAAATATGTTTCTTTGAAAACAAAATGAATTTAACTTCACTAGCTCTTTTACACACAATCTCACATCATTGGCTTTTCTCTCGTTTTTCTTCTTAGGCCATAAACCAATTGTTCCTCAATTTTCTTGTAGGATATTTCATCCTTTAGAAAATCGATTTGGTGTTCTTTTGTATGAATCATGTCAACTACGTGAGTTTTCACGGGTTGAATGAATTCAAAAACGAGCTTAGACTCTAGCATGAGAGATTCTAAACCTCTTTCAGTTATCCGAAAGGGATACAATTGAGTCAAGAATGGAGTACCTAATATGATTTCCACATTGAGGTCCTTGACGAGAATGAAGGTATTGACGAGGCAAATACCGTCCTTGCAAATGTGTGCATTTGAAAGCTTGTACCGGACACTGAGGCGCTTTTGGTTGGCTCCTGTAAGCGTGATCGGTGTTTTCTCGAAATAAATCGAGGGTATCTTGCCTTCGCGAATCTGATTTTGATCCGCTCCCAATCGAGCGGGGCAACTAATTGCTCTTGAAATCCCCTACTCTTAAAGTAATAAGAGTATGCCATTTCGATATGGTATTTTGGTGATTTCGCCAATGAAGGATTTTGTTCGTCGGGGATATCGTCCTCTTGATCGGCAATTATGAGTGGGGCACTCTTGAGAGTCGCAACCGACCCGAGTTTCGACACATGATTGACCATGTCGATTTTGAGTTGATGAACCTCTGCTTGAGGTTCTTGATCTCGGCTTGAAGTTCCTTAGTCGAGATTGCTTTTGCTTGTGACAGGAACCGTTTCATAACTTACGTTATAACATATGGTTCCGATTCATCCGCCTTTTTGGTTTCTCTTGTTCGACTGTTGAAGTTGATTCAAGAGATTTCTTGAGATCGGCAACGATCTTCTTTTGTAGTGCGGGATCATTAACTCTCTCGGCTATATCGAACAGAGCTCTCTGATCCATTGTTAAAACATTGATGCACCCACCGCATGCACGTATGCCAATGTGGTTGATGGAATCATGTTCGCTTGAAGAGGAGGAAGAGGTATCTGTATCCTCATGATCTTCGAGGATATGTCCAATTTCCTGCTCGTAGTCGCTTGAACTTTCAGAATCAGAGTCAGAAAGAACCATGCTTAGTATTTTGTTTCTGATCTCCTCATCAATGTCAAGTTCATTGATCTTAGCGGCCACTGTGCATCTATTAGCATAGTGTCCTGGACGCTTGCATTTGTAGCATACTTGCTTTCCTTTGCGGGGAGTATACTTTTTTGTACTTTGATGGCGTTGCGCTCCCTGATATCGATGTTGATAACGAGGTTTTTGATAGGAATCTTTGCGACGTTTGTCGTTGAAGATTCGCTTTCCTTTGTATTTGGCATACTGGAAGGGTTCATTACGACCTTTCCTCCTTGTCGTGGATGATGGTAGTTCATTTTTAACACCATACTGATAGCAGAACTCTCCAAGGATTGCTTTCCCAATTTTTGGGTTGTCAATCTTGCGTCGGAGTTTGTGTTCGTCGCAGAGGGAGAGACCTTCTTTGATGACTATGGAACTGATATCGCCATACGTTAGATTTTTCCAATTAATAGTATGACCATCCCATAGATCGGCGAGGGCTTTGGTCACCCGTTGCGCGAAATGATTAGGCAAACCTTCCACGAATTTTTGTTTCCAAATATCCGAGTTTGCATCTGATCGTTGCATCACCTTGGTGAGAAACATATCTTTGTACCACCGAAACTCTCCTAGAGTTTTGCATTTCATCTTGAGTAAGATAGTGCCAGCCCTGTCCTCAAACGTACTAGGGTCGCCTATGAAAAACTTTGACATGGTGTACACCAGAGTGTAAACCGCATCTTGTTTTTCGATGACTTCCGGTTCTGACGGCGTACCATCAATGTTTGGAGGAACTTCTCTAGTGGTTCGGGTGACATGAATAAGGATGTCATGTCTCTTTTCTGGAGACATGTAGTTGAACCACCAATCTTTGAGTAAACCGGTAAACCCACTGACAAGGATGTCGGCGATTTGCCGATCGGTTTTGCCTTTGGCTTTATAGGCGTTTGAGGCCATCATCATGGTGTTGGCTAGATTTAGAATTAGATGATCGGATAGGCCATCTACATTCCATTCATAAATTTCAGAGCCCTTTGAATGAAGTGGTGGTCATCATGCCCTTTCTTCAAAGGCTATATCAGGGAAGGATGGCCTGCTATAAAACAGTCGTGGATCCTTTTCCGAGATTGCGGAAATAGCTCTTGAAGTGCTGGGTTTTAATGAATCTGTTTTATTCAGATATTGTCTTCTGAATTCTTTGATATCACGATCTGAGGGTTCAAATATGACATTGATCCCTTGACTTGTTGAAGGAGTAGCCTCTCCGAGGGTCAACTTCTTCAGCATCTTTTGAATGCTATTGAGAGTGTCCGTATTATCATCGAGAGTAATCTCCGGACTGAGAGTTGATGGCTGGAACAAGGGTTTTGTTCCTGCTGAATGTCGTGCTCCTAATGGGGAGCCGCCTTTGATGGCTCTGGAATCAGTTTTTGATTCCTTTTGCATCTTCCCCTCTATCTTGTCAACTTGCCTGGCAATTGTTGATAGAATTTTGTTGGAGAAGTTGTTTTGATGTTGGATATTCTTGATATCTCTTAGAGAAGGTGGCTCCTTCTCGTCTCTTGTTATTGTCTTGAAAGGAGAAGCAATAACCTTGTCTCCATAGATCGTCTCTCGATTTCCACTTCTTCAAGTGGTGGATGAGTACTGTGGATTGTACCACGTTTGGTGGTCTTCCAATCTGATCCAGTTAGAACGTTAATGCCAACCTCCATCCAAGTAAAGAATGGAATATCTTGTTGGACGTTCTCTAAGTATGAATACCACTCAGAACGTAGGTTACCCCGCTCTTCTTCGGAGTAGTCTTTGAAGAACTTTTCTCTCTTCTCTTTGTTTTCCCTGGAGAGGAAGTCTCTCTTGAGGAGTTCTTTGTTGATGGAGAATGAGAGGATGACGTTGATCTGGCTATCTGCCACAGACTGATTCTCCATGTCTGAATGAGTTGGAGAAGTGGCTTGACCAGCATAATGAATCGTAGCATAGGCACGGTCGTAGTCAACCGACTGGACTCTGAAGGATTCAGATCTTGCGATTGATGCTGGGGGCCTATGTGCTTCGGAGGTGCTGGGCCTGGACCTCAAGAACTCTTTTGTTCTCGGGAAGGCTTGTGGAGCATCTTCGAACTTCACTTCGATTCTTCCGTCATCGTGTTCAATTATTTGAGATGGAGTCGGCTCTCTGATCACAGGAGGGCAGACTTGCTTCAAATCCCAGGAGGAATTCCTAGTGATTTGATCCCAAGTAAGTGTCTTGGGGACGTTGATGGTTGCTCGTCCCATATTGGCTTCGATGAGCATGGTGGATCCGCTTACCGATTTTCGGAGGGCTCCAGGAGCAACGTTTGTATGCATCAGCTTGTAGCAGATGCGGAAAATCACCACTGCTGAGTGAGTTTCAGCTTGGATATTGAGATTCTTTGTATTGACATCTAACATTAGTGCAGACAGGATGTTGGGGTCTGGTAATGAGAGAGTCAGGTTCGGAAAACAGTTGAAGAAGATCGGACCGTTTTCCAGATTGGATTCAACCATTCCGAGGAGGGAGTTGGTGTAGGTGTTGTGTCTCTTGTCTCGGAGGGAGACAAGGACTGGTATGTCCAGACCGAGTCTGAACAATGGTTTGATGGCCACTTGGACCATACCAATATGAATGAACTTGAATTCTTCGCGATGTCGAAGAATCATGTCCTTTGAGAAGAGGTTGAGCGTTGTACTATCTTGATCGATAGGCACAACGTGCTCAGATAGTTTGATGCAGTTCTTCTGGAAGAACAGCGAAGTGGGGTTTTTGTAAACCATTTTTGAATCAATTTTTGGAATTGACCAATTTTGAAGGGATTCTTCAACCTTGGCAATTTGAAGTTCATTTTGATTCAAGCTTGATAGATGAAGGTCATTACCTTCTTTGAAAGAGGAAGAAGAGGTTTTGGAACCTTCTTCATTTGAATCTGTTTTCTCTTTTCCCTTGAACTTCTTAATCCTAGATAGAAGTCCGGACATGATTATAGTCTTCCAGGGTTCTCTTCTTTCAATAAAAATTTCTTAAATTACCAAATAGAAATCACGATATCCTATTCCAGCTGCTCGCCAAAAGGAATTACTGCGTCGCTGCGACTTACTCTGGGGAGACACAGTTGGCAATCAATCAAAGGGTTTCTCGTGAAATGGAAATGGTAAATGATAAGAGCAGAGTAGAGAAATGGAGAAACAAGAAAGATAACAATCTTTCCTTTCTTTTATTTATGAATAAAAGGTTACAAGGATAATGAGAAAACTTTGATTCGAAGGTAGTACTCGTGTAAAGGCTCTGATACCAAACAGGGGGATCTTTACAACCAAAGGAGTACTTAGGCTTGGAGGTAGAAGTGTGAAACTTCGAATGAATCTAAAATACAGACTTGCAGTCCTTTTATAGGCTGCGGACTTGAATCAGAGATTAAATGCGGAAAATTAAAAGATAGAAAGCAGGAGGCAAGACAGGACCCTCGCACTCAACTACTTTTGACAAATTGAACAAATAATTACAAAATGACAAACTTTTAAAAAGCAAATAGTAAAAGTAAATAGTAAAAAGTAAAATAGTACCTAAATTATTACAAAAAGACATAAATAGTAAAAGCAAATAGTAAAGGAATCTAATTATTACAAAATTCCAAAATGAAAAAGTTGACAAGTGTAAATAAATGAGATGACCAGCCGACAGGGCGAATCTTTCCATCTGCATTATCCAACCTACCCCCTTCCACTTGGATGCACATCCAAGTAGACTTGAACAATTCAAATTTTCTACGTACACTTCAACCGTATCCTCACGCCGGCGACCAATGGGCGGATTCTGCGCTTCGCGGCTTCCATGCCTTTAACGCGACTTACAACCTCACGGTACTTTCGCACCGGACTCTGTAGACTTGAGTTCTTTGCTTTTAGAAAACTAATCCTCGGGTGTGTGAAAATACAAGTATTTTCAGAGCAGTTAGGCTCGGGTGTCTTTGAACTCGCAAATTTGTTCCTCGACTTGAATGGCTTTTTTCTCTTTTATTTACAGGAATGTACAAAAACAGTAAAGAAACATGTATATACAAACTTTTTTTTTTTTTTTTTTTTTTTTTTTTTTTTTTTTTTTTTTTATGGACCTATTGTGGTCCGATTTGATTATTATATAAATGAATCATCGTATTTTAATGACAATTGCGGTCCTTGATAGTTTAGTGACGTTACGGTCTAATGATAGTTTAATGAGATTTACGCTCTATGAATTGTCTTAGTTTAACGACTTTGCGGTCGTGTCCTAGTTTAACGACTTTGCGGTCGGTTCTTAGTTTAACGACAATTTCGGTCTAATGATATCTTGAAGAAGGGAACCATTATGGTTCACTTAGATCGTAAACAAATTCAATCTCCGGATCTTTAGAGTCGGTTTCTTCGACTTCTGAATGTTTTGAGGAGACCGAATCGTCGGCTAATGAAGCTAGCTCGCTCCACCGTTTCTGCAAATCAGATTCGGAAGAAGTTTGAGCCAAGGCAGCGACGAGCTGCGCTTTTTTATTGAGGAATTCTTGGTTTCGTCTTGAAGAAAGATCTTGAAGATGACCGTTCTTTGCGAACCAAGATTTCACAAATTTGAGATCGGAGTGGGAAGTTGCAAACTTATCCCACCATTTGATCGAAATGATTTTCACCAGGCTTTTGGTGAGAGTTGAAGCCCGTATTTCGAAATTCCAGGAAAGAATGTATGGAATTTGGAAGTACATGGCGAATGTCATTGAAATAGGGAAACTATTTTTGAAGATGTTCTTCGAAAAATAGTAAAATGATTCTTGAATGGGGACGGGGAAAATATTGGTAGTTAGACCAAATATTGTCCACCAATTTACGAACCACATAGGGAAATGAACCTTCTGTGCGTTCGGGCAAAAATGGATGAACCACGAGTGCTTAAAATTTTGGTAGAACATTACGTTATACCAAGCACGAACGTAGTCGCGATATGAGTAAGTCTGAGGATGGAAGTTCCTCGTGAATGATTTTTCAGTATGGAGACCTTGGTTCCATGCTGTTGGGTTTAGAACTTTGAAGATTTTGAGTTTTGAATAGGCGATCCGTTGGGGATCTTTTGGATCGGGGTTATGAATGATTTCAACAGACTTTGTGTCTACTAAAATGAATTCATAAACCCGACGGTTTTGTGATGAAGTTCGCATGAAAAAGAAGCGAGAAGGAACACGGCCGGCGATCTTTGAAGGATTCGGATCGTCAAATTCGGGTTCTATGATTATTTCTCCTGTAGGAGAAGGTTTTTTGAAGTAACCCTTTAATACGGGTCGAGGAATGAATCGATCGGGAACAACGGCCGTAGCAAACGTTGTTGGCGACGTATTTTGAGTCGGCTGCACTGGATGTGCGGATGGAATCTGGGTTGATGAACCAGCTTTGGCTTTACCTTTGCCTCTGGTTACGATGGTGTAATCAGAGTCATCGGCATATGAATCAGGAGACATCAAGGCTCCTGTGGACTTCTTTGAAGTAGCAGCGGAAGAAATTTCTTTGTGCGTGATAAGGTTGCCTTGAAGATGAGGAGGAGGCTCCTCGACCTCTACCTTTCGCTCGTCTTTCCATGTGGAGAGGGAGAGAGAGAGAGAGTTGTTTGAGAGAGAAACTCTCGAGAGAGATAATCTGCCAGGGCGTTTTCAGTCCCTTTTATAGGCAAAATCTCAAAGTTAAAGCATGATAAAATTGCTTGCCAGCGGGCAAAAATTTGTTTTGAAACAAGATTTTTTACATCTTTTTCTAAAATGAATTTAGATGCTCTGGAGTCTGTTTTGATGAGAAAACGTTTGTTTATGAGTTCTCCTTGGAATTTCTGTACACACAGTACTATCGCAAGGATTTCCTTTTTTACCGTGGAGTAATTTTTCTGTGCGTCGTTCCAGACGCCAGAGTGGAATCGCACTATGGATTCCTTCTTATCCACGTCCTGCTTGAGGATTCCGCCATATCCGATATCGGACGCGTCAGTCTCCACTATGAGATTTGCTTCATTATTAAGCAAACTCAAACAGGGAATTGAAATGACTAAAGCCTTGATTTTTTGGACTGCAGCAGTGTGCTTGTCGGTCCAAGGATTAGGATTCTTTTTGAGGCGCTCAAAAAGAGGCTTGCAAATGGGCCTAATATCCTGTAGAAATTGGCCACATAATTTAAAATGCCCAAAAACCGCTGTAATTGGGTTACATGCGTAATGCAGTCAAAGGGAATTTTGAAGCGAATTCAATGGACCTATGGATCGGCTTTATAAGGCCCAAATTGATTTCAAATCCAAGAAAACGGATTTGTGTTTGGAAAAGTTTGATTTTCTGGGCCGAGATAACAAGGCCATTTCTTTTCACAACATTGTAAAACGTTTGTAAATGTTTAAAATGTTGATCTAAGGACTGGGAGAAAATCAAAACATCGTCAATGTAGACAATTGAGAATTCCTGAAAACCATTGAAAATGTCATTCATGATTTTTTGAAATTCGGAGGGAGCGTTTTTTAAACCAAAAGGCATAACGTTCCACTCGTATTGTCCAAACGGGACATTGAAAGCTGTTTTGTAACGATCTTTTTCGGCAATTTGGATTTGCCAAAAACCTGATTTGAGATCGAATTTTGAAAATATTTTTGCGCTTGAAATGCGCTTGATTAAATCATTTTTGTTGGGAATGGGATATCTTATCCATTCCAAAACCTTGTTTAAGGGTTTATAATTGATTACCAGCCGGGGGACGCCACGTTCCTTTTCGGCTTGGTTGTTGACGTAAAAGGCTGCGCAAGACCATGGGCTTTTCGATGGTCGGATTAACCTTTTCTGCAACAATGAATCAATTTCTTTCTTGCATATCGCAAGAAGGTTAGCATTCATTTGAATTGGCCTTGACTTGGTCGGAATAGCTTCTTCCGAAAAGTCCTTGGCATAAGGAAGGGAAACGACATGTCGATTCTAATTTTTCTTCTTAGGCCATAAACCAAGCTCATGCTTCTCTCTCTCATTCATTTTCTCTTGTGATTCTTCATTGATAAACTCACATGCTTTTGTCATGGCCTTTTGTGCCTTCTTCCCTAACTCACACACATCAACTTGTACATCATTTAGATTAGGTTTTACAATAGTAGAATGATTACAAGCAAACACGTCCTCACAATATAGTTCCCTAGCATGTATTGCAACTAAACCACAATGCATTTCATTTTCAATGATGCGACTTTCTACTTTCAACCCTAGGCTGAATTTCATCAAATAAACTATCATTTTCCAAAGATAATTGAATATTTGAAATTGGTTTTGGATGAGTGTACCTTGAAGACATCCTTTTGCGATGTGCTCTTCTTTCTTCTATATCTTCTCTCATCATTTCCAACATATCTTTAAGAGCTTCAAGAACGGTACTAAAAGCCGGTGCATTTGTTACCCTTGCTTCATTATGTGACATGTTGAAAAGATTTTTTACCTATAGAGTCGGGCAAGGAATGTCGACCAAATGCTCTGATCTGATACCAAATGATAAGCGCCGATCGTTGCTTGTATTTTACAAAGCTAGAGGTCCTTCTAGAATCCTTGCAAAAACTCACAATGAAGGCTAACTTAGATCACACTTGAAATCTAAAATAGTCACTCTTAGATCCTAAGACAACTCACTCCAGAATTAGTTCGATCAAGACTAATCCAATGAATTGATTTAACTTCAAACCTAAAGCAAGATTTGAAAGAAATGAAACACCAAATGGGGTTCAACAAAACACAAGTTTTTTTCAATCATAAATCTCTCCAAAATGATGTATTACAAGCCATTTTAAAGGCAAAAAATCGTGCATGCCTTGGAATACAAAAATACTCAAAAAGCTATTAAATGCATTTTGTAGAAAATAAGGCCGAGGAAACCAAAACTCAATTGCATGCCTTAAATGGTAGATATGCTTTAAGTAGACTCAACCAAATCTTCTAGAAGGTCCCTTGCAATTATGAGCATGGTTGGCAAGCATTTAAATCAAAAAGTCCCAAAATAAGAAATCTAGAAATTTCGTTATTTAAAAAATTCTGTAGTGTAGTTTTTATAATCCTCTTGGAAACCTCTTTTCCTTCTTCTTGTAATTGCTCCTTCATGTGAATGCAATAAGTTGTTAGTTGAATCCATATCATCCCCCCTTTCTTTAAAAGGATTTGTCCTCAAATCAAAATCTTTATGTCTTCTTTTGAACACTTTATGCTTGCTGCCATGGATGAACTTAGAAGAAAATTTGGAGTATTTCATCATAATAAACCAGTTGCCACTGTGTCTGTGGTCATTCTTTACTTTAGAAGGAATCTTCGCCGAGATCTTTGAATAAGATCTTTTGCTTCTGTAAGAACTCAAAAGAAACACTAGACAAACATGGTTGTGAGCTCATGATTAGGTAGCAAGTTCCTCTATAAAAAGTCTACAAATATGTTTCTTTGAAAACAAAATGAATTTAACCTCACTAGCTCTTTTACACACAATCTCACATCATTGGCTTTTCTCTCGTTTTTCTTCTTAGGCCATAAACCAAGCTCATGCTTCTCTCTCTCATTCATTTTCTCTCGTGATTCTTCATTGATAAACTCACATGCTTTTGTCATGGCCTTTTGTGCCTTCTTCCCTAACTCACACACATCAACTTGTACATCATTTAGATTAGGTTTTACAATAGTAGAATGATTACAAGCAAACACGTCCTCACAATATAGTTCCCTACCATGTATTGCAACTAAACCACAATGCATTTCATTTTCAATGATGCGACTTTCTACTTTCAACCCTAGGCTGAATTTCATCAAATAAACTATCATTTTCCAAAGATAATTGAATATTTGAAATTGGTTTTGGATGAGTGTACCTTGAAGACATCCTTTTGCGATGTGCTCTTCTTTCTTCCATATCTTCTCTCATCATTTCCAACATATCTTTAAGAGCTTCAAGAACGGTACTAAAAGCCGGTGCATTTGTTACCTTTTGCTTCATTATGTGACATGTTGAAAAGATTTTTACCAATAGAGTCGGGCAAGGAATGTCGACCAAATGCTCGATCTCGATACCAAATGATAAGCGCCAATCGTTGCTTGAATTTTACAAAGCTAGAGGTCCTTCTAGAATCCTTGCAAAAACTCACAATGAAGGCTAACTTAGATCACACTTGAAATCTAAAATAGTCACTCTTAGATCCTAAGACAACTCACTCCAGAATTAGTTCGATCAAGACTAATCCAATGAATTGATTTAACTTCAAACCTAAAGCAAGATTTGAAAGAAATGAAACACCAAATGGGGTTCAACAAAACACAAGTTTTTTTCAATCATAAATCTCTCCAAAATGATGTATTACAAGCCATTTTAAAGGCAAAAAATCGTGCATGCCTTGGAATACAAAAAGACTCAAAAAGCTATTAAATGCATTTTGTAGAAAATAAGGCCAGAGAAACCAAAACTCAATTGCATGCCTTAAATGGTAGATATGCTTTAAGTAGACTCAACCAAATCTTCTAGAAGGTCCTTGCAATTATGAGCATGGTTGGCAAGCATTTAAATCAAAAGTCCCAAAATAAGAAATCTAGAAATTTCGTTATTTAAAATTCTGCCGTGTAGTTTTTATAATCCTCTTGGAAACCTCTTTTCCTTCTTCTTGTAATTGCTCCTTCATGTGAATGCAATAAGTTGTTAGTTGAATCCATATCATCCCCCCATTTCTTTAAAAGGATTTGTCCTCAAATCAAAATCTTTATGTCTTCTTTTGAACACTTTATGCTTGCTGCCATGGATGAACTTAGAAGCAAATTTGGACTATTTCATCATAATAAACCAGTTGCCACTGTGTCTGTGGTCATTCTTTACTTTAGAAGGAATCTTCGCTTCGAGATGCTGAATAAGATCTTTTGCTTCCTGTAAGAACTCAAAAGAAACACTGATAAGCGCCGATCGTTGCTTGAATTTTACAAAGCTAGAGGTCCTTCTAGGATCCTTGCAAAAACTCACAATGAAGGCTAACTTAGATCACACTTAAAATCTAAAATAGTCACTCTTAGATCCTAAGACAACTCACTCCAGAATTAGTTTGATCAAGACTAATCCAATGAATTGATTTACTTCAAACCTAAAGCAAGATTTGAAAGAAATGAAACACCAAATTGGGTTCAAGAAAACATAAGTTTTTCATTCATGAAATCTGTCCAAAATGATGTATTACAAGCCATTTTAAAGACAAAAAATTCGTGCATGCCTTGGAATACAAAAGGACTCAAAAAGCTATTAAATGCATTTTGTAGAAAATAAGACATAAGAAGCCAAAAGTAAATTGCATGGCTTAAATGCTAGACAAAAGGGTAGATATGCTTTAAATACACTCAACCAACTCTTCTAGAAGGTCCATTGCAATAATGAGCATGGTTGGCAAGCATTGAAATCAAAAAGTCCCAAAATAAGAAATCTAGAAATTTCTTTATTTAAAAGTCTGCCATGTTGTCATCTTCCAAAATAAAATTACTATTCTCATGCCATCTTCACTTCAATCTCTTCTTCACTTGTTGTGCTAACGTTGTAAATAAATTCGGGATGAAAAAGTTTTGTCTCTTCTTGTGCATTGGCAAGCTTTTGAAGATGTAATATATATTCCTCTTGAATCTTCTTCGCCTTACTCCTTGTAATAGGTCCTTCGGTACATGCAATGGATCGGTTATTTGATTAAGTATCATCCCCCTTTCAGTAAAAGGATTTGACCTCAAATCAAGATCTTCAATTCCTACATCAAAAGGAGTCAAGTCAGCCACATTAAAAGTAGAACTTACATTGTACTCACCTCGAAGATCTAGCTTGTATGCATTATCATTTATTCGTTCAAGTACTTGAAAAGGACCATCTCCCCTTGGTTGTAGTTTAGACTTCCTTTGATCCGGAAACCTCTCTTTTCGTAGATGAACCCAAACCCAATCCCCCTTTTTAAAAATCAATTGCTTTCTCCCATGATTTTTGGTAGTGATTAGCTTCGATTTTTCTTTTCAATCCTTTCTTTGATTTCTTTGTGCAATTCCTTTACGTATTCGGCCTTAGAAGATGCTGCATCACTAGTAAACATATTAGGCGGCAATGGTGATAAATCTAGTGGAGTTAGAGGATTAAAGCCATACACAATCTCAAATGGTGAACAATGAGTGGTACTATGTATCGCTCTATTGTATGCAAATTCCACAAATGGTAGAGTTTCTTCCCATGTATTCAGATTCTTTGAAATTAAGGATCTAAGTAGGGCTCCTAACGTTCTATTAACCACCTCGGTTTGTCCATCAGTTTGGGGGTGACATGTTGTAGAAAACAAAAGCTTGGTTCCTAATTTTCCCCATAAAACTTTCCAAAAATGACTTAAAAATTTGACATCTCTATCACTCACAATTGTTTTGGGAATTCCATGTAATCTAACCACTTCCCTAAAGAAAAGATTAGCTATGTTAGTGGCATCATCTGTTTTGTTACATGGAATGAAATGTGCCATCTTACTAAACCTATCAACAACAACAAAAATGCTATCATGATGTCTCTTAGTCTTTGGTAATCCTAGAACAAAATCCATGCTAATGTCAACCCAAGGTTCGCTAGGAACATCTAAAGGTGTGTAAAGACCATGTGGTTGTGTCTTAGACTTAGCCTCTTTACATTTGAAACATTGTTTGCATACTTTGTTCACATCCTTCCTCATTTTCAACCAATAAAAGTGTTCACTCAACATGCTATATGTTTTAAATTCCCCAAAATGTCCCATAAGTCCTCCCCATGAGCTTCTTTTACAAGTAACTCCCTAATTGAACACTTAGGAATACAAAGTTTCCCTTTCCTAAAAAGCATGTCATCAAATACAATATGATCATGAACATTGTTTCCTCCTAAGCATTGCAAATAAACATCATGAAATTCAGACTTCTCAACTTTGTACAACTCAACCATATGTTTAAAACCAAGAATTTTTGCACTAAGAGAAGAAAATAATGCATACCTTCTTGACAATGCATCAGCCACCACATTGTCCTTACCTTTCTTGTAATGAATGACATAAGGAAATGTCTCAATGAATTCTACCCACTTCGCATGTCTCTTATTTAGCTTTGTTTGGCTCTTGAGATGCTTCAAACTTTCATGATCCATGTGGATGACAAACTCTTTTGGCCACAAATAATGTTGCCAAACTTGCAACGCCCTAACAAGTGCATGTAGCTCTTTGTCATATGTCGGGTATTTGAGTTGTGCTCCATTTAGCTTTTCACTAAAGAACATGATTGGCCTTTTCTCTTGCATCAAAACAGCCCCTATACCTATTCCACTTGCATCACATTCAATCTCAAAAGATTTATCAAAGTTAGGTAAAGAAAGACAAGGTGCATTAGTCAATTTTTCTTTAAGTTCATTGAATGCATTTTCTTGTTTTTGTTTCCATTCAAATTTCACATTCTTCCTAACAAGTTCATTCAATGGTGAGGCTATGCTACTGAAATCCTTAATAAACCTCCTATAGAAACTAGCCAAACCATGAAAAGATCTTACCTCGGTTGCATTCGTGGGTGTTGGCCATTCTCGAATAGCCTTAACCTTTTCTTCATCAACTTGCACTCCATTCTTTCCAACAATGAATCCTAGGAAATTAACTTGGTCTAGACAAAAACTACACTTTTTGAAGTTCGCATAAAGTTTCTCTTCTCTAAGTTTAAGTAAAATTGTCTTAACATGCAAAACATGATCATTCAAGCTTTTTGAGTAAACAAGGATGTCATCAAAGTATACGACAACAAATTTCCCAATGTATTCTCTCAAAACATGATTCATTAATCGCATAAAAGTACTTGGTGCATTAGTAAGGCCAAATGGCATAACAAGCCACTCATAAAGCCCAAACTTTGTTTTAAAAGCAGTTTTCCACTCATCTCCTACATGCATTCTAATTTGATGATAACCACTCTTAAGATCTATTTTTGAAAACAAGTTTGCACCATGTAATTCATCTAGCATATCATCTAATCTAGGAATGGGATGTCGATACTTTACCGTTATCTTGTTGATAGCTCGACAATCACACACATCCTCCAAGTGCCATCTTTCTTTGGTACTAAAATAACCGGAACCGAACAAGGACTCATGCTTTCCCTAACATAGCCTTTATCCATGAGTTCCTCCACTTGCCTTTGAATCTCCTTGGTTTGGTTGGATTTGTCCTATAGGCAGCCATGTTTGGAAGAGTTGCTCGGAAATGAAGTCAATTTGGTGCTCAATTCCTCTTAGAGGGGTAATCCCATAGGTGCATCTTCATGTGGAAACATGTCATTAAATTCCTGCAAAAGAGACTTAAAAACACTTGGCAAACCATTTTCAGATTTGGGCTCATTTACCAAACACATCCCTTTGCACATAAGTACAAATTTTGGTTCTTGAGCTAAAACTTTCCTCACTTCCCTTTTTGTATAACCAAACTCACATTCTTTCTTTTTCCTCAAAATCACTCTTTTTCTCTCTTTATTGTCACTCACCTTTTGCCCCTCACTTTTTCTCTCTTTTTCACTCTTCTCTCTTACCTTACTTTCTTCTCTCCTCTCTTGTTCTTCAAATTCTTTTCTTTTCTTTTCTAATTTCAATTGATCACAATGTACTTCATATGGTGACAATGGAAGTAAAGTAAATTTTTTCCACTCAAAGTAAAAGTATACTTATTTCTCAATCCATCAAAAGTGACCTCTCTATCATATTGCCAAGGTCGGCCTAACAAAATATCCCCCGCATGCATAGGTACAACATCACAAAGAACTTCATCGTTATATCTTCCCAAAGTAAAAGGAATAAGAGCTTGAGAGTTTACCTTAAGCTCTCCTTTGTTGGTCAACCATTGAAGCTTGTAAGGTTTGAATGTGGACGAGTAGTTAGTTGGAGTCTTTTAACAAGAAAGCTACTCACCACATTTGTACAACTTCCACTATCAATTACCACACTACATGGGTTTCCTTTAACCAAGCATCTTGTATGAAACAAGTTTTCCTTTGATCTTCAACTTTTTCTTCTTTAATTTGCACATTAAGTACCCTTCTTGTGACCAAAGAAATGAAGTTACCTTCTTCAATGTACTCATCATCATGTGCTCCATATTCTGCCTCAAGTTCTTCATCATGCTCCTCACGATCATCATCCGAATCAATTACACCATTTCTTATCACCATAACTCTTTTATTGACACATTCCTTGCTCATGTGCCCAAATCCTTTGCACTTCCAACATTGAATAGAACTAGACTTCTCCCTTACCTCCTTTGAAACTTCATTCTTTTTAGTATTGGAACTCTCGGCCTCTACTCTTTTTGCAGCCACAAACTTTCCTTTTTGTTGCATTGATTCATTCCTATACATAAAACTATCCTTGCTCCAAGTATTAGAATTTGAAAAAGTATGAGTTTTAGATGAATACCTTTTCGAATGCTCCCTTTCTTCCTTCAATTGAGCTTCAATTTTTATGGCATAATGATACATATCTTCAAGGTAAGGTGGTGGATTCCTATCAACCGGATGAGCAATTTCTCGATTTAAACCTCCAAGAAACCTAGACATGGTGTCCTCCTCGTCCTCTCGTATTTTTGCTCTTTCCATCAATGACTCCATCTCTTGATAATATTCAGCCACACTTTTTGTTCCCTGCCTCAATGCTTGCAATTTAGTTTTCAAATCTCTTTCATAATGTTTGGGAACATACCTCTTTCTCATAGCTTCTTTAAGTTCTTCCCATGTCTCTATTGGATCCTCCTCTTTTCTTCTTCTTTCGGATTTGAGATGTTGATACCATTCACCAGCATGGTTTGTGAATTCGGCAATAGCAAGTTTCATCTTTTTGTTCTCACTATATGAATTACAATTAAACACATGTTCTATTTTTCTTTCCCATTGCAAGTATGCCTCAGAGTCCGCCGTTCCACTAAAGGGTGGAATTTTGAGTTTTACTCCAGCTTCTCTATCTTCGTGCATTCTTTCTATCCTTCTAGGTTGCATGATATTTGCATGATTATTTCTTCCTCCCCTTGCAGACCTCTTCCTCCACCTAGTCTCTCTTGTCCAACCAAGTCTAACATACCTTCATCATCTTGCAATACTCGTTCTTCTCGTCGCTGATGTGCTCTCCTTTCCTCTCTATCTTCCCTCATCATTTCCATCATACCTTGAAGGGCTTGAAGAATAGCAACATTAACATCCGGAACCTGTGGTGCTTTTTCCTCATTATGTGACATGTTGCAAATATCAAAATGGACCTCTCCACACTTCTCACAAAGATTTCACTCGGGACACTCGTGTTTAACACTCAAAGGTAGCCTTTTGGTACTAGGTCAAAGATGTAAGGGCTGGTCTAAGAATTTGGTGCAATCTTGCTTTAAACTTGATATAAAACCAATTCAACAATCAACTTTCACAAACTAAACTAGAGTAATTCAACTTAGGATTAGCAGCTAATTAAAAACAAAACATAAACAAAAAAACAAGAACTTTAATGTGCCTTGGATCTTTGATACTTTTTTTTTTTTGGATCTTTTTTCTTTTTTTGCTACTGATTTTTTTTATGATCCAAGAGCAATACAAAATTACAAAGTACTTCTAAAGAATACAAATGTACTTGCTTGAATAGAAAATTGAAAGAGATAAAAAAATAAAATAAAAAATAACAAACTAACACAAAGTAAAGATATCACCTGTAAAATTCAGCCAAAGAATGTCAAAACTCACAAATGAAGGCTTGAATTTTACAAACTAGAGGTCCTTTAGATCACACAATGATAGCTAATCTAGATCACACTCAAAATCTAAAATGGTCACTCTTAGATCCTAAGACAACTCACACCTGAATTAGTTTGATCAAGACTAATCCAATGAATTGATTTAACTTCAAACCTAAAGCAAGATTTGAAAGAAATGAAACACCAAATTGGGTTCAAGAAAACATAAGTTTTTCATTCATGAAATCTGTCCAAAATGATATATTACAAGCCATTTTAAAGGCCAAAAATTCGTGCATGCCTTGGAATACAAAAGGACTCAAAAAGCTATTAAATGCATTTTGTAGAAAATAAGACATAAGAAGCCAAAAGTAAATTGCATGGCTTAAATGCTAGACAAAAGGGTAGATATGCTTTAAATACACTCAACCAACTCTTCTAGAAGGTCCATTGCAATAATGAGCATGGTTGGCAAGCATTGAAATCAAAAAGTCCCAAAATAAGAAATCTAGAAATTTCTTTATTTAAAAGTCTGAATGTTGTCATCTTCCAAAATAAAATTACTATTCTCATGCCATCTTAACTTCAATCTCTTCTTCACTTGTTGTGCTAACGTTGTAAATAAATTCGGGATGAAAAAGTTTTGTCTCTTCTTGTGCATTGGCAAGCTTTTGAAGATGTAATATATATTCCTCTTGAATCTTCTTTGGCCTTACTCCTTGTAATAGGTCCTTGGTACATGCAATGGATCGGTTATTTGATTCAGTATCAAACACTAGACAAACATGATTGTCACTTGATTAGGTAGCAAGTTCCTCTATATAAAAGTCTACAAATATGTTTCTTTGAAAACAAAATGGATTTAACCTCACTAGCTCTTTTACACACAATCTCACATCATTGGCTTTTCTCTGTTTTTCTTCTTAGGCCATAAACCAAGCTCATGCTTCTCTCTCTCATTCATTTTCTCACGTGATTCTTCATTAATAAACTCACATGCTTTTGTCATGGCCTTTGTGCCTTCTTCCTTAACTCACACACATCAACTTGTACATCATTTAGATTAGGTTTTACAATAGTAGAATGATTACAAGCAAACAACGTCACGCACAATATAGTTCCCTAGCATGTATTGCAACTAAACCACAATGCATTTCATTTTCAATGATGCGACTTTCTACTTTCAACCCTAGGCTGAATTTCATCAAATAAACTATCATTTTCCAAAGATAATTGAATATTTGAAATTGGTTTTGATGAGTGTACCTTGAAGACATGAATTTTGCGATGTGCTCTTCTTTCTTCCATATCTTCTCTCATCATTTCCAACATATCTTTAAGAGCTTCAAGAACGGTACTAAAAGCCGGTGCATTTGTTAACTTGCTTCATTATGTGACATGTTGAAAGATTTTTACCAATAAAGTCGGGCAAAGAATGTCGACCAAATGCTCGATCGATACCAAATGATAAGCGCCGATCGTTGTTTGAATTTTACAAAGCTAGAGGTCCTTCTAGAATCCTTGCAAAAACTCACAATGAAGGCTAACTTAGATCACACTTGAAATCTAAAATAGTCACTCTTAGATCCTAAGACAACTCACTCCAGAATTAGTTTGATCAAGACTAATCCAATGAATTGATTTAACTTCAAACCTAAAGCAAGATTTGAAAGAAATGAAACACCAAATGGGGTTCAAGAAAACACAAGTTTTTTCAATCATAAATCTCTCCAAAATGATGTATTACAAGCCATTTTAAAGGCCAAAAATCGTGCATGCCTTGGAATACAAAAAGACTCAAAAAGCTATTAAATGCATTTTGTAGAAAATAAGACATAAGAAGCCAAAAGTAAATTGCATGGCTTAAATGCTAGACAAAATGGTAGATATGCTTTAAATAGACTCAACAACTCTTCTAGAAGGTCCATTGCAATAATGAGCATGGTTGGCAAGCATTTAAATCAAAAGTCCCAAAATAAGAAATCTAGAAATTTCTTTATTTAAAATTCTGCCATAGTTTTATAATCCTCTTGGAAACCTCTTTCTCATTCTTCTTGTAATTGCTCCTTCATGTGAATGCAATTGTTGTTAGTTGAACCATATCATCCCCCTTTCGGGAAAAGGATTTGTTGTCAAATCAAAATCTTTATGTCTTCTTTTGAACACTTTATGCTATATTGCCATGGATGAACTTAGAAGAAAATTTGGAGTATTTCATCATAATAAACATGCAATGGATTGTGTTGTGGTCATTCTTTACTTTAGAAGGAATCTTCGCTTCGAGATGTTGAATAAGATCTTTTGCTTCTGTAAGAACTCAAAAAAACACTAGACAAACATGGTTGTGAGCTCGCCTGCGTTAGGTAGCAAGTTCCTCTATATAAAAGTCTACAAATATTTTTCTTTGAAAAAAATGGATTTAACCTCACTAGCTCTTTTACACACAATCTCACATCATTGGCTTTTCTCTCGTTTTTTCTTCATAGGCCATAAACTAAGCTCATGCTTTCTCTCTCTCATTCATTTTCTCACGTGATTCTTCATTAATAAACTCACATGCTTTTGTCATGGCCTTTTGTGCCTTTTTCCCTAACTCACACACATCAACTTGTACATCATTTAGATTAGGTTTTACAATAGTAGAATGATTACAAGCAAACACGTCCTCACAATATAGTTCCCTAGCATGTATTGCAACTAAACCACAATGCATTTCATTTTCAATGATGCGACTTTCTACTTCAACCCTAGGCTGAATTTCATCACATAAACTATCATTTTCCAAAGATAATTGAATATTTGAAATTGGTTTTGGATGAGTGTACCTTGAAGACATCCTTTTGCGATGTGCTCTTCTTTCTTCCATATCTTCTTTCATCATTTCCAACATATCTTTAAGAGCTTCAAGAACGGTACTAAAAGCCGGTGCATTTGTTACCTTTTCTTCATTATGTGACATGTTGAAAAGATTTTTACCAATAGAGTCGGGCAAGGAATGTCGACCAAATGCTCTCGATACCAAATGATAAGCGCCGATCCTTGCTTGAATTTTACAAAGCTAGAGGTCCTTCTAGGATCCTTGCAAAAAACTCACAATGAAGGCTAACTTAGATCACACTCAAAATCTAAAATGGTCACTCTTAGATCCTAAGACAACTCACTCCAGAATTAGTTCGATCAAGACTAATCCAATGAATTGATTTAACTTCAAACCTAAAGCAAGATTTGAAAGAAATGAAACACCAAATGGGGTTCAAGAAAACACAAGTTTTTCAATCATAAATCTCTCCAAAATGATGTATTACAAGCCATTTTAAAGGCCAAAAATCGTGCATGCCTTGGAATACAAAAAGACTCAAAAAGCTATTAAATGCATTTTGTAGAAAATAAGACATAAGAAGCCAAAACTAAATTGCATGGCTTAAATGCTAAATAGTAGATATGCTTTAAATACACTCAACCAACTCTTCTAGAAGGTCCCTTGCAATAATGAGCATGGTTGGCAAGCATTGAAATCAAAAGTCCCAAAATAAGAAATCTAGAAATTTCTTTATTTAAAAATTCTGCCATGTAATTTTTATAATCCTCTTGGAATCCTCTTTTCCTTCTTCTTGTAATTGCTCCTTCATGTGAATGCAATAAGTTGTTAGTTGAATTCATATCATCCCCTTTCTTTAAAAGGATTTGTCCTCAAATCAAAATCTTTATGTCTTCTTTTGAACACTTTATGCTTGCTTTGCCATGGATGAACTTAGAAGAAAATTTGGAGTATTTCATCATAATAAACCAGTTGGCATTGTGCTTGTTGTCATTCTTTACTTTAGAAGGAATCTTCGCTTGAGATGTTGAATAAGATCTTTTGCTTCCTGTAAGAACTCAAAAGAAACACTAGACAAACATGGTTTGAGCTCACTTGTTAGGTAGCAAGTTCCTTTATATAAAAGTCTACAAATATTTTTCTTTGAAAACAAAATGGATTTAACCTCACTAGCTCTTTTACACAATCTCACATCATTGGCTTTTTCTCGTTTTTTCTTCATAGGCCATAAACTAAGCTCATGCTTCTCTCTCTCATTCATTTTCTCACATGATTCTTCATTAATAAACTCACATGCTTTTGTCATGGCCTTTTGTGCCCTTTTTCCCTAACTCACACACATCAACTTGTACATCATTTAGATTAGGTTTTACAATAGTAGAATGATTACAAGCAAACACGCATCCTCACAATATAGTTCCCTAGCATGTATTGCAACTAAACCACAATGCATTTCATTTTCAATGATGCGACTTTCTACTTTCAACCCTAGGCTGAATTTCATCACATAAACTATCATTTTCCAAAGATAATTGAATATTTGAAATTGGTTTTGGATGAGTGTACCTTGAAGACATCCTTTTGCGATGTGCTCTTCTTTCTTCCATATCTTCTCTCATCATTTCCAACATATCTTTAAGAGCTTCAAGAACGGTACTAAAAGCCTGGTGCATTTGTTTACTTTTCTTCATTATGTGACATGTTGAAAAGATTTTTACCAATAGAGTCGGGCAAGGAATGTCGACCAAATGCTCTGACCGATACCAAATGATAAGCGCCGATCCTTGCTTGAATTTTACAAAGCTAGAGGTCCTTCTAGGATCCTTGCAAAAACTCACAATGAAGGCTAACTTAGATCACACTCAAAATCTAAAATGGTCACTCTTAGATCCTAAGACAACTCACTCCAGAATTAGTTGGATCAAGACTAATCCAATGAATTGATTTAACTTCAAACCTAAAGCAAGATTTGAAAGAAATGAAACACCAAATGGGGTTCAAGAAAACACAAGTTTTTTCAATCATGAAATCTCTCCAAAATGATGAATTACAAGCCATTTTAAAGGCCAAAAATTCGTGCATGCCTTGGAATACAAAATGACTCAAAAGCTATTAAATGCATTTTGTAGAAAATAAGACATAAGAAGCCAAAAGTAAATTGCATGGCTTAAATGCTAGACAAAAGAGTAGATATGCTTTAAATACACTCAACCAACTCTTCGAGAATGTCCCTTGCAATAATGAGCATGGTTGGCAAGCATTGAAATCAAAAGTCCCAAAATAAGAAATCTAGAAATTTCTTTATTTAAAAATTCTGCCATGTAATTTTTATAATCCTCTTGGAATCCTCTTTTCCTTCTTCTTGTAATTGCTCCTTCATGTGAATGCAATAAAGTTGTTAGTTGAATTCATATCATCCCCCTTTCTTTAAAAGGATTTGTCCTCAAATCAAAATCTTTATGTCTTCTTTTGAACACTTTATGCTTGCTGCCATGGATGAACTTAGAAGAAAAGTTTGGAGTATTTCATCATAATAAACCAGTTGGCATTGTGCTTGTGGTCATTCTTTACTTTAGAAGGAATCTTCGCTTCGAGATGTTTGATAAGATCTTTTGCTTCTGTAAGAACTCAAAAGAAACACTAGACATACATGGTTTTGAGCTCGCTTGTTAGGTAGCAAGTTCCTTTATATAAAAGTCTACAAATATTTTTCTTTGAAAACAAAATGGATTTAACCTCACTAGCTCTTTTACACAATCTCACATCATTGGCTTTTCTCTCGTTTTTCTTCATAGGCCATAAACTAAGCTCATGCTTCTCTCTCTCATTCATTTTCTCACATGATTCTTCATTAATAAACTCACATGCTTTTGTCATGGCCTTTTGTGCCTTTTTCCCTAACTCACACACATCAACTTGTACATCATTTAGATTAGGTTTTACAATAGTAGAATGATTACAAGCAAACACGTCCTCACAATATAGTTCCCTAGCATGTATTGCAACTAAACCACAATGCATTTCATTTTCAATGATGCGACTTTCTACTTCAACCCTAGGCTGAATTTCATCACATAAACTATCATTTTCCAAAGATAATTGAATATTTGAAATTGGTTTTGGATGAGTGTACCTTGAAGACATCCTTTGCGATGTGCTCTTCTTTCTTCCATATCTTCTTTCATCATTTCCAACATATCTTTAAGAGCTTCAAGAACGGTACTAAAAGCCGGTGCATTTGTTACCTTTTCTTCATTATGTGACATGTTGAAAAGATTTTTACCAATAGAGTCGGGCAAGGAATGTCGACCAAATGCTCACGATACCAAATGATAAGCGCCGATCCTTGCTTGAATTTTACAAAGCTAGAGGTCCTTCTAGGATCCTTGCAAAAACTCACAATGAAGGCTAACTTAGATCACACTCAAAATCTAAAATGGTCACTCTTAGATCCTAAGAAAACTCACTCGCAATTAGTTGGATCAAGACTAATCCAATGAATTGATTTAACTTCAAACCTAAAGCAAGATTTGAAAGAAATGAAACACCAAATGGGGTTCAAGAAAACACAAGTTTTTTTCAATCATGAAATCTCTCCAAAATGATGAATTACAAGCCATTTTAAAGGCCAAAAATTCGTGCATGCCTTGGAATACAAAATGACTCAAAAAGCTATTAAATGCATTTTGTAGAAAATAAGACATAAGAAGCCAAAAGTAAATTGCATGGCTTAAATGCTAGACAAAAGAGTAGATATGCTTTAAATACACTCAACCAACTCTTCGAGAATGTCCCTTGCAATAATGAGCATGGTTGGCAAGCATTGAAATCAAAGAGTCCCAAATTAAGAAATCTAGAAATTTCTTTATTTAAAAATTCTGCCATGTAATTTTTATAATCCTCTTGGAATCCTCTTTTCCTTCTTCTTGTAATTGCTCCTTCATGTGAATGCAATAAGTTGTTAGTTGAATTTATATCATCCCCCCTTTCTTTAAAAGGATTTGTCCTCAAATCAAAATCTTTATGTCTTCTTTTGAACACTTTATGCTTGCTGCCATGGATGAACTTAGAAGAAAAGTTTGGAGTATTTCATCATAATAAACCAGTTGGCATTGTGCTTGTGGTCATTCTTTACTTTAGAAGGAATCTTCGCTTCGAGATGCTGTATAAGATCTTTTGCTCCCTGTAAGAACTCAAAAGAAACACTAGACATACATGGTTTGAGCTCGCCCGTTAGGTAGCAAGTTCCTTTATATAAAAGTCTACAAATATTTTTCTTTGAAAACAAAATGGATTTAACCTCACTAGCTCTTTTACACAATCTCACATCATTGGCTTTTCTCTCGTTTTTTCTTCATAGGCCATAAACTAAGCTCATGCTTCTCTCTCTCATTCATTTTCTCACATGATTCTTCATTAATAAACTCACATGCTTTTGTCATGGCCTTTTGTGCCTTTTTCCCTAACTCACACACATCAACTTGTACATCATTTAGATTAGGTTTTACAATAGTAGAATGATTACAAGCAAACACGTCCTCACAATATAGTTCCCTAGCATGTATTGCAACTAAACCACAATGCATTTCATTTTCAATGATGCGACTTTCTACTTCAACCCTAGGCTGAATTTCATCACATAAACTATCATTTTCCAAAGATAATTGAATATTTGAAATTGGTTTTGGATGAGTGTACCTTGAAGACATCCTTTTGCGATGTGCTCTTCTTTCTTCCATATCTTCTTTCATCATTTCCAACATATCTTTAAGAGCTTCAAGAACGGTACTAAAAGCCGGTGCATTTGTTACCTTTTCTTCATTATGTGACATGTTGAAAAGATTTTTACCAATAGAGTCGGGCAAGGAATGTCGACCAAATGCTCTCGATACCAAATGATAAGCGCCGATCCTTGCTTGAATTTTACAAAGCTAGAGGTCCTTCTAGGATCCTTGCAAAACTCACAATGAAGGCTAACTTAGATCACACTCAAAATCTAAAATGGTCACTCTTAGATCCTAAGAAAACTCACTCCAGAATTAGCTGGATCAAGACTAATCCAATGAATTGATTTAACTTCAAACCTAAAGCAAGATTTGAAAGAAATGAAACACCAAATGGGGTTCAAGAAAACACAAGTTTTTCATTCATGAAATCTCTCCAAAATGATGAATTACAAGCCATTTTAAAGGCCAAAAATTCGTGCATGCCTTGGAATACAAAAGGACTCAAAAAGCTATTAAATGCATTTTGTAGAAAATAAGACATAAGAAGCCAAAAGTAAATTGCATGGCTTAAATGCTAGACAAAAGAGTAGATATGCTTTAAATACACTCAACCAACTCTTCTAGAATGTCCCTTGCAATAATGAGCATGGTTGGCAAGCATTGAAATCAAAGAGTCCCAAAATAAGAAATCTAGAAATTTCTTTATTTAAAAATTCTGCCATGTAATTTTTATAATACTCTTGGAATCCTCTTTTCCTTCTTCTTGTAATTGCTCCTTCATGTGAATGCAATAAGTTGTTAGTTGAATTCATATCATCCCCTTTCTTTAAAAGGATTTGTCCTCAAATCAAAATCTTTATGTCTTCTTTTGAACACTTTATGCTTCTTTGCCATGGATGAACTTAGAAGAAAAGTTTGGAGTATTTCATCATAATAAACCAGTTGGCATTGTGCTTGTGGTCATTCTTTACTTTAGAAGGAATCTTCGCTTCGAGATGTTTGTATAAGATCTTTTGCTTCTGTAAGAACTCAAAAGAAACACTAGACATACATGGTTTGAGCTCGCCCGTTAGGTAGCAAGTTCCTTTATATAAAAGTCTACAAATATTTTTCTTTGAAAACAAAATGGATTTAACCTCACTAGCTCTTTTACACAATCTCACATCATTGGCTTTTCTCTCGTTTTTCTTCATAGGCCATAAACTAAGCTCATGCTTCTCTCTCTCATTCATTATCTCACATGATTCTTCATTAATAAACTCACATGCTTTTGTCATGGCCTTTTGTGCCTTTTTCCTAACTCACACACATCAACTTGTACATCATTTAGATTAGGTTTTACAATAGTAGAATGATTACAAGCAAACACGTCCTCACAATATAGTTCCCTAGCATGTATTGCAACTAAACCACAATGCATTTCATTTTCAATGATGCGACTTTCTACTTCAACCCTAGGCTGAATTTCATCACATAAACTATCATTTTCCAAAGATAATTGAATATTTGAAATTGGTTTTGGATGAGTGTACCTTGAAGACATCCTTTTGCGATGTGCTCTTCTTTCTTCCATATCTTCTTTCATCATTTCCAACATATCTTTAAGAGCTTCAAGAACGGTACTAAAAGCCGGTGCATTTGTTACCTTTTCTTCATTATGTGACATGTTGAAAAGATTTTTACCAATAGAGTCGGGCAAGGAATGTCGACCAAATGCTCTCGATACCAAATGATAAGCGCCGATCCTTGCTTGAATTTTACAAAGCTAGAGGTCCTTCTAGGATCCTTGCAAAAACTCACAATGAAGGCTAACTTAGATCACACTCAAAATCTAAAATGGTCACTCTTAGATCCTAAGACAACTCACTCCGAATTAGTTGGATCAAGACTAATCCAATGAATTGATTTAACTTCAAACCTAAAGCAAGATTTGAAAGAAATGAAACACCAAATGGGGTTCAAGAAAACACAAGTTTTTCATTCATGAAATCTCTCCAAAATGATGAATTACAAGCCATTTTAAAGGCAAAAATTCGTGCATGCCTTGGAATACAAAAAGGACTCAAAAAGCTATTAAATGCATTTTGTAGAAAATAAGACATAAGAAGCCAAAAGTAAATTGCATGGCTTAAATGCTAGACAAAAGAGTAGATATGCTTTAAATACACTCAACCAACTCTTCTAGAATGTCCCTTGCAATAATGAGCATGGTTGGCAAGCATTGAAATCAAAGAGTCCCAAAATAAGAAATCTAGAAATTTCTTTATTTAAAATTTCTCGCCATGTAATTTTTATAATCCTCTTGGAATCCTCTTTTCCTTCTTCTTGTAATTGCTCCTTCATGTGAATGCAATAAGTTGTTAGTTGAATTCATATCATCCCCCCTTTCTTTAAAAGGATTTGTCCTCAAATCAAAATCTTTATGTCTTCTTTTGAACACTTTATGCTTGCTGCCATGGATGAACTTAGAAGAAAATTTTGGAGTATTTGATCATAATAAACCAGTTGGCATTGTGCTTGTGGTCATTCTTTACTTTAGAAGGAATCTTCGCTTCGAGATGCTGTATAAGATCTTTTGCTTCCTGTAAGAACTCAAAAGAAACACTAGACATACATGGTTTGAGCTCGCCCGTTAGGTAGCAAGTTCCTTTATATAAAATTCTACAAATATTTTTCTTTGAAAACAAAATGGATTTAACCTCACTAGCTCTTTTTACACAATCTCACATCATTGGCTTTTCTCTCGTTTTTCTTCATAGGCCATAAACTAAGCTCATGCTCTCTCTCTCTCATTCATTGATTCTTCACATGCATTTTGTCATGGCCTTTTGTGCCTTTTTCCCTAACTCACACACATCAACTTGTACATAATTTAGATTAGGTTTTACAATAGTAGAATGATTACAAGCAAACACGTCCTCACAATATAGTTCCCTAGCATGTATTGCAACTAAACCACAATGCATTTCATTTTCAATGATGCGACTTTCTACTTCAACCCTAGGCTGAATTTCATCACATAAACTATCATTTTCCAAAGATAATTGAATATTTGAAATTGGTTTTGGATGAGTGTACCTTGAAGACATCCTTTTGCGATGTGCTCTTCTTTCTTCCATATCTTCTTTCATCATTTCCAACATATCTTTAAGAGCTTCAAGAACGGTACTAAAAGCGGTGCATTTGTTACCTTTTCTTCATTATGTGACATGTTGAAAAGATTTTTTACCAATAGAGTCGGGCAAGGAATGTCGACCAAATGCTCTGACGATACCAAATGATAAGCGCGATCCTTGCTTGAATTTTACAAAGCTAGAGGTCCTTCTAGGATCCTTGCAAAAACTCACAATGAAGGCTAACTTAGATCACACTCAAAATCTAAAATGGTCTCTCTTAGATCCTAAGACAACTCACCAGAATTAGTTGGATCAAGACTAATCCAATGAATTGATTTAACTTCAAACCTAAAGCAAGATTTGAAAGAAATGAAACACCAAATGGGGTTCAAGAAAACACAAGTTTTTCATTCATGAAATCTCTCCAAAATGATGAATTACAAGCCATTTTAAAGGCCAAAAATTCGTGCATGCCTTGGAATTCAAAAAGGACTCAAAAAGCTATTAAATGCATTTTGTAGAAAATAAGACATAAGAAGCCAAAAAGTAAATTGCATGGCTTAAATGCTAGACAAAAGAGTAGATATGCTTTAAATACACTTAACCAACTCTTCTAGAATGTCCCTTGCAATAATGAGCATGGTTGGCAAGCATTGAAATCAAAGAGTCCCAAAATAAGAAATCTAGAAATTTCTTTATTTAAAAATTCTGCCATGTAATTTTTATAATCCTCTTGGAATCCTCTTTTCCTTCTTCTTGTAATTGCTCCTTCATGTGAATGCAATAAGTTGTTAGTTGAATTCATATCATCCCCCTTTCTTTAAAAGGATTTGTCCTCAAATCAAAATCTTTATGTCTTCTTTTGAACACTTTTATGCTTCACGCCATGGATGAACTTAGAAGAAACGTTTGGATTATTTCATCATAATAAACCAGTTGGCATTGTGCTTGTGGTCATTCTTTACTTTAGAAGGAATCTTCGCTTCGAGATGTTGTATAAGATCTTTTGCTTCTGTAAGAACTCAAAAGAAACACTAGACATACATGGTTTGAGCTCGCCAGTTAGGTAGCAAGTTCCTTTATATAAAATTCTACAAATATTTTTCTTTGAAAACAAAATGGATTTAACCTCACTAGCTCTTTTACACAATCTCACATCATTGGCTTTTCTCTCGTTTTTCTTCATAGGCCATAAACTAAGCTCATGCTTCTCTCTCTCATTCATTTTCTCACATGCTTTTGTCATGGCTTTTTTGTGCCTTTTGTTTTTCCCTAACTCACACACATCAACTTGTACATCATTTAGATTAGGTTTTACAATAGTAGAATGATTACAAGCAAACACGTCCTCACAATATAGTTCCTAGCATGTATTGCAACTAAACCACAATGCATTTCATTTTCAATGATGCGACTTTCTACTTCAACCCTAGGCTGAATTTCATCACATAAACTATCATTTTCCAAAGATAATTGAATATTTGAAATTGGTTTTGGATGAGTGTACCTTGAAGACATCCTTTTGCGATGTGCTCTTCTTTCTTCCATATCTTCTTTCATCATTTCCAACATATCTTTAAGAGCTTCAAGAACGGTACTAAAAGCCGGTGCATTTGTTACCTTTTCTTCATTATGTGACATGTTGAAAAGATTTTTACCAATAGAGTCGGGCAAGGAATGTCGACCAAATGCTCTGATACGATACCAAATGATAAGCTACCGATCCTTGCTTGAATTTTACAAAGCTAGAGGTCCTTCTAGGATCCTTGCAAAAACTCACAATGAAGGCTAACTTAGATCACACTCAAAATCTAAAATGGTCACTCTTAGATCCTAAGACAACTCACTCCAGAATTAGCTGGATCAAGACTAATCCAATGAATTGATTTAACTTCAAACCTAAAGCAAGATTTGAAAGAAATGAAACACCAAATGGGGTTCAAGAAAACACAAGTTTTTCATTCATGAAATCTCTCCAAAATGATGAATTACAAGCCATTTTAAAGGCCAAAAATTCGTGCATGCCTTGGAATACCAAAGGACTCAAAAAGCTATTAAATGCATTTTGTAGAAAATAAGACATAAGAAGCCAAAAGTAAATTGCATGGCTTAAATGCTAGACAAAAGAGTAGATATGCTTTAAATACACTCAACCAACTCTTCTAGAATGTCCCTTGCAATAATGAGCATGGTTGGCAAGCATTGAAATCAAAGAGTCCCAAAATAAGAAATCTAGAAATTTCTTTATTTAAAAATTCTGCCATGTAATTTTTATAATCCTCTTGGAATCCTCTTTTCCTTCTTCTTGTAATTGCTCCTTCATGTGAATGCAATAAGTTGTTAGTTGAATTCATATCATCCCCCCTTTCTTTAAAAGGATTTGTCCTCAAATCAAAATCTTTATGTCTTCTTTTGAACACTTTATGCTTGCTGCCATGGATTAACTTAGAAGAAAATTTTGGAGTATTTTATCATAATAAACCAGTTGGCATTGTGCTTGTGGTCATTCTTTACTTTAGAAGGAATCTTCGCTTCGAGATGCTGTATAAGATCTTTTGCTTCCTGTAAGAACTCAAAAGAAACACTAGACATACATGGTTTGAGCTCGCCCGTTAGGTAGCAAGTTCCTTTATATAAAATTCTACAAATATTTTTCTTTGAAAACAAAATGGATTTAACCTCACTAGCTCTTTTACACAATCTCACATCATTGGCTTTTCTCTCGTTTTTCTTCATAGGCCATAAACTAAGCTCATGCTTCTCTCTCTCATTCATTTTCTCACATGCTTTTGTCATGGCCTTTTGTGCCTTTTTCCCTAACTCACACACATCAACTTGTACATAATTTAGATTAGGTTTTACAATAGTAGAATGATTACAAGCAAACACGTCCTCACAATATAGTTCCCTAGCATGTATTGCAACTAAACCACAATGCATTTCATTTTCAATGATGCGACTTTCTACTTCAACCCTAGGCTGAATTTCATCACATAAACTATCATTTTCCAAAGATAATTGAATATTTGAAATTGGTTTTGGATGAGTGTACCTTGAAGACATCCTTTTGCGATGTGCTCTTCTTTCTTCCATATCTTCTTTCATCATTTCCAACATATCTTTAAGAGCTTCAAGAACGGTACTAAAAGCCGGTGCATTTGTTACCTTTTCTTCATTATGTGACATGTTGAAAAGATTTTTACCAATAGAGTCGGGCAAGGAATGTCGACCAAATGCTCTCGATACCAAATGATAAGCGCCGATCCTTGCTTGAATTTTACAAAGCTAGAGGTCCTTCTAGGATCCTTGCAAAAACTCACAATGAAGGCTAACTTAGATCACACTCAAAATCTAAAATGGTCACTCTTAGATCCTAAGACAACTCACTCCTGAATTAGTTGGATCAAGACTAATCCAATGAATTGATTTAACTTCAAACCTAAAGCAAGATTTGAAAGAAATGAAACACCAAATGGGGTTCAAGAAAACACAAGTTTTTCATTCATGAAATCTCTCCAAAATGATGAATTACAAGCCATTTTAAAGGCCAAAAATTCGTGCATGCCTTGGAATACAAAAGGACTCAAAAAGCTATTAAATGCATTTTGTAGAAAATAAGACATAAGAAGCCAAAAGTAAATTGCATGGCTTAAATGCTAGACAAAAGAGTAGATATGCTTTAAATACACTTAACCAACTCTTCTAGAATGTCCCTTGCAATAATGAGCATGGTTGGCAAGCATTGAAATCAAAGAGTCCCAAAATAAGAAATCTAGAAATTTCTTTATTTAAAAATTCTGCCATGTAATTTTTATAATCCTCTTGGAATCCTCTTTTCCTTCTTCTTGTAATTGCTCCTTCATGTGAATGCAATAAGTTGTTAGTTGAATTCATATCATCCCCTTTCTTTAAAAGGATTTGTCCTCAAATCAAAATCTTTATGTCTTCTTTTGAACACTTTATGCTTCTTTGCCATGGATGAACTTAGAAGAGAAGTTTGGAGTATTTCATCATAATAAACCAGTTGGCATTGTTCTTGTGGTCATTCTTTACTTTAGAAGGAATCTTCGCCGAGATGTTGTATAAGATCTTTTGCTTCTGTAAGAACTCAAAAGAAACACTAGACATACATGGTTTGAGCTCGCCTGTTAGGTAGCAAGTTCCTTTATATAAAAGTCTACAAATATTTTTCTTTGAAAACAAAATGGATTTAACCTCACTAGCTCTTTTACACAATCTCACATCATTGGCTTTTCTCTCGCTTTTTCTTCATAGGCCATAAACTAAGCTCATGCTTGCTCTCTCTCATTCATTATCTCACATGATTCTTCATTAATAAACTCACATGCTTTTGTCATGGCCTTTTGTGCCTTTTTCCCTAACTCACACACATCAACTTGTACATCATTTAGATTAGGTTTTACAATAGTAGAATGATTACAAGCAAACACGTCCTCACAATATAGTTCCCTAGCATGTATTGCAACTAAACCACAATGCATTTCATTTTCAATGATGCGACTTTCTACTTCAACCCTAGGCTGAATTTCATCACATAAACTATCATTTTCCAAAGATAATTGAATATTTGAAATTGGTTTTGGATGAGTGTACCTTGAAGACATCCTTTGCGATGTGCTCTTCTTTCTTCCATATCTTCTTTCATCATTTCCAACATATCTTTAAGAGCTTCAAGAACGGTACTAAAGCGGTGCATTTGTTACCTTTTCTTCATTATGTGACATGTTGAAAAGATTTTTACCAATAGAGTCGGGCAAGGAATGTCGACCAAATGCTCGATACCAAATGATAAGCGCCGATCCTTGCTTGAATTTTACAAAGCTAGAGGTCCTTCTAGGATCCTTGCAAAAACTCACAATGAAGGCTAACTTAGATCACACTCAAAATCTAAAATGGTCACTCTTAGATCCTAAGACAACTCACTCCTGAATTAGTTGGATCAAGACTAATCCAATGAATTGATTTAACTTCAAACCTAAAGCAAGATTTGAAAGAAATGAAACACCAAATGGGGTTCAAGAAAACACAAGTTTTTCATTCATGAAATCTCTCCAAAATGATGAATTACAAGCCATTTTAAAGGCCAAAAATTCGTGCATGCCTTGGAATACCAAAAAGACTCAAAAAGCTATTAAATGCATTTTGTAGAAAATAAGACATAAGAAGCCAAAAGTAAATTGCATGGCTTAAATGCTAGACAAAAGAGTAGATATGCTTTAAATACACTCAACCAACTCTTCTAGAATGTCCCTTGCAATAATGAGCATGGTTGGCAAGCATTGAAATCAAAGAGTCCCAAAATAAGAAATCTAGAAATTTCTTTATTTAAAAATTCTGCCATGTAATTTTTATAATCCTCTTGGAATCCTCTTTTTTCCTTCTTCTTGTAATTGCTCCTTCATGTGAATGCAATAAGTTGTTAGTTGAATTCATATCATCCCCCTTTCTTTAAAAGGATTTGTCCTCAAATCAAAATCTTTATGTCTTCTTTTGAACACTTTATGCTTGCTGCCATGGATGAACTTAGAAATTTGAAATTGGTTTTGGATGAGTGTACCTTGAAGACATCCTTTTGCGATGTGCTCTTCTTTCTTCCATATCTTCTTTCATCATTTGCAACATATCTTTAAGAGCTTCAAGAACGGTACTAAAAACCACAATGGTGCATTTGTTACCTTTTCTTCATTATGTGACATGTTGAAAAGATTTTTTACCAATAGAGTCGGGCAAGGAATGTCGACCAAATGCTCTGATACCAAATGATAAGCGCCGATCCTTGGTTGAATTTTACAAAGCTAGAGGTCCTTCTAGGATCCTTGCAAAAACTCACAATGAAGGCTAACTTAGATCACACTCAAAATCTAAAATGGTCACTCTTAGATCCTAAGACAACTCACTCAGAATTAGTTGGATCAAGACTAATCCAATGAATTGATTTAACTTCAAACCTAAAGCAAGATTTGAAAGAAATGAAACACCAAATGGGGTTCAAGAAAACACAAGTTTTTCATTCATGAAATCTCTCCAAAATGATGAATTACAAGCCATTTTAAAGGCAAAAATTCGTGCATGCCTTGGAATACCAAAGCACTCAAAAAGCTATTAAATGCATTTTGTAGAAAATAAGACATAAGAAGCCAAAAGTAAATTGCATGGCTTAAATGCTAGACAAAAAGTAGATATGCTTTAAATACACTCAACCAACTCTTCTAGAATGTCCCATGCAATAATGAGCATGGTTGGCAAGCATTGAAATCAAAGAGTCCCAAAATAAGAAATCTAGAAATTTCTTTATTTAAAAATTCTGCCATGTAATTTTTATAATCCTCTTGGAATCCTCTTTTCCTTCTTCTTGTAATTGCTCCTTCATGTGAATGCAATAAGTTGTTAGTTGAATTCATATCATCCCCCCTTTCTTTAAAAGGATTTGTCCTCAAATCAAAATCTTTATGTCTTCTTTTGAACACTTTATGCTTGCTGCCATGGATGAACTTAGAAGAAAATTTTGGAGTATTTTATCATAATAAACCAGTTGGCATTGTACTTGTGGTCATTCTTTACTTTAGAAGGAATCTTCGCTTCGAGATGTTTGTATAAGATCTTTTGCTTCTGTAAGAACTCAAAAGAAACACTAGACATACATGGTTTTGAGCTCGCCTGTTAGGTAGCAAGTTCCTTTATATAAAATTCTACAAATATTTTTCTTTGAAAACAAAATGGATTTAACCTCACTAGCTCTTTTACACAATCTCACATCATTGGCTTTTCTCTCGTTTTTCTTTATAGTCCATAAACTAAGCTCATGCTTCTCTCTCTCATTCATTTTCTCACATGCTTTTGTCATGGCCTTTTGTGCCTTTTTCCCTAACTCACACACATCAACTTGTACATCATTTAGATTAGGTTTTACAATAGTAGAATGATTACAAGCAAACACGTCCTCACAATATAGTTCCCTAGCATGTATTGCAACTAAACCACAATGCATTTCATTTTCAATGATGCGACTTTCTACTTCAACCCTAGGCTGAATTTCATCACATAAACTATCATTTTCCAAAGATAATTGAATATTTGAAATTGGTTTTGGATGAGTGTACCTTGAAGACATCCTTTTGCGATGTGCTCTTCTTTCTTCCATATCTTCATTCATCATTTGCAACATATCTTTAAGAGCTTCTAGAACGGTACTAAAAGCCGGTGCATTTGTTACCTTTTCTTCATTATGTGACATGTTGAAAAGATTTTTTACCAATAGAGTCGGGCAAGGAATGTCGACCAAATGCTCTGATACCAAATGATAAGCGCCGATCCTTGCTTGAATTTTACAAAGCTAGAGGTCCTTCTAGGATCCTTGCAAAAACTCACAATGAAGGCTAACTTAGATCACACTCAAAATCTAAAATGGTCACTCTTAGATCCTAAGACAACTCACTCCAGAATTAGCTGGATCAAGACTAATCCAATGAATTGATTTAACTTCAAACCTAAAGCAAGATTTGAAAGAAATGAAACACCAAATGGGGTTCAAGAAAACACAAGTTTTTCATTCATGAAATCTCTCCAAAATGATGAATTACAAGCCATTTTAAAGGCCAAAAATTCGTGCATGCCTTGGAATACCAAAGGACTCAAAAAGCTATTAAATGCATTTTGTAGAAAATAAGACATAAGAAGCCAAAAGTAAATTGCATGGCTTAAATGCTAGACAAAAGAGTAGATATGCTTTAAATACACTCAACCAACTCTTCTAGAATGTCCCTTGCAATAATGAGCATGGTTGGCAAGCATTGAAATCAAAGAGTCCCAAAATAAGAAATTTAGAAATTTCTTTATTTAAAAATTCTGCCATGTAATTTTTATAATCCTCTTGGAATCCTCTTTTCCTTCTTCTTGTAATTGCTCCTTCATGTGAATGCAATAAGTTGTTAGTTGAATTCATATCATCCCCCCCTTCTTTAAAAGGATTTGTCCTCAAATCAAAATCTTTATGTCTTCTTTTGAACACTTTATGCTTGCTGTCATGGATGAACTTAGAAGAAAAGTTTGGAGTATTTCATCATAATAAACCAGTTGGCATTGTGCTTGTGGTCATTCTTTACTTTAGAAGGAATCTTCGCTTCGAGATGTTTGTATAAGATCTTTTGCTTCTGTAAGAACTCAAAAGAAACACTAGACATACATGGTTTGAGCTCGCCTGTTAGGTAGCAAGTTCCTTTATATAAAAGTCTACAAATATTTTTCTTTGAAAACAAAATGGATTTAACCTCACTAGCTCTTTTACACAATCTCACATCATTGGCTTTTCTCTCGCTTTTTCTTCATAGGCCATAAACTAAGCTCATGCTTCTCTCTCTCATTCATTTTCTCACATGATTCTTCATTAATAAACTCACATGCTTTTGTCATGGCCTTTTGTGCCTTTTTCCTAACTCACACACATCAACTTGTACATCATTTAGATTAGGTTTTACAATAGTAGAATGATTACAAGCAAACACGTCCTCACAATATAGTTCCCTAGCATGTATTGCAACTAAACCACAATGCATTTCATTTTCAATGATGCGACTTTCTACTTCAACCCTAGGCTGAATTTCATCACATAAACTATCATTTTCCAAAGATAATTGAATATTTGAAATTGGTTTTGGATGAGTGTACCTTGAAGACATCCTTTTGCGATGTGCTCTTCTTTCTTCCATATCTTCTTTCATCATTTCCAACATATCTTTAAGAGCTTCAAGAACGGTACTAAAAGCCGGTGCATTTGTTACCTTTTCTTCATTATGTGACATGTTGAAAAGATTTTTACCAATAGAGTCGGGCAAGGAATGTCGACCAAATGCTCTCGATACCAAATGATAAGCGCCGATCCTTGCTTGAATTTTACAAAGCTAGAAGTCCTTCTAGGATCCTTGCAAAACTCACAATGAAGGCTAACTTAGATCACACTCAAAATCTAAAATGGTCACTCTTAGATCCTAAGACAACTCACTCCAATTAGTTGGATCAAGACTAATCCAATGAATTGATTTAACTTCAAACCTAAAGCAAGATTTGAAAGAAATGAAACACCAAATGGGGTTCAAGAAAACACAAGTTTTTCATTCATGAAATCTCTCCAAAATGATGAATTACAAGCCATTTTAAAGGCCAAAAATTCGTGCATGCCTTGGAATACCAAAGGACTCAAAAAGCTATTAAATGCCTTTTGTAGAAAATAAGACATAAGAAGCCAAAAGTAAATTGCATGGCTTAAATGCTAGACAAAAGAGTAGATATGCTTTAAATACACTCAACCAACTCTTCTAGAATGTCCCTTGCAATAATGAGCATGGATGGCAAGCATTGAAATCAAAGAGTCCCAAAATAAGAAATCTAGAAATTTCTTTATTTAAAAATTCTGCCATGTAATTTTTATAATCCTCTTGGAATCCTCTTTTCCTTCTTCTTGTAATTGCTCCTTCATGTGAATGCAATAAGTTGTTAGTTGAATTCATATCATCCCCTTTCTTTAAAAGGATTTGTCCTCAAATCAAAATCTTTATGTCTTCTTTTGAACACTTTATGCTTGCTCGCCATGGATGAACTTAGAAGAAAATTTGGAGTATTTCATCATAATAAACCAGTTGGCATTGTGCTTGTGGTCATTCTTTACTTTAGAAGGAATCTTTCGCTTCGAGATGTTGTATAAGATCTTTTGCTTCCTGTAAGAACTCAAAAGAAACACTAGACATACATGGTTTGAGCTCATGATTAGGTAGCAAGTTCCTTTATATAAAAGTCTACAAATATTTTTCTTTGAAAACAAAATGGATTTAACCTCACTAGCTCTTTTACACAATCTCACATCATTGGCTTTTTCTCGCTTTTTCTTCATAGGCCATAAACTAAGCTCATGCTTCTCTCTCTCATTCATTTTCTCACATGATTCTTCATTAATAAACTCACATGCTTTTGTCATGGCCTTTTGTGCCTTTTTCCCTAACTCACACACATCAACTTGTACATCATTTAGATTAGGTTTTACAATAGTAGAATGATTACAAGCAAACACGTCCTCACAATATAGTTCCCTAGCATGTATTGCAACTAAACCACAATGCATTTCATTTTCAATGATGCGACTTTCTACTTCAACCCTAGGCTGAATTTCATCACATAAACTATCATTTTCCAAAGATAATTGAATATTTGAAATTGGTTTTGGATGAGTGTACCTTGAAGACATCCTTTGCGATGTGCTCTTCTTTCTTCCATATCTTCTTTCATAATTTCCAACATATCTTTAAGAGCTTCAAGAACGGTACTAAAAGCCGGTGCATTTGTTACCTTTTCTTCATTATGTGACATGTTGAAAAGATTTTTTACCAATAGAGTCGGGCAAGGAATGTCGACCAAATGCTCGATACTAAATGATAAGCGCCGATCCTTGCTTGAATTTTACAAAGCTAGAGGTCCTTCTAGGATCCTTGCAAAAACTCACAATGAAGGCTAACTTAGATCACACTCAAAATCTAAAATGGTCACTCTTAGATCCTAAGACAACTCACTCCTAATTAGTTGGATCAAGACTAATCCAATGAATTGATTTAACTTCAAACCTAAAGCAAGATTTGAAAGAAATGAAACACCAAATGGGGTTCAAGAAAACACAAGTTTTTCATTCATGAAATCTCTCCAAAATGATGAATTACAAGCCATTTTAAAGGCCAAAAATTCGTGCATGCCTTGGAATACCAAAGGACTCAAAAAGCTATTAAATGCATTTTGTAGAAAATAAGACATAAGAAGCCAAAAGTAAATTGCATGGCTTAAATGCTAGACAAAAGAGTAGATATGCTTTAAATACACTTAACCAACTCTTCTAGAATGTCCCTTGCAATAATGAGCATGGTTGGCAAGCATTGAAATCAAAGAGTCCCAAAATAAGAAATCTAGAAATTTCTTTATTTAAAAATTCTGCCATGTAATTTTTATAATCCTCTTGGAATCCTCTTTTCCTTCTTCTTGTAATTGCTCCTTCATGTGAATGCAATAAGTTGTTAGTTGAATTCATATCATCCCCCCTTTCTTTAAAAGGATTTGTCCTCAAATCAAAATCTTTATGTCTTCTTTTGAACACTTTATGCTTGCTGCCATGGATGAACTTAGAAGAGAAGTTTGGAGTATTTCATCATAATAAACCAGTTGGCATTGTTCTTGTGGTCATTCTTTACTTTAGAAGGAATCTTCGCTTCGAGATGCTGTATAAGATCTTTTGCTTCCTGTAAGAACTCAAAAGAAACACTAGACATACATGGTTTGAGCTCGCCCGTTAGGTAGCAAGTTCCTTTATATAAAAGTCTACAAATATTTTTCTTTGAAAACAAAATGGATTTAACCTCACTAGCTCTTTTACACAATCTCACATCATTGGCTTTTCTCTCGTTTTTCTTCATAGGCCATAAACTAAGCTCATGCTTCTCTCTCTCATTCATTATCTCACATGATTCTTCATTAATAAACTCACATGCTTTTGTCATGGCCTTTTGTGCCTTTTTCCCTAACTCACACACATCAACTTGTACATCATTTAGATTAGGTTTTACAATAGTAGAATGATTACAAGCAAACACGTCCTCACAATATAGTTCCCTAGCATGTATTGCAACTAAACCACAATGCATTTCATTTTCAATGATGCGACTTTCTACTTCAACCCTAGGCTGAATTTCATCACATAAACTATCATTTTCCAAAGATAATTGAATATTTGAAATTGGTTTTGGATGAGTGTACCTTGAAGACATCCTTTTTGCGATGTGCTCTTCTTTCTTCCATATCTTCTTTCATCATTTCCAACATATCTTTAAGAGCTTCAAGAACGGTACTAAAAGCCGGTGCATTTGTTACCTTTTCTTCATTATGTGACATGTTGAAAAGATTTTTTACCAATAGAGTCGGGCAAGGAATGTCGACCAAATGCTCTGATACCAAATGATAAGCGCCGATCCTTGCTTGAATTTTACAAAGCTAGAGGTCCTTCTAGGATCCTTGCAAAAACTCACAATGAAGGCTAACTTAGATCACACTCAAAATCTAAAATGGTCACTCTTAGATCCTAAGACAACTCACCTAATTAGTTTGGATCAAGACTAATCCAATGAATTGATTTAACTTCAAACCTAAAGCAAGATTTGAAAGAAATGAAACACCAAATGGGGTTCAAGAAAACACAAGTTTTTCATTCATGAAATCTCTCCAAAATGATGAATTACAAGCCATTTTAAAGGCCAAAAATTCGTGCATGCCTTGGAATACAAAAGGACTCAAAAAGCTATTAAATGCCTTTTGTAGAAAATAAGACATAAGAAGCCAAAAGTAAATTGCATGGCTTAAATGCTAGACAAAAGAGTAGATATGCTTTAAATACACTCAACCAACTCTTCTAGAATGTCCCTTGCAATAATGAGCATGGTTGGCAAGCATTGAAATCAAAGAGTCCCAAAATAAGAAATCTAGAAATTTCTTTATTTAAAAATTCTGCCATGTAATTTTTATAATCCTCTTGGAATCTTCTTTTCCTTCTTCTTGTAATTGCTCCTTCATGTGAATGCAATAAGTTGTTAGTTGAATTCATATCATCCCCCTTTCTTTAAAAGGATTTGTCCTCAAATCAAAATCTTTATGTCTTCTTTTGAACACTTTATGCTTGCCGCCATGGATGAACTTAGAAGAAAATTTTGGAGTATTTCATCATAATAAACCAGTTGGCATTGTGCTTGTGGTCATTCTTTACTTTAGAAGGAATCTTCGCTTCGAGATGTTGATAAGATCTTTTGCTTCTGTAAGAACTCAAAAGAAACACTAGACATACATGGTTTGAGCTCGCCCGTTAGGTAGCAAGTTCCTTTATATAAAAGTCTACAAATATTTTTCTTTGAAAACAAAATGGATTTAACCTCACTAGCTCTTTTACACAATCTCACATCATTGGCTTTTCTCTCGCTTTTTCTTCATAGGCCATAAACTAAGCTCATGCTTCTCTCTCTCATTCATTTTCTCACATGATTCTTCATTGATAAACTCACATGCTTTTGTCATGGCCTTTTGTGCCTTTTTCTCTAACTCACACACATCAACTTGTACATCATTTAGATTAGGTTTTACAATAGTAGAATGATTACAAGCAAACACGTCCTCACAATATAGTTCCCTAGCATGTATTGCAACTAAACCACAATGCATTTCATTTTCAATGATGCGACTTTCTACTTCAACCCTAGGCTGAATTTCATCACATAAACTATCATTTTCCAAAGATAATTGAATATTTGAAATTGGTTTTGGATGAGTGTACCTTGAAGACATCCTTTTGCGATGTGCTCTTCTTTCTTCCATATCTTCTTTCATCATTTCCAACATATCTTTAAGAGCTTCAAGAACGGTACTAAAAGCCGGTGCATTTGTTACCTTTTCTTCATTATGTGACATGTTGAAAAGATTTTTACCAATAGAGTCGGGCAAGGAATGTCGACCAAATGCTCTCGATACCAAATGCTAAGCGCCGATCCTTGCTTCAATTTTACAAAGCTAGAGGTCCTTCTAGGATCCTTTGCAAAACTCACAATGAAGGCTAACTTAGATCACACTCAAAATCTAAAATGGTCACTCTTAGATCCTAAGACAACTCACTCTGCACTAGTTGGATCAAGACTAATCCAATGAATTGATTTAACTTCAAACCTAAAGCAAGATTTGAAAGAAATGAAACACCAAATGGGGTTCAAGAAAACACAAGTTTTTCATTCATGAAATCTCTCCAAAATGATGAATTACAAGCCATTTTAAAGGCCAAAAATTCGTGCATGCCTTGGAATACCAAAGGACTCAAAAAGCTATTAAATGCATTTTGTAGAAAATAAGACATAAGAAGCCAAAAGTAAATTGCATGGCTTAAATGCTAGACAAAAGAGTAGATATGCTTGAAATACACTCAACCAACTCTTCTAGAATGTCCCTTGCAATAATGAGCATGGTTGGCAAGCATTGAAATCAAAGAGTCCCAAAATAAGAAATCTAGAAATTTCTTTATTTAAAAATTCTGCCATGTAATTTTTATAATCCTCTTGGAATCCTCTTTTCCTTCTTCTTGTAATTGCTCCTTCATGTGAATGCAATAAGTTGTTAGTTGAATTCATATCATCCCCTTTCTTTAAAAGGATTTGTCCTCAAATCAAAATCTTTATGTCTTCTTTTGAACACTTTATGCTTCTTTGCCATGGATGAACTTAGAAGAAAATTTGGAGTAATTCATCATAATAAACCAGTTCGGCATTGTGCTTGTGGTCATTCTTTACTTTAGAAGGAATCTTCGCTTCGAGATCTTTGTATAAGATCTTTTGCTTCCTGTAAGAACTCAAAAGAAACACTAGACATACATGGTTTGAGCTCGCCCGTTAGGTAGCAAGTTCCTTTATATAAAAGTCTACAAATATTTTTCTTTGAAAACAAAATGGATTTAACCTCACTAGCTCTTTTTACACAATCTCACATCATTGGCTTTTCTCTCGTTTTTCTTCATAGGCCATAAACTAAGCTCATGCTTCTCTCTCTCATTCATTTTCTCCCATGATTCTTCATTGATAAACTCACATGCTTTTGTCATGGCCTTTTGTGCCTTTTTCCCTAACTCACACACATCAACTTGTACATCATTTAGATTAGGTTTTACAATAGTAGAATGATTACAAGCAAACACGTCCTCACAATATAGTTCCCTAGCATGTATTGCAACTAAACCACAATGCATTTCATTTTCAATGATGCGACTTTCTACTTCAACCCTAGGCTGAATTTCATCACATAAACTATCATTTTCCAAAGATAATTGAATATTTGAAATTGGTTTTGGATGAGTGTACCTTGAAGACATCCTTTTGCGATGTGCTCTTCTTTCTTCCATATCTTCTTTCATCATTTCCAACATATCTTTAAGAGCTTCAAGAACGGTACTAAAAGCCGGTGCATTTGTTACCTTTTCTTCATTATGTGACATGTTGAAAAGATTTTTACCAATAGAGTTGGGCAAGGAATGTCGACCAAATGCTCGATACCAAATGCTAAGCTACGATCCTTGCTTCAATTTTACAAAGCTAGAGGTCCTTCTAGGATCCTTGCAAAACTCACAATGAAGGCTAACTTAGATCACACTCAAAATCTAAAATGGTCACTCTTAGATCCTAAGACAACTCACTCTGTAATTAGTTGGATCAAGACTAATCCAATGAATTGATTTAACTTCAAACCTAAAGCAAGATTTGAAAGAAATGAAACACCAAATGGGGTTCAAGAAAACACAAGTTTTTCATTCATGAAATCTCTCCAAAATGATGAATTACAAGCCATTTTAAAGGCCAAAAATTCGTGCAAGCCTTGGAATACAAAAAGGACTCAAAAAGCTATTAAATGCATTTTGTAGAAAATAAGACATAAGAAGCCATAGGTAAATTGCATGGCTTAAATGCTAGACAAAAGAGTAGATATGCTTTAAATACACTCAATCAACTCTTCTAGAATGTCCCTTGCAATAATGAGCATGGTTGGCAAGCATTTAAATCAAAGAGTCCCAAAATAAGAAATCTAGAAATTTCTTTATTTAAAAGTTCTGCCATGTAATTTTTATAATCCTCTTGGAATCCTCTTTTCCTTCTTCTTGTAATTGCTCCTTCATGTGAATGCAATAAGTTGTTAGTTGAATTCATATCATCCCCTTTCTTTAAAAGGATTTGTCCTCAAATCAAAATCTTTATGTCTTCTTTTGAACACTTTATGCTTGCTGCCATGGATGAACTTAGAAGAAAATTTGGAGTATTTCATCATAATAAACCAGCTTGGCATTGTGCTTGTGGTCATTCTTTACTTTAGAAGGAATCTTCGCTTTGAGATGTCAGATAAGATCTTTTGCTTCTGTAAGAACTCAAAAGAAACACTAGACATACATGGTTTGAGCTCGCCTGTTAGGTAGCAAGTTCCTTTATATAAAAGTCTACAAATATTTTTCTTTGAAAACAAAATGGATTTGACCTCACTAGCTCTTTTACACAATCTCACATCATTGGCTTTTCTCTCGCTTTTTCTTCATAGGCCATAAACTAAGCTCATGCTTCTCTCTCTCATTCATTTTCTCACATGATTCTTCATTGATAAACTCACATGCTTTTGTCATGGCCTTTTGTGCCTTTTTCCCTAACTAACACATCAACTTGTACATCATTTAGATTAGGTTTTACAATAGTAGAATGATTACAAGCAAACACGTCCTCACAATATAGTTCCCTAGCATGTTTGCAACTAAACCACAATGCATTTCATTTTCAATGATGCGACTTTCTACTTTCAACCCTAGGCTGAATTTCATCACATAAACTATCATTTTCCAAAGATAATTGAATATTTGAAATTGGTTTTGGATGAGTGTACCTTGAAGACATCCTTTTGCGATGTGCTCTTCTTTCTTCCATATCTCCTTTCATCATTTCCAACATATCTTAAAGAGCTTCAAGAACGGTACTAAAAGCTTGGTGCATTTGTTACCTTTTCTTCATTATGTGACATGTTGAAAAGCTTTTTTACCAATAGAGTCGGGCAAGGAATGTCGACCAAATGCTCTCGATACCAAATGATAAGCGCGGATCCTTGCTTGAATTTTACAAAACTAGAGGTCCTTCTAGGATCCTTGCAAAACTCACAATGAAGGCTAACTTAGATCACACTCAAAATCTAAAATGGTCACTCTTAGATCCTAAGACAACTCACTCCAGAATTGATTCGATCAAGACTAATCCAATGAATTGATTTAACTTCAAACCTAAAGCAAGATTTGAAAGAAATGAAACACCAAATGGGGTTCAAGAAAACACAAGTTTTTCATTCATGAAATCTCTCCAAAATGATGAATTACAAGCCATTTTAAAGGCCAAAAACTCGTGCATGCCTTGGAATACAAAAAGACTCAAAAAGCTATTAAATGGCATTTTGTAGAAAATAAGACATAAGAAGCCAAAAGTAAATTGCATGGCTTAAATGCTAGACAAAAGAGTAGATATGCTTTAAATACACTCAACCAACTCTTCTAGAATGTCCCTTGAAATAATGAGCATGGTTGGCAAGCATTTAAATCAAAGAGTCCCAAAATAAGAAATCTAGAAATTTCTTTTATTTAAAATTCTGCCATGTAATTTTTATAATCCTCTTGGAATCCTCTTTTCCTTCTTCTTGTAATTGCTCCTTCATGTGAATGCAATAAGTTGTTAGTTGAATTCAAATCATCACCCCTTTCTTTAAAAGGATTTGTCCTCAAATCAAAATCTTTATGTCTTCTTTTGAACACTTTATGCTTGCTGCCATGGATGAACTTAGAAGAAAATTTGGAGTATTTCATCATAATAAACCAGTTGGCATTGTGCTTGTGGTCATTCTTTACTTTAGAAGGAATCTTCGCTTGAGATGTTGTATAAGATCTTTTGCTTCCTGTAAGAACTCAAAAGAAACACTAGACATACATGGTTTGAGCTCGCCTGTTAGGTAGCAAGTTTCCTTTATATAAAAGTCTACAAATATTTTTCTTTGAAAACAAAATGGATTTAACCTCACTAGCTCTTTTTTACACAATCTCACATCATTGGCTTTTCTCTCGCTTTTTCTTCATAGGCCATAAACTAAGCTCATGCTTCTCTCTCTCATTCATTTTCTCACATGATTCTTCATTAATAAACTCACATGCTTTTGTCATGGCCTTTTGTGCCTTTTTCCCTAACTCACACACATCAACTTGTACATCATTTAGATTAGGTTTTACAATAGTAGAATGATTACAAGCAAACAAATCCTCACAATATAGTTCCCTAGCATGTATTGTAACTAAACCACAATGCATTTCATTTTCAATGATGCGACTTTCTACTTTCAACCCTAGGCTGAATTTCATCACATAAACTATCATTTTCCAAAGATAATTGAATATTTGAAAATGGTTTTGGATGAGTGTACCTTGATAACATCCTTTTGCGATGTGCTCTTCTTTCTTCCATATCTTCTTTCATCATTTCCAACATATCTTTAAGAGCTTCAAGAA
>CM071855.1:14371422-14544827 GCA_036507275.1 Sicyos edulis
GGAATAGTTTACATCAAGCTTTTATGCCAAATCCTTGAAACAAAATGTCTAGGAGCGAACTTTAGGTTTTCAACGCATAAATCGCCGATGTTTTTGTCTTTACCTTGCGAAATAGGTTGATGCGACATTAGAATTGTTTACATTGAGCGTTGTAGCCAAAAACTCGTAACAAACATTCTTGGCACGAACTTTGGGTTTTAAACGCGAGATATATCCGAGTTTTTTCTTAGCTCCTGGAACATCGTAATGCAACTTTGAATATTTTGCGTGAAGCGTATCGCCAAAGAATCGAAACAAACACTCTCGGGGCGAACTTTAGGCTTTCATCACATAAATCTATCGAGTTTTGGTTTCTCTCCTGAAACATTGTGAGGCGACATTGAATAGTTTACATCAAGCGTTTATGCCAAATCCATGAAACGAACCGTCTAGGAGCGAAATTTAGGTTTTCAACGCATAAATCCTTTTGATGTTTTTGTCTTTATCTTGCAGGAAATAGGTTGATGCGAAATTAGAATTGTTTACATTGAGCGTTGTTGCCAAAAACTTGTAACAAACATTCTTGCACCAACTTTAGGTTTTAAGCATGAAATCTATCGAGTTTTGTTCTTAGCTCTCGGAACTTCGTAATGCAACATTGGAATATTTCACGTGAAACGTTTGCGCCAATGAATCGAAACAAAAGCTCTTGGGATGAACTTTGAGGCTTTCACCGCATAAATTTATCAGAGGTTTTTGGTTTCCCCTCCGGAACATTGTGATCACGACTTTCGAATAGTTTACATCAAGCGTTTATGCCAAATCCATGAAACAAACCGTCAGGGACGAACTTTAGGTTTTCAACGCGTAAATCCTTCCGATATTTTTGTTTTACCTCACTTAAAAGCAGGTTGATGCGACATTAGAATAGTTTACATTAAGCGTTGTTGCCAAAAACTCGAAAAAGCACTATTGGAGCGAACTTTGGGTTTTAAGCGTTTGAAATCTATCGAGTTTTTTCTTAGCTCGGAACATCGTAATGCAACATTGAAATATTTTTGCGTGAAGCGTTTCGCGACAAAGAATGAAACAAACACTCTCGGGACGAAATTTTGGCTTTCATCGCATAAATCTATCAGAGTTTTTAAGTTTCCTCTCCGAAACATTGTCATGCGACTTTGAATAGTTTACATCAAGCGTTTATGCCAAATCCATGAAACAAACCGTCTGGGGACGAACTTTAGGCTTTCAACGCATAAATCTATCAGAGTTTATTGGTTTTCCTCCCAAAACATTGTGAAATGACATTGGAATAGTTTACATCAAACTTTTATGCCAAATCCTTGAAACAAAATGTCTAGGAGCGAACTTTAGGTTTTCAACGCATAAATCCTTACGATGTTTTTGTCTTTACCTTGCGAAATAGGTTGATGCGACATTAGAATTGTTTACATTGAGCGTTGTAGCCAAAAACTGCGTAACAAACATTCTTGGCACGAACTTTAGGTTTTAAGCGCGAGAAATCTATCGAGTTTTTTCTTAGCTCGGAACATCGTAATGCAACTTTCGAATATTTGCAAAAGTAAACGTTTACGCCAAAGAATCGAAACAAACACTCTCGGGGACGAACTTTAGGCTTTCATCACATAAATCTATCAGAGTTTTTTGGTTTTCTCTCTGAAACATTGTGAAGCGACATTCGAATAGTTTACATCAAAGCGTTTATGCCAAATCCATGAAACAAACCGTCTAGGAGCGAAATTTAGGTTTTCAGCGCATAAATCCTTTTGATGTTTTTGTCTTTATCTTGCGAAATAGGTTGATGCGACATTAGAATTATTTACATTGAGCGTTGTTGCCAAAAACTTGTAACAAACATTCTTGGCACCAACTTTAGGTTTTAAGCGTGAGAAATCTATCGAGTTTTTTCTTAGCTCGGAACCGTAATGCAACATTGGAATATTTTGCGTGAAGCGTTTGCGCCAAAGAATGAAACAAACAATCTCGGGACGAACTTTAGGTTTTCAACGCATAAATCCTTCCGATGTTTTTGGTTTCACCTCGCGAAACAAAGTGATGCGACTTTGGAATAGTATACATCAAGCGTTTATGCCAAATCCTTGAAACAAACCATCTGGGGACGAACTTTAGGTTTTCAACGCATAAATCGTTACGATCTTTTTGTTTTACCTACGCATAAGCGGAGTTGATGCGACATTAGAATAGTTTACATTCGGCGTTGTTGCCAAAAACTCGAAACAAACACTCTTGCACGAACTTTAGGTTTTAAGCGGCGAAATCTATCTTAGTTTTTGTCTTAGCTCACGGAACATCGTAATGCAACATTGGAATATTTTTGCGTGAAGCGTTTGCGCCAAAGAATCGAAACAAACGCTCTCGGAATGAACTTTAGGCTTTCTTTGCATAAATTTATACGAGTTTTTAGTTTTTCTCTCGAAACATTGTGAAGCGACATTGGAATAGTTTACATCAAGCGTTTATGCCAAATTCTTGAAACAAAACCGTCTAGGGACGAACTTTAGGTTTTCAACGCATTAATCCGCCAGATGTTTTCGGTTTACCCGCGAAAGCAGGTTGATGCGACATTAGAATAGTTTACATTGAGCGTCATTGCAAAAAACTTTAGGTTTTAAGCGGCTGAAATCTATCAGAGCTATTTTTTCTTAGCTCCGGAACATCGTAATGCAAGATTAGAATATTTTGCGTGAAAGCGTTTGCGCCAAAGAATGAAACAAAAGCTCTCGAGATGAACTTTGGGCTTTGAACACATAAATGTATCAGAGTTTTTGGTTTCCTCTCCGAAACATTGTGATGCGACTTTTGAATAGTTTACATCAAGCGTTTATGCCAAATCCATGAAACAAGCCGTCTAGGGACGAACTTTAGGTTTTCAACGCGTAAATCCTTAGATATTTTTTGTTTTACCTCATAAAAGCAGGTTGATGCGACATTAGAATAGTTTACATTAAGCGTTGTTGCCAAAAAACTCGAAAAAGCACTATTGGAGCGAACTTTGGGTTTTAATGCTGAAATCTATCGGAGTTTTTTCTTAGCTCGGAACATCGTAATGCAACATTGAAATATTTTGCGTGAAAGCGTTTGCGACAAAGAATCGAAACAAACACTCTCGGGACGAAATTTTGGCTTTCATCGCATAAATCTATCAGAGGTTTTAAGTTTCCTCTCTCGAAACATTGTCATGCGACTTCCGAATAGTTTACATCAATCGTTTATGCCAAATCCATGAAACAAGCGTCTACAGGGACGAACTTTAGGCTTTCAGCGCATAAATCTATCCGAGTTTATTGGTTTTCCTCCCAAAACATTGTGGCGACATTGGAATAGTTTACATCAAACTTTTATGCCAAATCCTTGAAACAAAATGTCTAGGAGCGAACTTTAGGTTTTCAACGCATAAATCATACGATGTTTTTGTCTTTACCTTGCGAAATAGGTTGATGCGACATTAGAATTGTTTACATTGAGCGTTGTAGCCAAAAACTTCGTAACAAACATTCTTAGCACGAACTTTAGGTTTTAAGCGAGAAATATATCGAGTTTTTTCTTAGCTCGGAACATCGTAATGCAACTTTCGAATATTTTGCGTGAAAGCGTTTCGCCAAAGAATGAAACAAACACTCTCGGGACGAACTTTAGGCTTTCATCACATAAATCTATCGAGTTTTGGTTTCTCTCCTGAAACATTGTGAGGCGACATTCCGAATAGTTTACATCAAGCGTTTATGCCAAATCCATGAAGCGAAGCGTCTAGGAGCGAAATTTAGGTTTTCAGCGCGCATAAATCCTTTTGATGTTTTGTCTTTATCTTGCGAAATAGGTTGATGCGAAATTAGAATTGTTTACATTGAGCGTTGTTGCCAAAAACTTGTAACAAACATTCTTGGCACCAACTTTAGGTTTAAGCGCGAGAAATCTATCGAGTTTTTGTTCTTAGCTCTCGGAACTTCGTAATGCAACATTGGAATATTTTTCGTGAAGCGTTTGCGCCAATGAATCGAAACAAAAGCTCTTGGGATGAACTTTAGGCTTTCACGCATAAATTTATCAAGAGTTTTTAGTTTCCCCCTCGGAACATTGTGATGCGACTTTCGAATAGTTTACATCAAGCGTTTATGCCAAATCCATGAAACAAACCGTCTAGGGGACGAACTTTAGGTTTTCAGCGCGTAAATCCTTCCGATATTTTTGTTTTACCTCGCAAAAGCAGGTTGATGCGACATTAGAATAGTTTACATTAAGCGTTGTTGCCAAAAACTCGAAAAAAGCACTATTGGAGCGAACTTTAGGTTTTAAGCCATTTGAAATCTATCGAGTTTTTTCTTAGCTCGGAACATCGTAATGCAACATTGAAATATTTTCGTGCGTGAAACGTTTGCGACAAAGAATCGAAACAAACACTCTGGGGACGAAATTTTGGCTTTCATCGCATAAATCTATCAGGAGTTTTTAAGTTTCCTCTCGAAACATTGTCATGCGACTTTCGAATAGTTTACATCAAGCGTTTATGCCAAATCCATGAAACAAACCGTCTAGGGGACGAACTTTAGAGCTTTCAACGCATAAATCTATCAGGGAGTTTATTGGTTTTTCCTCCCAAAACATTGTGAAGCGACATTGGAATAGTTTACATCAAACTTTTATGCCAAATCCTTGAAACAAAATGTCTAGGAGCGAACTTTAGGTTTTCAGCGCATAAATCCTTACGATGTTTTTGTCTTTACCTTGCGAAATAGGTTGATGCGACATTAGAATTGTTTACATTGAGCGTTGTAGCCAAAAACTCGTAACAAACATTCTTGGCACGAACTTTAGGTTTTAAGCGAGAAATCTATCGAGTTTTTTTCTTAGCTCCGGAACATCGTAATGCAACTTTCGAATATTTTGCGTGAAGCGTTTACGCCAAAGAATCGAAACAAACACTCTCGGGACGAACTTTAGGCTTTCATCACATAAATCTATCAAAGAGTTTTTGGTTTTCTCTCACGAAACATTGTGAAGCGACATTCGAATAGTTTACATCAAGCGTTTATGCCAAATCCATGAAACAAACCGTCTAGGAACGAAATTTAGGTTTTCAACGCATAAATCCTTTTGATGTTTTTGTCTTTATCTTGCGAAATAGGTTGATGCGACATTAGAATTGTTTACATTGAGTGTTGTTGCCAAAAACTTGTAACAAACATTCTTGGCACCAACTTTAGGTTTTAAGCGCGAAATCTATCGAGTTTTTTCTTAGCTCCGGAACCGTAATGCAACATTGGAATATTTTGCGTGAAACGTTTGCGCCAAAGAATGAAACAAACAATCTCGGGACGAACTTTAGGTTTTCAACGCATAAATCCTCCGATGTTTTTGGTTTCACCTCGCGAAACAAAGTGATGCAGCTTTGGAATAGTATACATCAAGCGTTTATGCCAAATCCTTGAAACAAACCATCTAGGGGCGAACTTTAGGTTTTTCAGCGCATAAATCGTTACGATCTTTTTGTTTTACCTCGCAAAGCGAGTTGATGCGACATTAGAATAGTTTACATTCGAGCGTTGTTGCCAAAAACTCGAAACAAACACTCTTGCACGAACTTTAGGTTTTAAGCGCTGAAATCTATCCTAGTTTTTGTCTTAGCTCACGGAACATCGTAATGCAACATTGGAATATTTTTGCGTGAAGCGTTTGCGCCAAAGAATCGAAACAAGCGCTCTCGGAATGAACTTTAGGCTTTCCTTTGCATAAATTTATACGAGTTTTTAGTTTTCTCTCCGAAACATTGTGAAAGCGACATTGGAATAGTTTACATCAAGCGTTTATGCCAAATCCTTGAAACAAACCGTCTAAGGGACGAACTTTAGGTTTTCAACGCATAAATTATAACGGCCGAATTTCATCCTAGTCTTCGGTGTGCCCTAGGGGTATTTTGGTAATTTAGTCGGGCGACGGCCAGCCGTTTATGTCTTTTCGGTTGCCAAAAAATTATGGGTTGGATTTAAATAGGATTGTGAAGCTTTGTGAAGGTATTTGGGCTTTGGTGAGATGCAAAAGAAAATAGGGAATTAAAAGTGCATCGAATAGGTTTCAAACCTTGGTGGCTTGGGAGGCTAGTTGGGTGTTTTTGCCAATTGAGCTTCCAGGCACTCTTGTTAATCTTTGTGCACCATCTTATTATTAAGCCTTGGTTCAAATGAGTTTTGGCTCTTTAGTTTAAAAGAAAGAATTGGCATTTCGGGTCTTCTTCACCAATTCTCCCTCACCGACCAAGCATCTTCGCGATTCCTCCCTCGCCGACCAACAATTCGCCGAGCTCTCCCTCCCCAATTCCAAGCCGATTCTCGTCTCGAGCAGCCGGAGGTCCGATCGTCATCCCGGTAAGCCTTCTTCTCCTTCTTCTTCTCCTTCATTTTCTTACCCTATTTCCCGGTTTAGCCGTTCTTTGGCGAGAAGAGTGAGGAGCATCATTTGTGTAGGTTCCGTGCAGCTAGCCGAGGGGAAACAACCAGCAGCAATTCGCCAGCTCGTCACCTCGATCGCCCGAGCTCGCCCAGTTCGTCTTTCCCCTCTCAATCACGCGAAGCAGCCGGTCCAGCTCGCCCCCTCGATCGCGCGCAGAAGCAGGCTCCACCGCGTCAATCGCCGAGCTCGTAAGCTCCACCGCGCCAGATCGCCAAGCCGAGCCACGTCGCGCACCGAATCGCGCCAGCGTGCCTTTGGCTGCCGTGCGTCGCGTCGCCGGCGCCCTGCCTGTCGTGCGCAGCCCGCGCTCCAGCGCCGTGCCACCTTACATCGCCGCGCGCGATCAGTAGCGCAGCGCTGCCGCTCGAACCATCGGCCTTGATCCTATGCGGCCAGTGGCGCCCGGCCGTGTCGCGGAGGCGTGTGAGTGCTCGGTGAGCACATTTGTTTTGTTAAATTAGGTTATGGTTTATAATTATGGTTGTGCTTGTTAGGTTCTCGTAGTAGCTAGCTCGAGTTCGTTTTGCGGCTTAGGATTTCGTGTTAATCGCCTCCCGACCAAGGTAAGGATTTCTTACCAGAGTTGTGTGGACCCTGCGATATATTATGTGATTGCTGATTGTATGCTTGTTTGTGTTTATTGACATGTTCAGTGATAAGTGCTCTATTCTGAATTCCCGAGTGGCATGATTTCCTATGTTGTTTCTCATGTTAGTCCATGCTAGGTTGTTCCTCTACGGCATGCTCGTATACATTCTTGCCTAGTAGTATCATGCTAGGTTCGTTGTATTCTTATTGAGCACGTATTGGAATGTATTGGATTGTTTCTTGATTGCTATGGCGAGTTAGAGTTCGGTAGATAGCATCATCGGGCGGGTGCATAACGAACCTTGCATCCCGAGCGAGGGCGTCACGAGATGGTGCTCGTCCACGATCCCGTTAGGGACTAGCTAACCCTAACGGTGGCCTGCAATCACAGGTGCGGGTGGCGGTATTAAATGCCCCAGCAGTTAGGATGATGACTTGGCATTGCCTCGTCCCCGCGAGCGATCGGCACGTCCTCGGCGTGTTGGTCGTAGCCCTTGATTGCCACTGTTAGGGCAGGGCGACTTCTGGTGTAAGCGTACCACGGCCAGATTCCTTAGCCTCGGTGCGGTGGTTGGTGACATAGTTCACGTGTCAAAGTCTCACACCCCTATGTGAGTGACAGATCCGAGAGATTTAGTTAGGCATGGTATTTGGACATGGGCGGCTTGCCACTAGACCGGCACCCCGAGTCTGCGGTAGCATGCGGTGCGGCGCTTACGCTCATTATAGCGCCGGCCGGAGAGCTCCTCGAGATCTTGAGTTAGTGCACCTTTTCGTGTCGGCGATGAAGCGGTGAGGCGGGGACTTGTTTCTCGTATAGAGGCGTATTGTGTGGTGGATTATCGGACTAAGACCACGAGTTGGCATCAGAGGTCCAAGTATGGACTTAAGCTATGTGCTCTATTACGTATTTGTTATTCATAGCTTGCATACCCTTTTGCTAGATGACCATGTATATCGTATTGTACCCGTTTGGGGATTCTTCTTGAGTAATTCGTTACTCACCCTTATTTTGTGGTTTTTCCAGGTGCGAGTGCGAGGCAGGATGGGTGAAGGAGGAGTTGTGGTCATGGGGACCATTGTCAAACTACGATTTTGTGTTATGACTCTTTATGTTTTTGTGTCCTCTGAATGCATGCATGGCAGACGCGAGCCACAGGATGTTTTACGAATGTTTTTCACAGATTCAGCATTATTTGCAAGCTGTCGAAAGTTTTGAATTCTTTAATAAATCTACGATCGAGTAATCTTTTGGAAACGTATTTATCTTGAAAGCAGTGCTTGGAGAGCGAGGACGGAGTTTCGGAAAAGTATTCTTGACTTTGAATTGAATGTTTGAATGTTTTGTTTTTAATTGGAATCAGAAAGTCATTCCACCTTATTGTCTTTAATTTTGAATGCATGCATTGAGGTAAGGTCCCATTTAGAGCCCCTTTTTGGGTGGGTCTTTACATAAATCCTTAGATGTTTTTGGTTTTACCTCGTGAAAGCAGAGTTGATGCGATATTAGAATAGATTACATTAAGCGTTGTTGCCAAAAACTCAAAAAAATACTCTTGGACGAACTTTAGGTTTTAAGCGCTGAAATCTATCAGAGTTTTTTTTCTTAGCTACCGGAACATCGTAATGCAATATTGGAATATTTTGCGTCAAACGTTTGCGCCAAAGAATCGAATCAAACACTCTCGGGATGAACTTTAGGTTATCAACGCATAAATCTATCCGAGTTTATAGGTTTTCCCTCCCGAAACATTGTGATGCCGCATTGGAATAGTTTACATCAAACGTTTATGCCAAATTCTTGAAACAAACCGTCTAGGGACGAACTTTAGGTTTTCAACGCATTAATCCTTCCGATGTTTTCGGTTTTACCACGCGAAACAGGTTGATGCGACATTAGAATAGTTTACATTGAACGTCATTGCAAAAAACTTTAGGTTTTAAACGCTGAAATCTATCCGAGCTATTTTGTCTTAGCTCCCGGAACATCGTAATGCAAGATTAGAATATTTTGCGTGAAACGTTTGCGCCAAAGAATCGAAACAAAAGCTCTCGAGATGAACTTTAGGCTTTGAACACATAAATGTATCCGAGTTTTTTGGTTTCCTCTCCCGAAACATTGTGATGCAGCTTTCGAATAGTTTACATCAAACGTTTATGCCAAATCCATGAAACAAACCGTCTAGGGGACGAACTTTAGGTTTTCAACGCATAAATCATTAGATGTTTTTAGCTTTACCTCGAAAGCAGGTTGATGCGACATTAGAATAGATTACATTAGACGTTGTTGCCAAAAACTCGAAAACAACACTCTTGGAATGAACTTTAGGTTTTAAACGCTAAAATCTATCCGAGTTTTTTTTCTTAGCTCTCGGAACATCGAAATGCAACATTGGATTATTTTGCATGAAACGTTTGCACCAAAGAATCGAAACAAACACTCTCGGGACGAACTTTATGCTTTCATCGCATAAATCTATCAGAGTTTTTTTGTTTTCTCTCCCGAAACATTGTGATGCAGCATTGGAATAGTTTACATCAAACGTTTACGCCAAATCCATGAAACAAACCGTCTAGGGACGAACTTTAGGTTTTCAACGCATAAATCATTCCAATGTGTAACGGCCCGAGAAATTTCATCCGGTCTTCGGGAGGCCCGAGGGGCATTTTGGTAATTTTTAATTCGGGGTAGCGGGGCGGTTATGTAATTGTTAATTGCCGGAAAAATTATGAGTCAATTTGAATGGGATCGGGAATTTTGGTGAAGACATTTTGGCTTGGAAAAAGGTAAAAATAAATAGGGAATTAAATAGCGCGTCAAGTGAGATTCGAGCCAAGGACATCTTGCATGCTAGGCAAGAGTCATTGCCGGTAGAGCCACTGGCGTGTTTGTTAATCTTCGCGCGCGACCTTGTATATAAGCCGTTGTTTCGTGCCTTCGGGTTTATAGCGGAGCCGCGCTGTATGCGCCCGAGTTTTCATCCGGTCTTTCGGTATGCCCTAGGGTATTTTGGTAATTTGGTTGGGCCGTCGGGGCCGTTTATATCTTTTTCGGTTGCTAAAATTATTAGATGGTCTTATGTAAGTTTTGAGGCTTTGTGGTGGTGTTTGGGCATGGGGAGATGCAAAAGAAAATTAGGAGTTAAAGATGTGTTTGGTGGGTTTGAACCCAAGTGAGTGCAGGAAGTCGGTGTGTGGTGTGGCAGTTGAGCCACGGTGTTTTGTTACTCTCTCCATGACATATCTTGGTTAGCCTTGAGTTCTTGGGTTTTGGTGCATTTGATTAAATGAAAAGAAAATTAGGTTTTGTTATGTCTTCTTATCCAAACCCCATGGCGCCCAACCCTTTTTCTCTCTAGCCATCTTGCGTGAGTCTTCTCCGAGTGTCGTTCGGCCCGCCCCAGCGGCCAGTGCGGCACTGGTCGGCGGCCCAGCCCGGTCGCACCAGCAGCCCAGCGCCAGCGAGTGCCAGAGCCAGCGGCCGACCGCGCCCAGCGCCAAGCCGTCGCGGCCGCCAATGGCGAGCGTCGCGGCACCGATCCAGCGCGTCCGTCGCGTCGTCGCGGCCGCGCGCCTCGCACCGCTTCGCGCGCGCGCCAGCGCCCGCCATCGCCAGCCGAGCTCGCGTCGCGTCCACGGCCAGCGCCGTCCTCCCTCGTCGCGCGCGCGCGCCTCTGCGTCTACGCCTAGCGCGCCATCTGCGCCCAGCGCTGTCCGTCTGTGTGACCGGCGCCCGATGTGCGCCCATTTGCCGCCCGCCATCCGCGCCAGCAGCCAGACCCCGCCGTCTTTGCACTGCCCGTCGCGTGTCGTGCGCATCGCGTGAGTTGCTCCGAGAGCGAGCCCTATTTATTTTATTATATTTAAGCCTTTAGAGTGTGATTATCATTGTTTTTGTTAGGTTCTCGGTAGCTACTTGGGTTCGATCGCGGCTTAGGATTTTGTGTGTAGTTGCCTCCGGCGGTAAGGATTTCTTACTGGAGTTGTGTGGACCTACGATGTTCTTTGTGATTATTGTTTGTATGTTTGTTTGTGATTATCGGCATGTTTAGTTTAGGTGCTCTGTTACGAATTCCAAGTGGCATGACTTCGTATGTTGTTCTCTCATGTTAGTCCATGCTAGGTTGTTCCCTTTACGGCATGCTCGTATATACATTCTTGCTCCGTAGTATCATGCTAGGTTCGTTGTATTCTTTTTGAGCACGTATGGGATTGTATTGGATTGTTTCTTTGATTGTTAAGGTAGGTTAGAATTCGGGTAGATAGCATCATCAGGGCACGATGCATAAAGTATCTTGCATCCATGGCAGGGCGTTCGAGGCGATTCTCAGTCCTTGGACCCGTGAGGATTAGCTATCCCAACCGGTAGGCCACTGCAATCTTGGGTGAGGTGGTAGTCTAAGCGATGCCTAGCGGTCGGGATGATGACTTGGCAATGCCTAGTCCGGTGGCCGGCACGTCCTCGGCGTGTTCGGCGGTAGCCCTTGATTGCCACTGTTAAGGTAAGGGCGGCTTCTGGTGTAAGCCTACCACGACCCGTTCCTTAGCCTCGGAGTGCGGTGAGTGCAGTGACATAGTTCACGTGTCCATGTCTCACACCCCTATGTCGGTGACACCGATCGAGAGAGATTTAGTTAGGCGTGGTATCCGGATATGGGCGGCTTGCCACTGGGCCGGCACCCCATAGTCTGTAGAAGCACGCGGTGCATGCTTACGCTCATTCTGGCGCCACCGGAGAGCTCCTCGGGATCTTGAGCTAGTGCACCTTTCATTCGACGATGAAGCGGTGGTAGGACTTTCTTCGTATAGAGGCGATTTGTGTGGTTATGGTAGTTAATTCCGGACTAAGACCCTGAGTTGGCATCCGAGGTCCAAGTGTGGACTTAAGCTATGTGCTCTATTCTGTGTTTATATTCATAGCTTGCATACACTCATCTAGATGACCATGTACATCGTATTGTACCCCGGTTGGGGATTCTTACTGAGTAATTCGTTACTCACCCTTATTTTGTGGTTTTCCACAGGTAACCAAGGTGCGAGACAGGATGGCTGAAGGAGGAGTTGTGATCATGGGAACCTGCTATCGTCTCTGACTTTTTATTTCTATGACTCTTGTATTTTATTTTCCCCTGAATGCATGTAGCCGGGCACGTAGCCCTAGGATGTTTTTCTGAATGTTTTTATGGATTCCAGCTTTGTTGTATTTGAGGATTGTTTCAAATGTTTTAATAAATCTCTGATCAGAGTATGCGTTTAGAAATGTATTTGCCTTGAAACAGGTGCTTGGAAACAGGGACATGTTTCAGCAATCTATTTGATTTCTGATTGAATCTCTTTTGTTTTGTTTTAATTGGGAATCCAAAAACTAAATTGCATATTGTTCTTTACTTTGAATGCATGCATTGGGGTAGAGCCCCTTTTGGGTTGGGTCTTTACACCGCCCGAGGCTTTCTTCCCCAATTCCTTCTTCTTCCTTCTCTTTTCTTCCTCGACCGACCTGAGCTCCCTCTCGCGTTTCTCCCTCGCCAACCTTCTCCCTCGCCAACCTCAATTCAGCCGAGCATCTCTCCCAAATTCGAAGTCGATCTCACCCCGAGCAGCAGGTACATCTTCTTCTTCTTCTTCTCCTCCAAAATTCGAGTTCTTCTCCCCTGTTTCGGGCTTCGCCATTTCTGGCCGAGTCGAGGTAATTTGAGGTATGGGTTTTGTGCAGCTAGTGTAGGGGAGTTCACCATCAACGAATCGCCCGTCGAATCCCCTCGGATCACTCGATTTCGGGTTTCTCCATCGCCCCTGTTCGCGCGCAGAAATAGAGCCCCCTGTCGCGAGAGCTCGCGCGATGGCACCGGCCCGCCCGAAGCCACGCCGCGCATTGCCTCGCCCAGCTCCGTGTCAAGCCGCGCGCCCCTGCATCGCCCCGCATCCGTCCGCGCCCCAACGCGCCCATTTCTGCGCCCCTCTAACCTAGCGAGCCAATTCTTTGCCTGCCGTTCGTGTGCAATCGGCCCGTTCGATGCGTTAAATCGCGCCTCGTGAGTTGCTCTCGGTGAGCCTCATTTATTTTATTATATTTAGGCCTATTGTGTGATTTTTGTTGTGATTGATAGGTTCTCGGTAGCTAGTTCGGGTTCGTTCGCAATTTAGGATTTCGTGTCAAATCGTCCTCGACCAAGGTAAGGATTTCTTACCGGAGTTGTGTGGACCCTGCAAAATTATATGTGATTGCTGATTGATTGCTTGTTTGTGATTATTGACATGTGTAGCTAGGATTTCTATTCTAAATTCCCGATTAGCATGATTTTCCTGATTTAATTCTCATGTTAATCCATGCTAGGTTGTTCCTTTCTAGCATGCTCGTATCTGTTCCTTGCTTCGTAGTATCATGCTAGGCTCGTTGTATTCTTATTGAGCACGTATTGGATTTTATGGAATTGTTTGCTTGATTGCTAAGGCGGGTTAGAGTGGAGCGGAGTAGATAGCATCATCTGGGCCGGGTGCATAAAGTACCTTGCATCCATGATAGGGACGTATGAGATGGAGCTCGACTCACGATCCCGTTAGGAATAGCTAACCCTAACGGTGGCCCCGCAATCTTGGGTGAGGTGGCGGGATCGTTAAATGCCCCAACCGTCGGGATGATGACTTGGCATTGCCTCGTCCCCGTAGTCGGCACGTCCTCGGCGTGTTCGACCATAGCCCCCGATTGCCACTGTTAAGGTAAAGGCGGCTTCTACGGTGTAAGCCTACCACGACCCGTTTCCTTAGCCTCAGTGCGGTGGTTGGTGACATAGTTTACGTGTCGAGTCTCACACCCTATGTCGGTGACACCGATCCAAAGAATTAGTTAGGCGTGGTATTTGGACATGGGCGGCTTGCCTTCAGACCGGCACCCCCAATGGTGCGTGTAGCACGCGGTGCATGTTTACGCTCATTACGCAGCCGAGGAGAGCTCATCGGGATCTTGAGCCAGTGTACCTTTTCGTCGACAATAGACAGTGAGGCGAGGACTTGTTTCTCGTATAGGGCGACTTATGTATTGGATGTGTGGTGATATTATTCGGACTAAGACCTTAAATTGGCATCCGAGGCCCAAGTGTGGGCTAAGCTATGTGCTCTATTCTCGTATTTATATTCATAGCTTGCATACGCTCATCGAGATGACCATGTATATCGTATTGTACCCCGGTTGGGGATTCTTCTTGAGTAATTCGTTACTCACCCTTATTATTGTGGTTTTTCCACAGTGCTTAGAGAGTTGCGAGACAGGATGGATTTGAAGGAGGAGCTGTGATCATGGGGCTCGAGTCATCAAACTCGATTTTGTGTTATGACTCTTTATGTTTTATTTTCCCCTGAATGCATGTAGCGAAGACACGAGCCCTAGGATGTTTTTACGAATATTTTGTGGATTCCGGCATTATTGTATTTAGACATGTTTTGAATGATTTTAAGAAATCTCGATCGGAGTATACTTTGGAAATGTATTTATCTTGGAGCAGTGCTTGGAAACAGGGGGCGAGTTCTAGGAAATTGTCCGATTTTAAAGGGGTTATTTTGAATGTTTTGTTTTAATTGGAATCCGAAATCATGTCTGTTTAATGTCCTTTACTTTGAATGCATGCATTGGGGTAAGGGCCCATTTAGTGCCCCATTCGGGTTGGTCCCTTACACGATGTTTTTAGCTTTACCTCGCGAAACAGGTTGATGCGACATTAGAATAGATTACATTAAACGTTGTTGCCAAAAACTCAAAAACAACACTCTTGGAATGAACTTTAGGTTTTAAACGCTGAAATCTATCCGAGTTTTTTTTCTTAGCTCCCAGAACATCGAAATGCAACATTGAATTATTTTGCATGAAACGTTTGAGCCAAAGAATCGAAACAAACGCTCTCGGGACGAACTTTAGGCTTTCATCGCATAAATCTATCAGAGTTTTTTGGTTTTCTGTCCCGAAACATTGTGATGCAGCATTGGAATAGTTTACATCAAACGTTTACGCCAAATCCATGAAACAAACCGTCTAGGGACGAACTTTAGGTTTTCAACGTATAAATCCTTCCGATGTTTTTGGTTTTACCTCGCGAAACAGGTTGATGCGACATTAGAATAGTTTACATTAAACGTTGTTGCCAAAAACTCGAAAAAAACACTCTTGGAACGAACTTTAGGTTTTAAACGCTGAAATCTATCTGAGTTTTTTTTCTTAGCTCCCGGAACATCGTAATGCATCATTGGAATATTTTGCGTGAAACATTGGCGCCAAAGAATCGAAACAAACACTCTCGAGACGAACTTTAGACTTTCATTGCATAAATCTATCCGAGTTTTTTTGGTTTTCTCTCCCGAAACATTGTGATGCAGCTTGCGAATAGTTTACATCAAACGTTCATGCCAAATCCATGAAACAAACCGTCTAGGGACGAACTTTAGGTTTTCAAAGCATAAATAATTCCGATGTTTTTAGCTTTACCTCGCAAAACAGGTTGATGCGACATTAGAATATGTTACAATAAACGTTGTTGCCAAAAACTCGAAAAAAACACTCTTGGAATGAACTTTAGGTTTTAAACGAAGAAATCTATCCGAGTTTTTTTTCTTAGCTCCCGGAACATCGTAATGCAACTTTGGAATATTTTTCTTGAAACATTTACGCCAAAGAATCGAAACAAACACTCTCGGGACGAACTTTAGGCTTTCATCGCATAAATCTATCCGAGTTTTTGGTTTTCTCCGAAACATTGTGATGCAAAGATTCGAATAGTTTACATCAAACATTTATGCCAAATCCATGAAACAAACCGTCTAGGGAGGAACTTTAGGTTTTCAACGCATAAATCCTTCCGATGTTTTTGGTTTTACCTCGCGAAACAGGTTGATGTGACATTAGAATAGTTTACATTAAACGTTGTTGCCAAAAACTCGAAAAAAACACTCTTGGAACGAACTTTAGGTTTTAAACATTTGAAATCTATCGAGTTTTTTCTTAGCTCCCGGAACATCGTAATGCATCATTGGAATATTTTGCGTGAAAAATTGGCGCCAAAGAATCGAAACAAACACTCTCGAGACGAACTTTAGACTTTCATTGCATAAATCTATCCGAGTTTTTTTGGTTTTCTCTCCCGAAACATTGTGATGCTGCTTTCGAATAGTTTACATCAAACGTTCATGCCAAATCCATGAAACAAACCGTCTAGGGACGAACTTTAGGTTTTCAAAGCATAAATAATTCCAATGTTTTTAGCTTTACCTCGCAAAACAGGTTGATGCGACATTAGAATATGTTACAATAAACGTTGTTGCCAAAAACTCGAAAAAAACACTCTTGGAATGAACTTTAGGTTTTAAACGAAGAAATCTATCCGAGTTTTTTTTCTTAGCTCCCGGAATATCGTAATGCAACTTTGGAATATTTTTCTTGAAACATTTACGCCAAAGAATCGAAACAAACACTCTCGGGACGAACTTTAGGCTTTCATCGCATAAATCTATCCGAGTTTTTTGGTTTTCTCTCCCGAAACATTGTGATGCAGCATTCGAATAGTTTACATCAAACATTTATGCCAAATCCATGAAACAAACCGTCTAGGGAGGAACTTTAGGTTTTCAACGCATAAATCCTTCCGATGTTTTTGGTTTTACCTCGCAAAACAAGTTGATGCGACATTAGAATAGTTTACATTAAACGTTGTTGCCAAAAACTCGAAAAAAACACTCTTGGCATGAACTTTAGGTTTTAAACGCTGAAATCTATCAGTTTTTTTTTTCTTAGCTCCCGGAACATCGTAATGCAACATTGGAATATTTTGCGTGAAACATTGGCGCCAAAGAATCGAAACAAACACTCTTGGGATGAACTTTAGGCTTTCATTGCATAAATCTATCCGAGTTTTTTGGTTTTCTCTCCCGAAACATTGTGATGCAGCTTTCGAATAGTTTACATCAAACGTTTATGCCAAATCCATGAAATAAACCGTCTAGGGACGAACTTTAGGTTTTCAAAGCATAAATCATTCCGATGTTTTTAGCTTTACCTCGCGAAACAGGTTGATGCGACATTAGAATATGTTACAATAAACGTTGTTGCCAAAAACTCGAAAAAAACACTCTTGGAATGAACTTTAGGTTTTAAACGCAAAAATCTATCCGAGTTTTTTTTCTTAGCTCCCGGAACATCGTAATGCAATTTTGGAATATTTTTCTTGAAATATTTACGCCAAAGAATCGAAACAAACACCCTCGGGACGAACTTTTGGCTTTCATCGCATAAATCTATCCGAGTTTTTTGGTTTTCTCTCCCGAAACATTGTGATGCAGCATTCGAATAGTTTACATCAAACATTTGCCAAATCCATGAAACAAACCGTCTAGGGAGGAACTTTAGGTTTTCAACGCATAAATCCTTCCGATGTTTTTGGTTTTACCTCGCAAAACAAGTTGATGCGACATTAGAATAGTTTACATTATACGTTGTTGCCAAAAACTCGAAAAAAACACTCTTGGCATGAACTTTAGGTTTTAAACGCTGAAATCTATCGGTGTTTTTTTCTTAGCTCTGGAACATCGTAATGCAACATTGAATATTTTTTGCGTGAAACGTTTGCGCCAAAGAAACGAAACAAACACTCTTGGGACGAACTTTAGGCTTTCAACGTATAAATCTATCCGAGTTATTTGGTTTTCTCTCCCGAAACATTGTGATGCAGCATTCAAATAGTTTACATCAAACGTGATAAGGATCATGGAGTTCCACAAGTTGCACTTGGACCTATTACACGATCCAAAGCAAAGAATATTCAACAAGCATTCATTCTTCACCTTCGACAGTGGATAGCTTCAATTCAAAATTCATTTCATGTGCTAGAGACCATTTCAAGGGAAGAGGAACCATTTGATACTTTGGAAGTCAATGTATGCAAGATTGAAATTGTCCATGGAATTAATGACATTTGACTTGATTTAAATGTCTTAATCATTCGACAAGGGGGAATACAAATGTTAGAGTTGGCAACACAAACATCAATTTTCAGATTTTAGGAGCTTTTATGCAAGTCTATGTTTAAAATCTTGTTTTTAATGTTTTAGGTTATATTTTGCAACAATGGCATTATGGTAATTATGTTGGTTTCTTTATTTTAGGTTTAACTTTCATAGGCTATAAATAGCCATGAAGTAAGTTGTAAAACTCAGATTTTGATTGAATGAAAATTAGCTCTCTACAAGAGATCATTTTCTTAGAATTTTAGGGCATGTTCTTTGTCTCTTTTTCTAAGTTTCCCTTGCAATCTTGTGATATAATGCATTTGAGCCATTCAATCCAGCCTTGATTGCTTGATTGTGGAGTGACTCAATCTAGAACAAGATCTTCCATATCTTGCTTCTAGATCATTGATCTTAAGGGGTAATCAAATTCTAGCCTTTTCTCTTGGTTGTTCCCAAATCTATAAGGAGGTGTTAATCTCTTAATTCAAAGGTTCTTGTTTCATCATAAGCTTGGATCTTTGGGCTGAGAATTAGCGTTGCCTTATCAAAATGTTTATGCCAAACCCATGAAACAATCGAGGAAAGATTCCTCATGGTTTAGCAAGTTTCTTACGAGGTTTATTAAGGATTTCATCAGCATAACATCAAAGTGGTATGAACTTGTTAGAAAGAATCTCAAATTCTAATGGAATCAAAAGCAAGAGAATGCATTCACTGAACTTAAAGAAAAACCAACCAATGCACCTTGTCATGCTCTACCTAACTTGGTCGAACATTTGAGATTTAATGAGACGAAAATGGAATAGGCATAAAAGCGATTTCAAGGCCAATCCCATCTATTAGTAAAAAGCGAAACAGAGAGCTACTCAAATACGTGCCAAAGGAGACAGAACCACATGCACTTGTGAGTGCTTTGCAGGTTTGGATACCTTTTACCTGTGGCAAAAAGAAATTGTCATCCACACAGATCATGAAAAGCTTGAAGAATCTTCGGAGCCAAACAAAGCTCAAGAGGAGACGTGCTAAGTGGCCAACAACCACAAATGCAAACGAGGCAAGATCTTAAATGGCCTAGAGGTTTCTACTGGAGGTTTATTAAGGATTTCAGTGGCATTGCCTAACCATCGGAGGAACGTGTTTAAGGAACCATGAAATTTGAATGAAAATGAAAGCAAAAGATGGCATTCGATGTATTTAAAGAGTCATCAACCAGTGCACCGTCTTGCTACACCTACCCTTTGCTCGATCTTTCGAGATTGAATATGATGAAAGTGATTAGGTATAAGAGTTGTTTCGATACTAGAAAACAAAAAGGCCAATCATGTCTTTTAGTGAAACACTCAATGGAGCACAACTTAAATACGCGACTTTTGAGAAAGAACTACGTGCAATTGTAAGGGCTTTGGGTGTTTAGAAACCTTAATTGTGGCAAAGGACGTTGGAATCCACAGGGATCGATTAAGATAGCTAGAGGCATCTCTAGAGCAAACAAAGCTTTAAAAGAGACACGCTAAGTGGCAACGACCGCAAATGCAACGGAGGTAAGATCTTATGAAAGTGATTAGGTATAAGAGTTGTTTCGATACTAGAAAAAAAGGCCAATCATGTCTTTTAGTGAAACACTCAACGGAGCACAACTTAAATATGCGAAATTTGAGAAAGAACTACGTGCAATTGTAAGGGCTTTGAATGTTTGGAAACCTTAGTTGTGGCAAAGGACGTTGGAATCCACACGGATCGATTAAGATAGCTAGAGGCATCTCTAGAGCAAAACAAAGCTATAAAAGAGACCCGCTAAATGGCAACGACCACAAATGCAACGGAGGTAAGATCTTGCTCTTTCATCAGCATAACATCAAAGTGGTATGAACTTGTTAGAGAGAATGTCAAATTCTAATGGAATCAAAAGTTTTGTGAGGGCCTTGAAAGTTTTGTGACCTTAACTTAGGCCAGAAGATTTTGACACCCACATGGATCATGAAAGCTTATAGCGTCTCGGGAGACAAGTTCTAAGCTCCAAAAGGGAGCATTCCAAGTGAGGACATGTAACGGCCCGGAATTTCATCCCAGTCTTCCTGGTGTGCCCTAGGGGTATTTTGGTAATTTGGTCAGGCCGACAGGGCCGTTTATGTCTTTTTCCAGTTGCCAAAAATTATGGGATGGATTAAATAGGATTGGGAAGCTTTGTGAAGGTATTTAGGCTTGGTAAAATGCAAAATAAAATAGGGAAATAAAAGGTGCATCAGGTGGGTTTCGAACCTTGGTGGCTTTGGAGGCTAGTTGGGTGTCATTGCAAATTGAGCTTCCAAGCACTCTTGTTAATCTATCTGCACCACCTTGTACTTAAGCCTTGGTTCAAATGAGTTTGAATTTTAGTTTAAAAGAAGGAAATTCGCCCGAGTCTTCTTCTCCATTTCTTCCTCGACCGACCACTCCCTTCTGGCGATTTCTCCCTTGCCGACCACCAATTCGTCGAGCTCTCCCTCCCCAATTTCAAACCAATTCTCATCTCGAGCAGCCGAAGGTCCGATCGTCATCCCGGCAAGCCTTCTTCTTCTTCTTCTCCTTCATTTTCTTCCCCTATTTCTGGTTTTGCCGTTGCTGGCCGAGAGAGTGAGGAGCAGTGCTTGTGTAGGTTCTGTGCAGCTAGCCGAGGGGAATCATCCAGCACCAATTCGTCAGCTCGTCGCCTCGATCGCCCGAGCTCGCCCTGTTCGTCTTCCCTTCTCAATCGCGCGCAGCAGCCGGCCAGCTCGCCCCTTCGATCGCGGGCAGAAGCCAGCTCCATCGCGCCAACCGCCGAGCCCTCCAGCTCCACCGAGCCAGATCGCCAAGCCGCGCCGCGCACCGAATCGTGCCATGCGTCGCGCCCGAGCGCCCTGCCCTGTCCGTGCGTAGCCCTGCCCTGTCCGTGCGTAGCCCGCGCCCCTGCTCGCCGCGCCGTGTCGCGTGCCCTATCGCAGCCCAGCGGCGCCGAGCCGTTTGAGTGCTCCCGAGCCGAGCCTGTTTGTTTTGTTAAATTTAGGTTTGGTTGTAATTATTGTTGTGTTTGTTAGGTTCTCGGTAGCTAGCTCGAGTTCGTTCGCAGCTTAGAATTTAGTGTTAATCGCCTCCCGACCAAGGTAAGGATTTCTTACCGGAGTTGTGTGGACCCTGCGATATATTATGTGATTGCTGATTGAATGCTTGTTTGTGTTTATTGACATGTGTAGTGATAAGTGCTTTATTCTGAATTCCCGACTGGCATGACTTCCTATGTTGTTTCTCATGTTAGTCCATGCTAGGTTGTTCCTTTCTGGCATGCTCGTATCAGTTCTTGCTTCGTAGTATCATGCTAGGTTCGTAGTACTCTTATCGAGCACGTATTGGAATGTATTGGATTGTTTGCTGATTGCTATGACAGGTTAGAGTGCAGGTAGATAGCATCATCCGGGTCGAGTGCATAACGAACCTTGCATCCCCGGAAGTGGAGGGCGTGCGAGATGGTGCTCCGTCCCTGATCCCGTTAGGGACTAGCTAACCCTAACGGCTGGCCCTGCAATCACGGGTGAGGGTGGCGATCGTTAAATGCCCCAGCGGTCGGGATGATGACTTGGCATTGCCTCGCGTCCACGGCGGTCGGCACGTCCTCGGCGTGTTCGACCGTAGCCCTTAATTGCCACTGTTAGGGCAAGGGCGGCTTCTGGTGTAAGCCTACCACGACCGGTTCCTTAGCCTCGGTGCGCGGTGGTTCAGGTGACATAGTTCACGTGTCGAGTCTCACACCCCTATGTCGGTGACACCGATCCGAGAGATTTAGTTAGGCGTGGTGATGGACATGGGCAGCTTGCCACTAGACCCGGCACCCCCCATAGTCTGCAGTAGCACGCGGTGCACGCTTACGCTCATTACAGCGCCGACCGGAGAGCTCCTCGGGATCTTGAGTTAGTGCACCTTTCGTATCGACAGTAGACTAGCTGAGGCCGGGACTTATTTCTCGTATAGGGCGTATTGTGTGGTGGATTATTCCGGACTAAGACCTTGAGTTGGCATCTGAGGTCCAAGTTTGGACTTAAGCTATGTGCTCTATTATGTGTTGTTATTCATAGCTTGCATACCTTTTTGCTAGATGACCATGTATATCGTATTGTACCCCGGTTGGGGATTCTTACTGTGTAATTCGTTACTCACCCTTATTTTTGTGGTTTTTCCACAGGTAACCGAGGGGCGAGACAGGATGGCTGAAGGAGGAGCTGTGATCATGGGGACCAGCTGTCAAACTCTTATTTTGTGTTATGACTCTTTCTGTTTTGTTTCCTCTGAATGCATGTAACCGGGCACGGAGCCTGGGATGTTTTCTGAATGTTTTTACGGATTTCAGCATCGTTGCAACTATCGAAAGTTTTGAATGCTTTAATAAATCTCTGATCAGAGTAATCTTTTGGAAACGTATTTATCTTGGAATAGGTGCTTGGAGACAGGGACAGGTTTCAGGAAAATTGTCTTGACTTTGAATGGATTGTTTTGAATGTTTTGTTTTAATTGGAATCCGAAAGTCATTCCTGCTTATTGTCTTTAACTTTGAATGCATGCATTGAGGTAAAGTCCCATTTAGAGTACCATTCGGGCCGGGTCTTTACAGGACAACACCCACTAATTCAATCCAGGAAAGATCCCTCATGGTTTAGCCAGTTTCTGTACGAGGTTTATTAATGATTTCATCAGCATAACATCAAAGTGGTATGAACTTGTTAGACAGAATGTCAAATTCTAATGGAATCAAAAGCAAGAGAATGCATTCACTGAACTTAAAGAAAAACCGACCAATGCACCTTGTCATGCTCTACCTAATTTGGTCGAACATTTGAGATTTAATGAGACGCAAATGGAATAGGCATAAGAGCGATTTCAAAGCCACAACACAAGGCCAATCCCATCTATTAGTAAAAAGCGAAACAGAGAGCTACTCAAATACGTGCCAAAATAAACAGAACCACATGCACTTGTGAGTGCTTTGCAGGTTTGGATACCTTTTACCTGTTGCAAAAAGAGTTTGTCGTCCACACGGATCATGAAAAGCTTGAAGAATCTTCGGAGCCAAACAAAGCTCACGAGCGAGACTTGCTAAGTGGCCAACACCCACAAATGCAAACGGGGCAAGATCTTAGGTGGCCTAGAGGTTTCTACTGGAGGTTTATTAAGGATTTCAGTAGCATTGCCTAACCATCGGAGGAACGTGTTTAAGGAACCATGGAATTTGAATGAAAATGAAAGCAAAAGATGGCATTCGATGTATTTAAAGAGTCATCAACCAGTGCACCGTCTTGCTACACCTACCCTTTGCTCGATCTTTCGAGATTGAATACGATGAAAGTGATTAGGTATAAGAGTTGTTTCAATACTAGAAAAGAAGAGGCCAATCATGTCTTTTAGTAAAACACTCAACGGAGCACAACTTAAATACGCGACATTTGAGAAAGAACTACGTGCAATCGTAAGGGCTTTGAATGTTTGGAAACCTTAGTTGTGGCAAAGGACGTTGGAATCCACACGGATCGATTAAGATAGCTAGAGGCTTCTCTAGAGCAAAACAAAGCTTTAAAAGAGACCCGCTTAAGTGGCAACGACCACCACAAATGCAACGGAGGTAAGATCTTTAAATGATATAGCTACTTTCTACAGGGGGTTTTATAAGGATTTTCAGTAGCATAGCCTCACCATCGTGAAAAGAAACTTATATTCAGGAAAGCAAATGCGAGAGAAAGCATTCATCGAATGGAAACAAAAATTGACCAATGCACCGTGTCTTGCTCTTTCTAACTTTTATTGATCTTTTGAGATTGAATGTGATGCAAATGGAATAGGTACAAGAGCTGCTTTGATACTAGAAAACAGGCCAATCAATATCTTCGTGAAAAGCTAAATGGCGCACATCCTAAATACGCGTCATTTGATTAAGAGCTACATGCACTAGTGAGGGCCTTGAAAGTTTTGCGACCTTAACTAAGGCCAGAAGATTTTGACACCCACACGGTTCATGAAAGCTTATAGCGTCTCCGGAGCCAATTATAAGCTCCAAAAGGGGGCATTCCAAGTGAGGACAACACCCACTAATTCAATCCAGGAAAGATCCCTCATGGTTTAGCCAGTTTCTGTACGAGGTTTACTAAGGATTTCATCAGCATAACATCAAAGTGGTATGAACTTGTTAGACAGAATGTCAAATTCTAATGGAATCAAAAGCAAGAGAATGCATTCACTGAACTTAAAGAAAAACCGACCAATGCACCTTGTCATGCTCTACCTAATTTGGTCGAACATTTGAGATTTAATGAGACGCAAATGGAATAGGCATAAGAGCGATTTCAAAGCCACAACACAAGGCCAATCCCATCTATTAGTAAAAAGCGAAACAGATAGCTACTCAAATACGTGCCAAAGGAGACAGAACCACATGCACTTGTGAGTGCATTGCAGGTTTGGATACCTTTTACCTGTGGCAAAAAGAGTTTGTCATCCACACGGATCATGAAAAGCTTGAAGAATCTTCGGAGCCAAACAAAGCTCACGAGGGAGACGTGCTAAGTGGCCAACACCCACAAATGCAAACGGGGCAAGATCTTAGGTGGCCTAGAGGTTTCTACTGGAGGTTTATTAAGGATTTCAGTGGCATTGCCTAACCATCGGAGGAACGTGTTTAAGGAACCATGGAATTTGAATGAAAATGAAAGCAAAAGATGGCATTCGATGTATTTAAAGAGTCATCAACCAGTGCACCGTCTTGCTACACCTACCCTTTGCTCGATCTTTCGAGATTGAATACGATGAAAGTGATTAGGTATAAGAGTTGTTTCGATACTAGAAAAGAAGAGGCCAATCATGTCTTTAAGTGAAACACTCAACGGAGCACAACTTAAATACGCGACATTTGGGAAAGAACTACGTGCAATCGTAAGGGCTTTGGATGTATGGAAACCTTAGTTGTGGCAAAGGACGTTGGAATCCACACGGATCGATTAAGATAGCTAGAGGCTTCTCTAGAGCAAAACAAAGCTTTAAAAGAGACCCGCTAAGTGGCAACGACCACCACAAATGCAACGGAGGTAAGATCTTTAAATGATATAGCTACTTTCTACTGGGGGTTTTATAAGGATTTTCAGTAGCATAGCCTCACCATCGTGAAAAGAAACTTATATTCAGGAAAGCAAATGCGAGAGAAAGCATTCATCGAATGGAAACAAAAATTGACCAATGCACCGTGTCTTGCTCTTTCTAACTTTTATTGATCTTTTGAGATTGAATGTGATGCAAATGGAATAGGTACAAGAGCTGCTTTGATACTAGAAAACAGGCCAATCAATATCTTCGTGAAAAGCTAAATGGCGCACATCCTAAATACGCGTCATTTGATTAAGAGCTACATGCACTAGTGAGGGCCTTGAAAGTTTTGTGACCTTAACTAAGGCCAGAAGATTTTGACACCCACATGGATCATGAAAGCTTATAGCGTCTCGGGAGCCAAGTTCTAAGCTCCAAAAGGGGGCATTCCAAGTGAGGACAACACCCACTAATTCAATCCGGGAAAGATCCTCATGGTTTAGCCGGTTTCAGACGAGGTTTACTATGGATTTCATCAACATAACATCAAAGTGGTATGAATTTGTTAGACAGAATGTCAAATTCTAATGGAATCAAAAGCAAGAGAATGCATTCACTGAACTTAAAGAAAAACCGACCAATGCACCTTGTCATGCTCTACCTAATTTGGTCGAACATTTGAGATTTAATGAGACGCAAATGGAATAGGCATAAGAGCGATTTCAAAGCCACAACACAAGGCCAATCCCATCTATTAGTAAAAAGCGAAACAGAGAGCTACTCAAATACGTGCCAAAGGAGACAGAACCACATGCACTTGTGAGTGCTCTGCAGGTTTGGATACCTTTTACCTGTGGCAAAAAGAGTTTGTCATCCACACGGATCATGAAAAGCTTGAAGAATCTTCGGAGCCAAACAAAGCTCAAGAGGGAGACGTGCTAAGTGGCCAACACCCACAAATGCAAACGGGGCAAGATCTTAGGTGGCCTAGAGGTTTCTACTGGAGGTTTATTAAGGATTTCAGTGGCATTGCCTAACCATCGGAGGAACGTGTTTAAGGAACCATGGAATTTGAATGAAAATGAAAGCAAAAATGGCATTCGATGTATTTAAAGAGTCATCAACGATGCACCGTCTTCTTGCTACACCTACCCTTTGCTCGATCTTTCGAGATTGAATACGATGAAAGTGATTAGGTATAAGAGTTGTTTCGATACTAGAAAAAAAGAGGCCAATCATGTCTTTTAGTGAAACACTCAACGGAGCACATCTTAAATACGCGACATGATAAGGATCATGGAGTTCCACAAGTTGCACTTGGACCTATTACACGATCCAAAGCAAAGAAGATTCAACAAGCATTCATTCTTCACCTTCGACAGTGGATAGCTTCAATTCAAAATTCATTTCATGTGCTAGAGACCATTTCAAGGGAAGAGGAACCATTTGATGCTTTGGAAGTCAATGTATGCAAGATTGAAGTTGTCCATGGAATTAATGACATTTGACTTGATTTAAATGTCTTAATCATTCGACAAGGGGAAATACAAATGTTAGAGTTGGCGACACAAACATCAATTTTCAGATTTTAGGAGCTTTTATGCAAGTCTATGTTTAAAATCTTGTTTTTATTGTTTTAGGTTATATTTTGCAACAATGGCATTATGGTAATTATGTTGGTTTTCTTTATTTTAGGTTTAACTTTCATAGGCTATAAATAGCCATGAAGTAAGTTGTAAAACTCAGATTTTGATTGAATGAAAATTAGCTCTCTACAAGAGATCATTTTCTTAGAATATTTGGGCATGTTCTTTGTCTCTTTTTCTAAGTTTCCCTTGCAATCTTGTGATAGAATGCATTTGAGCCATTCAATCCAGCCTTGATCAAGCTTGATTGTGGAGTGACTCAATCTAGAACAAGATCTTCCATATCTTGCTTCTAGATCATTGATCTTAAGGGGTAATCAAATTCTAGCCTTTTCTCTTGGTTGTTCCCAAATCTATAAGGAGGTGTTAATCTCTTAATTCAAGGGTTCTTGCTTCATCATAAGCTTGGATCTTTGGTGAGAATTAGGGTTGCCTTATCATTTGGTATCAGAGCATAGGTTGCATCTTTGTGGCCGGCTCTAGATTTGATTTTATCTTTAACTTTCAGCAATTCGTTCATCTTCTTGTTCAGATCTTGTTTCTCTGTTTTTTTCATCATTGTTGGATCTATAAAAAAAAAAAAAAAAAAAAAAAAAAAGTTCATGGTTCGATCTTGAATTATTCTTGTCTAATTTTAAACTGCTGCATTGAATGCTTATATTTTCGATTGTAATACCTCGATAACGATCGAATTTGACAAACTGTTCTTTTGCACATATTTGGATCAGTACGTTATCTTTAATCCTTAAGAAGACGACTTATTCAAATTAGCATGGTAAAGCATTCGTTTGTGGGTTTCTTTGTCAGTGTGTAATTTACCCGAAAAAAAAAAAAAAAAATCTGAACATTTATCTTTCTTTCTATTTCTTTTTGTTCTTGATTTTGTTATTTCATAATTTTTCTTGTCTTGGCTGATTTGTAAGGCTCACTATTACAAGATTTGCTTTATCCATATTAGCCTACCTTTATCAAACTTTAGCCACTTTCCCAAATAGCCTACCTTTGTGTGTGATAAACACGAGCGTTCCGAGTGTAAAATTCAGTGAGTTGAGTGTGTGAGGTCCTTCATATATATTTTACTATTTTACAACCATGAATCAAGATGGGAGAGATGGAGAGGAGATTAGTGAAGCTAGGTGGAGAGAAGCTCAAAGTGGGGTCATTAATCGTTTAACTCAAGTTGTTAATTCCTTAGCGATAGGTTGGAGCGAATGGAAGTAGCTTTAGGAAATCCTCAAGGGAGGGAGGATAACTTTAATTATGAAGGAGTTGAAAATGAAGATGGAGAAGATAATGTTAACCTCTTAGCGGGATACAATCCACGGGGGAGGGAGAGTTTTAGGTCGAGGGGGACGAGGAGGAAGAAGAGGGGGTAGGGAAATTATAGCACCTAGAAGGGTCGAAAGGGAGAACCAATATGAAAGAGGAGTAGGGGGAGTAAAGCTTAAAATTCCTACTTTCCATGGGAAATCTGATCCGGAGGAGTATTTGCAATATGAGAGCAAAATTGAGCATGTTTTCGATTACAACAACTTTAGTGAAGAAAGGAAGTTGAAACTTGCCGTTGCTTGAATTTTGTGATTATGCCAATATTTGGTGGGCTTCTTTGAAATCCGAATGGAGGAGAAATTTTGAAGAACCAATTGAAACATGGGAGGAGTTGAAGACACTAATGAGAAAAAGGTACATTCCTAAACATTATTCTCGAGAACTCAAGCAAAAGCTCTATACTTTGCAATGAGGATCCAAAAGTGTAGAGGATAATAACAAGGAAATGGAGGTCCTTATGAAGCAGAGCATGCATTAACGAAGATGAGGAGGATACAATGGCTAGGTTCCTTGGCGGGTTGAACCGACAATTGGCTCATCAAGTTGATAGACAACCTTACTTTGATATGAAGGAATTGTTACACCTTGCTGTCAAAATTGAAGGACAATTAGCATGGGAGAAGGAGAATTCCAAGAGGTACTCTTCTTCTAAGTCTACTACTTTTACGCCAATAATTGGAAAAAGAATGCAAATAATGTTAAGGTTGATTTGAAGCCAAAAGGCAAGTATGAGTTTGACAAAAAGGACAATGCCGAAAGTTCTAAAGGGAAGGATAAAATGGAAGGATATAAGGAGGTTCGAGAGAGAAATAGAGATATCAAATGTTGGAAATGTCAAGGGAGAGGACATATTAGTCGTGATTGTCCTAACAAGAGAGTCATGATCATTAAAAATGGACAAGTTGTCACCGATGGAGAGGACATGACGAAGATGAGTTAATTGATGAAAAAGAAAATGAGAATGAGGAGGAATTGGAAGATGGGAGTCATTTGGCCCTTGTAACAAGAAGACTCCTTACCACTCAAATTAAGGAGAATGATGTTGATGACCAAAGAGACAACTTATTCCATACACGATGTCTCGTTAATGGGACTCCTTGTAGTCTTGTTATTGATAGTGGAAGTTGCACCAACGTCGTAAGTACATTTTTGATCAAGAGGTTGCAAATTCCAATTCAACACCATCCTAAACCATACAAGCTCCAATGGCTCAATGATAGTGGGGCAATGAAGGTAGTTTCTCAAGCTTTAATTACTTTTTCTTTAGGAAAATATCAAGATGAGATTCTTTGTGATGTGTTACCTATGCTCGCTGGAGATATATTGCTTGGTAGACCTTGGCAATTTGATAGGAAGGTCATGTATGATGGTTATTTGAATAGGTATTCTTTCACAAAAGATGGAAGAAAAACAACTCTTGTACCTTTAAGTTCTAATGATGTATATATTGATCAACTGAAGTTGGAGGAAAAAAAGAGAGAGTATGAAGAAAAAGAATTAAAAGAAAAAAAAGAAGTGAGTGAGAGAAAATAGCGAAAAATAAAAGAGAGAAAAAAAAGTGGTAGGGAGAGTGAAAAAGTGATGAAATTGAAAAAAGTCAAAAAAAAGAAATTTGTTTTGCTAGAGTGGGAGAGGTGAGAAGGGCAATGTTTTCCCAAAAACCAATCTTTGTGCTTATGTACAAGGAAGGATATTTGGCTTCTAACGATAATACTCTTTCTTTGCCTAGTGTGTTTCAATCTCTTTTACAGGAATTTGAGGATGTGTTCCAAGATGAAGTACCTAAAGGACTACCTCCCATTCGAGGAATTGAACACAAAATAGACTTCATTTCAGGGCTGTCATTCCCAATAGGCCAGCTTATAGAGCCAATCCAACCGAGACCAAGGAAATTCAAAGACAAGTGGAGGAGCTCATTGATAAAGGCTATGTACGAGAGAGTTTGAGTCCATGCTCAAGATTACTGTCATATTGGTGCCAAAGAAAGATGGAACTTGGCGCATGTGTGTGGATTGTAGAGCCATCAACAAAATCATTTGTAAAGTATCGACATCCTATTCCTAGACTAGATGATATGTTTGATGAATTGCATGGTTCGTGCTTATTTACAAAGATTGATTTAAAATCTGGATATCATCAAATTAGAATGCATGTAGGTGATGAATGGAAAATGACTTTCAAAACTAAGTTTGGGTTGTATGAATGGCTTGTTATGCCTTTTGGACTAACTAATGCTCCTAGCACATTTATGCGTTAATGAACTATGTTTTGAGAGAATATTTAGGAAAGTATGTTGTTGTGTATTTTGATGATATTCTAATTTATTCAAAGACTTTGCTTGAACATGTCGAACATGTTAGGTCTGTTCTAACTACACTTAGAAATGAGGAACTTTATGCTAATTTGAATAAGTGTTGTTTTTGCATGGAAAAAGTTAACTTTCTTGGATTTATAGTTGGTAAAAATGGAGTAGAAGTGGACATTGAGAAAGTTAAGGCAATTCGCGATTGGCCAACACCAACAAATGCAAGTGAGGTAAGGAGTTTCATGGGTTAGCTAGCTTTTATAGGCGGTTTATAAAGGACTTTAGTACCATAGCTGCACCATTGAATGATTTGGTAAAAAAATGTTGTGTTCCAATGGGGAAATGCAAGATAAAGCCTTTAATGAACTTAAGGAGAAATTAACCAATGCACCATTGCTTGTCTTGCCTAACTTTGAAAAGACATTTGAAATTGAGTGTGATGCAAGTGGTTTGGGCATAGGTGCTGTTTTAATGCAAGATGGAAGGCCTTTGATGTACTTTAGTGAAAAACTAAATGGGGCAGCATTGAACTATCCTACCTATGATAAAGAATTGTTTGCTTTAGTTCGTACATTGCGGTATGGCAACACTACTTATGGCCTAGAGAGTTCGTGATTCACACTTGATCATGAGAGCTTGAAGCATCTTAAGGGTCAAAGTAAATTGAACCGCCGGCATGCAAAGTGGGTAGAATTTATTGAAACATTTCCCTATGTGATCAAATATAAGCAAGGTAAAGATAATATCGTGGTTGATGCATTGTCAAGAAGGTACAATCTCTTTACTTCTCTTATGCAAAAATTCTTGGATTTGAGCACATTAAAGAGCTATATAAATCGACAAAGATTTTGGACCAATTTTGCATCTTGTCGAGTTGGAAAAGTTTTGGATGATTATTATGTCTTTCATGAATATTTGTTTAAGAAAAATAAACTTTGTGTTCCTAATTGTTCTATAAGAGATTTACTTGTGAAAGAGGCCCATGGTGGTGGCTTAATGGGACATTTTGGGATTTATAAAACTTATGATATGTTGCATGAACATTTTTTTTGGCCTAAGATGAAACATGATGTTCATAAGGTTTGTAGTCAATGTTTTAAATGCAAAGCGGCTAAGTCTAGAACCCAACCAAATGGATTGTATACTCCTTTGAATGTACCTAATGAACCATGGACTGATATATCTATGGATTTTATCCTTGGTTTTGCCATGAACCAAAAGGGGTAAAGATAGTATTTTTGTTGTGGTTGATAGATTTAGTAAAATGGCTCATTTTATAGCATGTAACAAAACGGATGATGCAAAGCAAGTGGCTGATATTTTCTTTAGAGAAGTAGTAAGATTACATGGAATTCCTAAAACTATTGTTAGTGATAGGGATGTTAAATTTTTAAGTCACTTTTGGAAAGTATTATGGGGTAAATTAGGCACTAAACTACTGTTTTCAACCACATGTCATCCTCAAACTGATGGGCAAACTGAGGTGGTTAATATAACTTTAGGAACTTTGCTTAGAGCTATTATTTCTAAGAACATTAAGTCTTGGGAGGAATGCTTGCCATTTGTAGAGTTTGCATACAATAGAGCAATTCATAGTACCACTCATTGTTCTCCTTTTGAAGTTGTTTATGGATTTAATCCACTTACACCTCTTGATTTGCTTCCTATTCCGTCTAATGTTTTTGTGAGTGATGCAGCAACAAATAAGGCAGATTTGATCAAGAATTTGCACAAGGATGTGAAAGAGAGAATTGAGAAACAAAATTTCCAAGTCGCTTCGCGAATTAACAAAGGACGAAAGGAACTCATTTTTAAACCAGGAGATTGGGTTTGGGTTCATTTTCGAAAGGAGAGATTTCCATCTCAAAGGAAGACCAAGTTACAAGCAAGAGGAGATGGTCCTTTTCAAGTTCTTAAGAGGATTAAGAACAATGCCTACAAAATCGATCTTCCAGGTGACTTTTCAGTGAGTTCTACTTTTAATGTTGCTGACTTGAGTCCATTTGATGTAGGTGATGATTTTCTAGATTCGAGGACGAATCCTTTGAAGAGGGGAAGATGATAAGGATCATGGAGTTCCACAAGTTGCACTTGGACCTATTACACGATCCAAAGCAAAGAAGATTCAACAAGCATTCATTCTTCACCTTCGACAGTGGATAGCTTCAATTCAAAATTCATTTCATGTGCTAGAGACCATTTCAAGGGAAGATGAACCATATTATGCTTTGGAAGTCAATGTATGCAAGATTGAAGTTGTCCATGGAATTAATGACATTTGACTTGATTTAAATGTCTTAATCATTCGACAAGGGGAAATACAAATGTTAGAGTTGGCGACACAAACATCAATTTTCAGATTTTAGGAGCTTTTATGCAAGTCTATGTTTAAAATCTTGTTTTTAATGTTTTAGGTTATATTTTGCAACAATGGCATTATGGTAATTATGTTGGTTTTCTTTATTTTAGGTTTAACTTTCATAGGCTATAAATAGCCATGAAGTAAGTTGTAAAACTCAGATTTTGATTGAATGAAAATTAGCACTCTACAAGAGATCATTTTCTTAGAATATTTGGGCATGTTCTTTGTCTCTTTTTCTAAGTTTCCCTTGCAATCTTGTGATAGAATGCATTTGAGCCATTCAATCCAGCCTTGATCAAGCTTGATTGTGGAGTGACTCAATCTAGAACAAGATCTTCCATATCTTGCTTCTAGATCATTGATCTTAAGGGGTAATCAAATTCTAGCCTTTTCTCTTGGTTGTTCCCAAATCTATAAGGAGGTGTTAATCTCTTAATTCAAGGGTTCTTGCTTCATCATAAGCTTGGATCTTTGGGCTGAGAATTAGGGTTGTCTTATCATTTGGTATCGAGCATAGGTTGCATCTTTGTGGCGGCTCTAGATTTGATTTTATCTTTAACTTTTCAGCAATTCGTTCATCTTCTTGTTCAGATCTTGTTTCTCTGTTTTTTCATCATTGTTGGATCTAAAAAAAAAAAAAAAAAAAAAAAAAAAAAGTTCATGGTTCGATCTTGAATTATTCTTGTCTAATTTTAAAACTGCTGCATTGAATGCTTATATTTTCGATTGTAATACCTCGATAACGATCGAATTTGACAAACTGTTCTTTTGCACATATTTGGATCAGTACGTTATCTTTAATCCTTAAGAAGACGACTTATTCAAATTAGCATGGTAAAGCATTCGTTTGTGGGTTTTTTTTCAGTGTAATTTATTTACCGAAAAAAAAAAAAAAATCTGAACATTTATCTTTCTTTCTATTTCTTTTTGTTCTTGATTTTGTTATTTCATAATTTTTCTTGTCTTGGCTGATTTGTAAGGCTCACTATTACAAGATTTGCTTTATCCATATTAGCCTACCTTTATCAAACTTTAGCCACTTTCCCAAATAGCCTACCTTTGTGTGTGATAAACACGAGCGTTCGAGTGTAAAATTCAGTGAGTTGAGTGTGTGAGGTCCTTCATATATATTTTACTATTTTACAACCATGAATCAAGATGGGAGAGATGGAGAGGAGATTAGTGAAGCTAGGTGGAGAGAAGCTCAAAGTGGGGTCATTAATCGTTTAACTCAAGTTGTTAATTCCTTAGCGATAGGTTGGAGCGAATGGAAGTAGCTTTAGGAAATCCTCAAGGGAGGGAGGATAACTTTAATTATGAAGGAGTTGAAAATGAAGATGGAGAAGATAATGTTAACCTCTTAGCGGGATACAATCCACGGGGAGGAGAGTTTTAGGTCGAGGGGACGAGGAGGGAGGAAGAAGAGGGGGTAGGGAAATTATAGCACCTAGAAGGGTCGAAAGGAGAACCAATATGAAAGAGGAGTAGGGGAGTAAAGCTTAAAATTCCTACTTTCCATGGGAAATCTGATCCGGAGGAGTATTTGCAATATGAGAGCAAAATTGAGCATGTTTTCGATTACAACAACTTTAGTGAAGAAAGGAAGTTGAAACTTGCCGTTCTTTGAATTTTGTGATTATGCCAATATTTGGTGGGCTTCTTTGAAATCCGAATGGAGGAGAAATTTTGAAGAACCAATTGAAACATGGGAGGAGTTGAAGACACTAATGAGAAAAAGGTACATTCCTAAACATTATTCTCGAGAACTCAAGCAAAAGCTCTATACTTTGCAATGAGGATCCAAAAGTGTAGAGGATTATTACAAGGAAATGGAGGTCCTTATGAACAGAGCATGCATTAACGAAGATGAGGAGGATACAATGGCTAGGTTCCTTGGCGGGTTGAACCGACAATTGGCTCATCAAGTTGATAGACAACCTTACTTTGATATGAAGGAATTGTTACACCTTCTGTGTCAAAATTGAAGGACAATTAGCATGGGAGAAGGAGAATTCCAAGAGGTACTCTTCTTCTAAGTCTACTACTTTTTCTGCCAATAATTGGAAAAAGAATGCAAATAATGTTAAGGTTGATTTGAAGCCAAAAGGCAAGTATGAGTTTGACAAAAAGGACAATGCCGAAAGTTCTAAAGGGAAGGATAAAATGGAAGGATATAAGGAGGTTCGAGAGAGAAATAGAGATATCAAATGTTGGAAATGTCAAGGGAGAGGACATATTAGTCGTGATTGTCCTAACAAGAGAGTCATGATCATTAAAAATGGACAAGTTGTCACCGATGGAGAGGACAGCGACGAAGATGAGTTAATTGATGAAAAAGAAAATGAGAATGAGGAGGAATTGGAAGATGGGAGTCATTTGGCCCTTGTAACAAGAAGACTCCTTACCACTCAAATTAAGGAGAATGATGTTGATGACCAAAGAGACAACTTATTCCATACACGATGTCTCGTTAATGGGACTCCTTGTAGTCTTGTTATTGATAGTGGAAGTTGCACCAACGTCGTAAGTACATTTTTGATCAAGAGGTTGCAAATTCCAACTCAACACCATCCTAAACCATACAAGCTCCAATGGCTCAATGATAGTGGGGCAATGAAGGTAGTTTCTCAAGCTTTAATTACTTTTTCTTTAGGAAAATATCAAGATGAGATTCTTTGTGATGTGTTACCTATGCTCGCTGGAGATATATTGCTTGGTAGACCTTGGCAATTTGATAGGAAGGTCATGTATGATGGTTATTTGAATAGGTATTCTTTCACAAAAGATGGAAGAAAAACAACTCTTGTACCTTTAAGTTCTAATGATGTATATATTGATCAACTGAAGTTGGAGAAAAAAAGAGAGAGTATGAAGAAAAAGAATTAAAAGAAAAAAAGAAGTGAGTGAGAAAATAGCGAAAAATAAAAGAGAAAAAAAGTGGTAGGGAGAGTGAAAAAGTGATGAAATTGAAAAAAGTCAAAAAAAGTGAGCTGTTTTGCTAGAGTGGGAGAGGTGAGAAGGGCAATGTTTTCCCAAAACCAATCTTTGTGCTTATGTACAAGGAAGGATATTTGGCTTCTAACGATAATACTCTTTCTTTGCCTAGTGTGTTTCAATCTCTTTTCTGAGAATTTGAGGATGTGTTCCAAGATGAAGTACCTAAAGGACTACCTCCCATTCGAGGAATTGAACACAAAATAGACTTCATTCAGGTTGTCATTCCCAATAGGCCAGCTTATAGAGCCAATCCAACCGAGACCAAGGAAATTCAAAGACAAGTGGAGGAGCTCATTGATAAAGGCTATGTACGAGAGAGTTTGAGTCCATGCTCGATACACTGTCATATTGGTGCCAAAGAAAGATGGAACTTGGCGCATGTGTGGATTGTAGAGCCATCAACAAAATCACTCAGAAAGTATCGACATCCTATTCCTAGACTAGATGATATGTTTGATGAATTGCATGGTTCGTGCTTATTTACAAAGATTGATTTAAAATCTGGATATCATCAAATTAGAATGCATGTAGGTGATGAATGGAAAATGACTTTCAAAACTAAGTTTGGGTTGTATGAATGGCTTGTTATGCCTTTTGGACTAACTAATGCTCCTAGCACATTTATGCGTTAATGAACTATGTTTTGAGAGAATATTTAGGAAAGTATGTTGTTGTGTATTTTGATGATATTCTAATTTATTCAAAGACTTTGCTTGAACATGTCGAACATGTTAGGTCATTCTAACTACACTTAGAAATGAGGAACTTTATGCTAATTTGAATAAGTGTTGTTTTTGCATGGAAAAAGTTAACTTTCTTGGATTTATAGTTGGTAAAAATGGAGTAGAAGTGGACATTGAGAAAGTTAAGGCAATTCGCGATTGGCCAACACCAACAAATGCAAGTGAGGTAAGGAGTTTTCATGGGTTAGCTAGCTTTTATAGGCGGTTTATAAAGGACTTTAGTACCATAGCTGCACCATTGAATGATTTGGTAAAAAAAAAATGTTGTGTTCCAATGGGGGGAAATGCAAGATAAAGCCTTTAATGAACTTAAGGAGAAATTAACCAATGCACCATTGCTTGTCTTGCCTAACTTTGAAAAGACATTTGAAATTGAGTGTGATGCAAGTGGTTTGGGCATAGGTGCTGTTTTAATGCAAGATGGAAGGCCTTTGATGTACTTTAGTGAAAAACTAAATGGGGCAGCATTGAACTATCCTACCTATGATAAAGAATTGTTTGCTTTAGTTCGTACATTGCAGGTATGGCAACACTACTTATGGCCTAGAGAGTTCGTGATTCACACTGATCATGAGAGCTTGAAGCATCTTAAGGGTCAAAGTAAATTGAACCGCCGGCATGCAAAGTGGGTAGAATTTATTGAAACATTTCCCTATGTGATCAAATATAAGCAAGGTAAAGATAATATCGTGGTTGATGCATTGTCAAGAAGGTACAATCTCTTTACTTCTCTTCTTGCAAAAATTCTTGGATTTGAGCACATTAAAGAGCTATATAAATCGACAAAGATTTTGGACCAATTTTGCATCTTGTCGAGTTGGAAAAGTTTTGGATGATTATTATGTCTTTCATGAATATTTGTTTAAGAAAAATAAACTTTGTGTTCCTAATTGTTCTATAAGAGATTTACTTGTGAAAGAGGCCCATGGTGGTGGCTTAATGGGACATTTTGGGATTTATAAAACTTATGATATGTTGCATGAACATTTTTTTTGGCCTAAGATGAAACATGATGTTCATAAGGTTTGTAGTCAATGTTTTAAATGCAAAGCGGCTAAGTCTAGAACCCAACCAAATGGATTGTATACTCCTTTGAATGTACCTAATGAACCATGGACTGATATATCTATGGATTTTATCCTTGGTTTGCCATGAACCAAAAGGGGTAAAGATAGTATTTTTGTTGTGGTTGATAGATTTAGTAAAATGGCTCATTTTATAGCATGTAACAAAACGGATGATGCAAAGCAAGTGGCTGATATTTTCTTTAGAGAAGTAGTAAGATTACATGGAATTCCTAAAACTATTGTTAGTGATAGGGATGTTAAATTTTTAAGTCACTTTTGGAAAGTATTATGGGGTAAATTAGGCACTAAACTACTGTTTTCAACCACATGTCATCCTCAAACTGATGGGCAAACCGAGGTGGTTAATAGAACTTTAGGAACTTTGCTTAGAGCTATTATTTCTAAGAACATTAAGTCTTGGGAGGAATGCTTGCCATTTGTAGAGTTTGCATACAATAGAGCAATTCATAGTACCACTCATTGTTCTCCTTTTGAAGTTGTTTATGGATTTAATCCACTTACACCTCTTGATTTGCTTCCTATTCCGTCTAATGTTTTTGTGAGTGATGCAGCAACAAATAAGGCAGATTTGATCAAGAATTTGCACAAGGATGTGAAAGAGAGAATTGAGAAACAAAATTTCCAAGTCGCCATGCGAATTAACAAAGGACGAAAGGAACTCATTTTTAAACCAGGAGATTGGGTTTGGGTTCATTTTGAAAGGAGAGATTTCCATCTCAAAGGAAGACCAAGTTACAAGCAAGAGGAGATGGTCCTTTTCAAGTTCTTAAGAGGATTAAGAACAATGCCTACAAAATCGATCTTCCGGTGACTTTTTGGTGAGTTCTACTTTTAATGTTGCTGACTTGAGTCCATTTGATGTAGGTGATGATTTTCTAGATTCGAGGACGAATCCTTTCGAAGAGGGGGAAGATGATAAGGATCATGGAGTTCCACAAGTTGCACTTGGACCTATTACACGATCCAAAGCAAAGAAGATTCAACAAGCATTCATTCTTCACCTTCGATGTGGATAGCTTCAATTCAAAATTCATTTCATGTGCTAGAGACCATTTCAAGGGAAGATGAACCATATTATGCTTTGGAAGTCAATGTATGCAAGATTGAAGTTGTCCATGGAATTAATGACATTTGACTTGATTTAAATGTCTTAATCATTCGACAAGGGGAAATACAAATGTTAGAGTTGGCGACACAAACATCAATTTTCAGATTTTAGGAGCTTTTATGCAAGTCTATGTTTAAAATCTTGTTTTTAATGTTTTAGGTTATATTTTGCAACAATGGCATTATGGTAATTATGTTGGTTTTCTTTATTTTAGGTTTAACTTTCATAGGCTATAAATAGCCATGAAGTAAGTTGTAAAACTCAGATTTTGATTGAATGAAAATTAGCACTCTACAAGAGATCATTTTCTTAGAATATTTGGGCATGTTCTTTGTCTCTTTTTCTAAGTTTCCCTTGCAATCTTGTGATAGAATGCATTTGAGCCATTCAATCCAGCCTTGATCAAGCTTGATTGTGGAGTGACTCAATCTAGAACAAGATCTTCCATATCTTGCTTCTAGATCATTGATCTTAAGGGGTAATCAAATTCTAGCCTTTTCTCTTGGTTGTTCCCAAATCTATAAGGAGGTGTTAATCTCTTAATTCAAGGGTTCTTGCTTCATCATAAGCTTGGATCTTTGGGCTGAGAATTAGGGTTGCCTTATCATTTGGTATCAGAGCATAGGTTGCATCTTTGTGGCCGGCTCTAGATTTGATTTTATCTTTAACTTTCAAAGCAATTCGTTCATCTTCTTCTTGTTCAGATCTTGTTTCTCTGTTTTTTTCATCATTGTTGGATCTATAAAAAAAAAAAAAAAAAAAAGTTCATGGTTCGATCTTGAATTATTCTTGTCTAATTTTAAACTGCTGCATTGAATGCTTATATTTTCGATTGTAATACCTCGATAACGATCGAATTTGACAAACTGTTCTTTTGCACATATTTGGATCAGTACGTTATCTTTAATCCTTAAGAAGACGACTTATTCAAATTAGCATGGTAAAGCATTCGTTTGTGGGTTTCTTTTTCAGTGTGTAATTTACCGAAAAAAAAAAAAAAAAATCTGAACATTTATCTTTCTTTCTATTTCTTTTTGTTCTTGATTTTGTTATTTCATAATTTTTCTTGTCTTGGCTGATTTGTAAGGCTCACTATTACAAGATTTGCTTTATCCATATTAGCCTACCTTTATCAAACTTTAGCCACTTTCCCAAATAGCCTACCTTTGTGTGTGATAAACACGAGCGTTCCGAGTGTAAAATTCAGTGAGTTGAGTGTGTGAGGTCCTTCATATATATTTTACTATTTTACAACCATGAATCAAGATGGGAGAGATGGAGAGGAGATTAGTGAAGCTAGGTGGAGAGAAGCTCAAAGTGGGGTCATTAATCGTTTAACTCAAGTTGTTAATTCCTTAAGCGATAGGTTGGAGCGAATGGAAGTAGCTTTAGGAAATCCTCAAGGGAGGGAGGATAACTTTAATTATGAAGGAGTTGAAAATGAAGATGGAGAAGATAATGTTAACCTCTTAGCGGGATACAATCCACGGGGAGGGAGAGTTTTAGGTCGAGGGGGACGAGGAGGAAGAAGAGGGGTAGGGAAATTATAGCACCTAGAAGGGTCGAAAGGGAGAACCAATATGAAAGAGGAGTAGGGGGAGTAAAGCTTAAAATTCCTACTTTCCATGGGAAATCTGATCCGGAGGAGTATTTGCAATATGAGAGCAAAATTGAGCATGTTTTCGATTACAACAACTTTAGTGAAGAAAGGAAGTTGAAACTTGCCGTTCTTTGAATTTTGTGATTATGCCAATATTTGGTGGGCTTCTTTGAAATCCGAATGGAGGAGAAATTTTGAAGAACCAATTGAAACATGGGAGGAGTTGAAGACACTAATGAGAAAAAAAGGTACATTCCTAAACATTATTCTAGAGAACTCAAGCAAAAGCTCTATACTTTGCAATGAGGATCCAAAAGTGTAGAGGATTATTACAAGGAAATGGAGGTCCTTATGAGCAGAGCATGCATTAACGAAGATGAGGAGGATACAATGGCTAGGTTCCTTGGCGGGTTGAACCGACAATTGGCTCATCAAGTTGATAGACAACCTTACTTTGATATGAAGGAATTGTTACACCTTCTTTGTCAAAATTGAAGGACAATTAGCATGGGAGAAGGAGAATTCCAAGAGGTACTCTTCTTCTAAGTCTACTACTTTTACGCCAATAATTGGAAAAAGAATGCAAATAATGTTAAGGTTGATTTGAAGCCAAAAGGCAAGTATGAGTTTGACAAAAGGACAATGCCGAAAGTTCTAAAGGGAAGGATAAAATGGAAGGATATAAGGAGGTTCGAGAGAGAAATAGAGATATCAAATGTTGGAAATGTCAAGGAGAGGACATATTAGTCGTGATTGTCCTAACAAGAGAGTCATGATCATTAAAAATGGACAAGTTGTCACCGATGGAGAGGACAGCGACGAAGATGAGTTAATTGATGAAAAGAAAATGAGAATGAGGAGGAATTGGAAGATGGGAGTCATTTGGCCCTTGTAACAAGAAGACTCCTTACCACTCAAATTAAGGAGAATGATGTTGATGACCAAAGAGACAACTTATTCCATACACGATGTCTCGTTAATGGGACTCCTTGTAGTCTTGTTATTGATAGTGGAAGTTGCACCAACGTCGTAAGTACATTTTTGATCAAGAGGTTGCAAATTCCAACTCAACACCATCCTAAACCATACAAGCTCCAATGGCTCAATGATAGTGGGGCAATGAAGGTAGTTTCTCAAGCTTTAATTACTTTTTCTTTAGGAAAATATCAAGATGAGATTCTTTGTGATGTGTTACCTATGCTCGCTGGAGATATATTGCTTGGTAGACCTTGGCAATTTGATAGGAAGGTCATGTATGATGGTTATTTGAATAGGTATTCTTTCACAAAAGATGGAAGAAAAACAACTCTTGTACCTTTAAGTTCTAATGATGTATATATTGATCAAGCTGAAGTTGGAGGAAAAAAGAGAGAGTATGAAGAAAAAGAATTAAAAGAAAAAAAAGAAGTGAGTGAGAAAATAGCGAAAAATAAAAGAGAGAAAAAAAGTGGTAGGGAGAGTGAAAAAAGTGATGAAATTGAAAAAAGTCAAAAAAAGTGAGCTGGTTTTGCTAGAGTGGGAGAGGTGAGAAGGGCAATGTTTTCCCAAAAACCAATCTTTGTGCTTATGTACAAGGAAGGATATTTGGCTTCTAACGATAATACTCTTTCTTTGCCTAGTGTGTTTCAATCTCTTTTACAGGAATTTGAGGATGTGTTCCAAGATGAAGTACCTAAAGGACTACCTCCCATTCGAGGAATTGAACACAAAATAGACTTCATTCCAGGGGCTGTCATTCCCAATAGGCCGACTTATAGAGCCAATCCAACCGAGACCAAGGAAATTCAAAGACAAGTGGAGGAGCTCATTGATAAAGGCTATGTACGAGAGAGTTTGAGTCCATGCTCGATTACATCATATATTGGTGCCAAAGAAAGATGGAACTTGGCGCATGTGTGTGGATTGTAGAGCCATCAACAAAATCACTGTAAAGTATCGACATCCTATTCCTAGACTAGATGATATGTTTGATGAATTGCATGGTTCGTGCTTATTTACAAAGATTGATTTAAAATCTGGATATCATCAAATTAGAATGCATGTAGGTGATGAATGGAAAACGACTTTCAAAACTAAGTTTGGGTTGTATGAATGGCTTGTTATGCCTTTTGGACTAACTAATGCTCCTAGCACATTTATGCGTTAATGAACTATGTTTTGAGAGAATATTTAGGAAAGTATGTTGTTGTGTATTTTGATGATATTCTAATTTATTCAAAGACTTTGCTTGAACATGTCGAACATGTTAGGTGCATTCTAACTACACTTAGAAATGAGGAACTTTATGCTAATTTGAATAAGTGTTGTTTTTGCATGGAAAAAGTTAACTTTCTTGGATTTATAGTTGGTAAAAATGGAGTAGAAGTGGACATTGAGAAAGTTAAGGCAATTCGCGATTGGCCAACACCAACAAATGCAAGTGAGGTAAGGAGTTTTCATGGGTTAGCTAGCTTTTATAGGCGGTTTATAAAGGACTTTAGTACCATAGCTGCACCATTGAATGATTTGGTAAAAAAATGTTGTGTTCCAATGGGGAAATGCAAGATAAAGCCTTTAATGAACTTAAGGAGAAATTAACCAATGCACCATTGCTTGTCTTGCCTAACTTTGAAAAGACATTTGAAATTGAGTGTGATGCAAGTGGTTTGGGCATAGGTGCTGTTTTAATGCAAGATGGAAGGCCTTTGATGTACTTTAGTGAAAAACTAAATGGGGTGACATTGAACTATCCTACCTATGATAAAGAATTGTTTGCTTTAGTTCGTACATTGCAGGTATGGCAACACTACTTATGGCCTAGAGAGTTCGTGATTCACACTGATTATGAGAGCTTGAAGCATCTTAAGGGTCAAAGTAAATTGAACCGCCGGCATGCAAAGTGGGTAGAATTTATTGAAACATTTCCCTATGTGATCAAATATAAGCAAGGTAAAGATAATATCGTGGTTGATGCATTGTCAAGAAGGTACAATCTCTTTACTTCTCTTACTGCAAAAATTCTTGGATTTGAGCACATTAAAGAGCTATATAAATATGACAAAGATTTTGGACCAATTTTTGCATCTTGTCGAGTTGGAAAAGTTTTGGATGATTATTATGTCTTTCATGAATATTTGTTTAAGAAAAATAAACTTTGTGTTCCTAATTGTTCTATAAGAGATTTACTTGTGAAAGAGGCCCATGGTGGTGGCTTAATGGGACATTTTGGGATTTATAAAACTTATGATATGTTGCATGAACATTTTTTTTGGCCTAAGATGAAACATGATGTTCATAAGGTTTGTAGTCAATGTTTTAAATGCAAAGCGGCTAAGTCTAGAACCCAACCAAATGGATTGTATACTCCTTTGAATGTACCTAGTGAACCATGGACTGATATATCTATGGATTTTATCCTTGGTTTGCCGCGAACCAAAAGGGGTAAAGATAGTATTTTTGTTGTGGTTGATAGATTTAGTAAAATGGCTCATTTTATAGCATGTAACAAAACGGATGATGCAAAGCAAGTGGCTGATATTTTCTTTAGAGAAGTAGTAAGATTACATGGAATTCCTAAAACTATTGTTAGTGATAGGGATGTTAAATTTTTAAGTCACTTTTGGAAAGTATTATGGGGTAAATTAGGCACTAAACTACTGTTTTCAACCACATGTCATCCTCAAACTGATGGGCAAAGCGAGGTGGTTAATAGAACTTTAGGAACTTTTCTTAGAGCTATTATTTCTAAGAACATTAAGTCTTGGGAGGAATGCTTGCCATTTGTAGAGTTTGCATACAATAGAGCAATTCATAGTACCACTCATTGTTCTCCTTTTGAAGTTGTTTATGGATTTAATCCACTTACACCTCTTGATTTGCTTCCTATTCCGTCTAATGTTTTTGTGAGTGATGCAGCAACAAATAAGGCAGATTTGATCAAGAATTTGCACAAGGATGTGAAAGAGAGAATTGAGAAACAAAATTTCCAAGTAAGTCGCGAATTAACAAAGGACGAAAGGAACTCATTTTTAAACCAGGAGATTGGGTTTGGGTTCATTTTTGAAAGGAGAGATTTCCATCTCAAAGGAAGACCAAGTTACAAGCAAGAGGAGATGGTCCTTTTCAAGTTCTTGAGAGGATTAAGAACAATGCCTACAAAATCGATCTTCCGGTGACTTTTTGGTGAGTTCTACTTTTAATGTTCTTGACTTGAGTCCATTTGATGTAGGTGATGATTTTCTAGATTCGAGGACGAATCCTTTGAAGAAGGGGAAGATGATAAGGATCATGGAGTTCCACAAGTTGCACTTGGACCTATTACACGATCCAAAGCAAAGAAGATTCAACAAGCATTCATTCTTCACCTTCGACAGTGGATAGCTTCAATTCAAAATTCATTTCATGTGCTAGAGACCATTTCAAGGGAAGATGAACCATTTGATGCTTTGGAAGTCAATGTATGCAAGATTGAAGTTGTCCATGGAATTAATGACATTTGACTTGATTTAAATGTCTTAATCATTCGACAAGGGAAATACAAATGTTAGAGTTGGCGACACAAACATCAATTTTCAGATTTTAGGAGCTTTTATGCAAGTCTATGTTTAAAATCTTGTTTTTAATGTTTTAGGTTATATTTTGCAACAATGGCATTATGGTAATTATGTTGGTTTTCTTTATTTTAGGTTTAACTTTCATAGGCTATAAATAGCCATGAAGTAAGTTGTAAAACTCAGATTTTGATTGAATGAAAATTAGCTCTCTACAAGAGATCATTTTCTTAGAATATTTGGGCATGTTCTTTGTCTCTTTTTCTAAGTTTCCCTTGCAATCTTGTGATAGAATGCATTTGAGCCATTCAATCCAGCCTTGATCAAGCTTGATTGTGGAGTGACTCAATCTAGAACAAGATCTTCCATATCTTGCTTCTAGATCATTGATCTTAAGGGGTAATCAAATTCTAGCCTTTTCTCTTGGTTGTTCCCAAATCTATAAGGAGGTGTTAATCTCTTAATTCAAGGGTTCTTGCTTCATCATAAGCTTGGATCTTTGGGCTGAGAATTAGGGTTGCCTTATCATTTGGTATCAGAGCATAGGTTGCATCTTTGTGGCCGGCTCTAGATTTGATTTTATCTTTAACTTTCAGCAATTCGTTCATCTTCTTGTTCAGATCTTGTTTCTCTGTTTTTTTCATCATTGTTGGATCTATAAAAAAAAAAAAAAAAAAAAAAAAAGTTCATGGTTCGATCTTGAATTATTCTTGTCTAATTTTAAACTGCTGCATTGAATGCTTATATTTTCGATTGTAATACCTCGATAACGATCGAATTTGACAAACTGTTCTTTTGCACATATTTGGATCAGTACGTTATCTTTAATCCTTAAGAAGACGACTTATTCAAATTAGCATGGTAAAGCATTCGTTTGTGGGTTTCTTTTTCAGTGTGTAATTTACCGAAAAAAAAAAAAAAATCTGAACATTTATCTTTCTTTCTATTTCTTTTTGTTCTTGATTTTGTTATTTCATAATTTTTCTTGTCTTGGCTGATTTGTAAGGCTCACTATTACAAGATTTGCTTTATCCATATTAGCCTACCTTTATCAAACTTTAGCCACTTTCCCAAATAGCCTACCTTTGTGTGTGATAAACACGAGCGCCCGAGTGTAAAATTCAAAGTGAGTTGAGTGTGTGAGGTCCTTCATATATATTTTACTATTTTACAACCATGAATCAAGATGGGAGAGATGGAGAGGAGATTAGTGAAGCTAGGTGGAGAGAAGCTCAAAGTGGGGTCATTAATCGTTTAACTCAAGTTGTTAATTCCTTAAGCGATAGGTTGGAGCGAATGGAAGTAGCTTTAGGAAATCCTCAAGGGAGGGAGGATAACTTTAATTATGAAGGAGTTGAAAATGAAGATGGAGAAGATAATGTTAACCTCTTAGCGGGATACAATCCACGGGGAGGGAGAGTTTTAGGTCGAGGGGGACGAGGAGGAAGAAGAGGGGGTAGGGAAATTATAGCACCTAGAAGGGTCGAAAGGGAGAACCAATATGAAAGAGGAGTAGGGGGAGTAAAGCTTAAAATTCCTACTTTCCATGGGAAATCTGATCCGGAGGAGTATTTGCAATATGAGAGCAAAATTGAGCATGTTTTCGATTACAACAACTTTAGTGAAGAAAGGAAGTTGAAACTTGCCGTTGCTGAATTTTGTGATTATGCCAATATTTGGTGGGCTTCTTTGAAATCCGAATGGAGGAGAAATTTTGAAGAACCAATTGAAACATGGGAGGAGTTGAAGACACTAATGAGAAAAAGGTACATTCCTAAACATTATTCTCGAGAACTCAAGCAAAAGCTCTATACTTTGCAACAGGGATCCAAAAGTGTAGAGGATTATTACAAGGAAATGGAGGTCCTTATGAACAGAGCATGCATTAACGAAGATGAGGAGGATACAATGGCTAGGTTCCTTGGCGGGTTGAACCGACAATTGGCTCATCAAGTTGATAGACAACCTTACTTTGATATGAAGGAATTGTTACACCTTGCTGTCAAAATTGAAGGACAATTAGCATGGGAGAAGGAGAATTCCAAGAGGTACTCTTCTTCTAAGTCTACTACTTTTTACGCCAATAATTGGAAAAAGAATGCAAATAATGTTAAGGTTGATTTGAAGCCAAAAGGCAAGTATGAGTTTGACAAAAAGGACAATGCCGAAAGTTCTAAAGGGAAGGATAAAATGGAAGGATATAAGGAGGTTCGAGAGAGAAATAGAGATATCAAATGTTGGAAATGTCAAGGGAGAGGACATATTAGTCGTGATTGTCCTAACAAGAGAGTCATGATCATTAAAAATGGACAAGTTGTCACCGATGGAGAGGACAAATGACGAAGATGAGTTAATTGATGAAAAAGAAAATGAGAATGAGGAGGAATTGGAAGATGGGAGTCATTTGGCCCTTGTAACAAGAAGACTCCTTACCACTCAAATTAAGGAGAATGATGTTGATGACCAAAGAGACAACTTATTCCATACACGATGTCTCGTTAATGGGACTCCTTGTAGTCTTGTTATTGATAGTGGAAGTTGCACCAACGTCGTAAGTACATTTTTGATCAAGAGGTTGCAAATTCCAATTCAACACCATCCTAAACCATACAAGCTCCAATGGCTCAATGATAGTGGGGCAATGAAGGTAGTTTCTCAAGCTTTAATTACTTTTTCTTTAGGAAAATATCAAGATGAGATTCTTTGTGATGTGTTACCTATGCTCATTTGGAGATATATTGCTTTGTAGACCTTGGCAATTTGATAGGAAGGTCATGTATGATGGTTATTTGAATAGGTATTCTTTCACAAAAGATGGAAGAAAAACAACTCTTGTACCTTTAAGTTCTAATGATGTATATATTGATCAACTGAAGTTGGAGGAAAAAAAGAGAGAGTATGAAGAAAAAGAATTAAAAGAAAAAAAAGAAGTGAGTGAGAAAATAGCGAAAAATAAAAGAGAGAAAAAAAGTGGTAGGGAGAGTGAAAAAAGTGATGAAATTGAAAAAGTCAAAAAAGTGAGCTGTTTTGCTAGAGTGGGAGAGGTGAGAAGGGCAATGTTTTCCCAAAAACCAATCTTTGTGCTTATGTACAAGGAAGGATATTTGGCTTCTAACGATAATACTCTTTCTTTGCCTAGTGTGTTTCAATCTCTTTTGAGAATTTGAGGATGTGTTCCAAGATGAAGTACCTAAAGGACTACCTCCCATTCGAGGAATTGAACACAAAATAGACTTCATTCCAGGGCTGTCATTCCAAATAGGCCAGCTTATAGAGCCAATCCAACCGAGACCAAGGAAATTCAAAGACAAGTGGAGGAGCTCATTGATAAAGGCTATGTACGAGAGAGTTTGAGTCCATGCTCAGTACCTGTCATATTGGTGCCAAAGAAAGATGGAACTTGGCGCATGTGTGTGGATTGTAGAGCCATCAACAAAATCACACATGAAAGTATCGACATCCTATTCCTAGACTAGATGATATGTTTGATGAATTGCATGGTTCGTGCTTATTTACAAAGATTGATTTAAAATCTGGATATCATCAAATTAGAATGCATGTAGGTGATGAATGGAAAACAGCTTTCAAAACTAAGTTTGGGTTGTATGAATGGCTTGTTATGCCTTTTGGACTAACTAATGCTCCTAGCACATTTATGCGTTAATGAACTATGTTTTGAGAGAATATTTAGGAAAGTATGTTGTTGTGTATTTTGATGATATTCTAATTTATTCAAAGACTTTGCTTGAACATGTCGAACATGTTAGGTGCTTTCTAACTACACTTAGAAATGAGGAACTTTATGCTAATTTGAATAAGTGTTGTTTTTGCATGGAAAAAGTTAACTTTCTTGGATTTATAGTTGGTAAAAATGGAGTAGAAGTGGACATTGAGAAAGTTAAGGCAATTCGCGATTGGCCAACACCAACAAATGCAAGTGAGGTAAGGAGTTTTCATGGGTTAGCTAGCTTTTATAGGCGGTTTATAAAGGACTTTAGTACCATAGCTGCACCATTGAATGATTTGGTAAAAACAAAATGTTGTGTTCCAATGGGGGGAAATGCAAGATAAAGCCTTTAATGAACTTAAGGAGAAATTAACCAATGCACCATTGCTTGTCTTGCCTAACTTTGAAAAGACATTTGAAATTGAGTGTGATGCAAGTGGTTTGGGCATAGGTGCTGTTTTAATGCAAGATGGAAGGCCTTTGATGTACTTTAGTGAAAAACTAAATGGGGCAGCATTGAACTATCCTACCTATGATAAAGAATTGTTTGCTTTAGTTCGTACATTGCAGGTATGGCAACACTACTTATGGCCTAGAGAGTTCGTGATTCACACTGATTATGAGAGCTTGAAGCATCTTAAGGGTCAAAGTAAATTGAACCGCCGGCATGCAAAGTGGGTAGAATTTATTGAAACATTTCCCTATGTGATCAAATATAAGCAAGGTAAAGATAATATCGTGGTTGATGCATTGTCAAGAAGGTACAATCTCTTTACTTCTCTTACTGCAAAAATTCTTGGATTTGAGCACATTAAAGAGCTATATAAATCTGACAAAGATTTTGGACCAATTTTTGCATCTTGTCGAGTTGGAAAAGTTTTGGATGATTATTATGTCTTTCATGAATATTTGTTTAAGAAAAATAAACTTTGTGTTCCTAATTGTTCTATAAGAGATTTACTTGTGAAAGAGGCCCATGGTGGTGGCTTAATGGGACATTTTGGGATTTATAAAACTTATGATATGTTGCATGAACATTTTTTTTGGCCTAAGATGAAACATGATGTTCATAAGGTTTGTAGTCAATGTTTTAAATGCAAAGCGGCTAAGTCTAGAACCCAACCAAATGGATTGTATACTCCTTTGAATGTACCTAATGAACCATGGACTGATATATCTATGGATTTTATCCTTGGTTTGCCACGAACCAAAAGGGGTAAAGATAGTATTTTTGTTGTGGTTGATAGATTTAGTAAAATGGCTCATTTTATAGCATGTAACAAAACGGATGATGCAAAGCAAGTGGCTGATATTTTCTTTAGAGAAGTAGTAAGATTACATGGAATTCCTAAAACTATTGTTAGTGATAGGGATGTTAAATTTTTAAGTCACTTTTGGAAAGTATTATGGGGTAAATTAGGCACTAAACTACTGTTTTCAACCACATGTCATCCTCAAACTGATGGGCAAACTGAGGTGGTTAATAGAACTTTAGGAACTTTGCTTAGAGCTATTATTTCTAAGAACATTAAGTCTTGGGAGGAATGCTTGCCATTTGTAGAGTTTGCATACAATAGAGCAATTCATAGTACCACTCATTGTTCTCCTTTTGAAGTTGTTTATGGATTTAATCCACTTACACCTCTTGATTTGCTTCCTATTCCGTCTAATGTTTTTGTGAGTGATGCAGCAACAAATAAGGCAGATTTGATCAAGAATTTGCACAAGGATGTGAAAGAGAGAATTGAGAAACAAAATTTCCAAGTCGCTTCGCGAATTAACAAAGGACGAAAGGAACTCATTTTTAAACCAGGAGATTGGGTTTGGGTTCATTTTCGAAAGGAGAGATTTCCATCTCAAAGGAAGACCAAGTTACAAGCAAGAGGAGATGGTCCTTTTCAAGTTCTTGAGAGGATTAAGAACAATGCCTACAAAATCGATCTTCCAGGTGACTTTTCAGTGAGTTCTACTTTTAATGTTGCTGACTTGAGTCCATTTGATGTAGGTGATGATTTTCTAGATTCGAGGACGAATCCTTTTGAAGAGGGGGAAGATGATAAGGATCATGGAGTTCCACAAGTTGCACTTGGACCTATTACACGATCCAAAGCAAAGAAGATTCAACAAGCATTCATTCTTCACCTTCGACAGTGGATAGCTTCAATTCAAAATTCATTTCATGTGCTAGAGACCATTTCAAGGGAAGATGAACCATTTGATGCTTTGGAAGTCAATGTATGCAAGATTGAAGTTGTCCATGGAATTAATGACATTTGACTTGATTTAAATGTCTTAATCATTCGACAAGGGGAAATACAAATGTTAGAGTTGGCGACACAAACATCAATTTTCAGATTTTAGGAGCTTTTATGCAAGTCTATGTTTAAAATCTTGTTTTTAATGTTTTAGGTTATATTTTGCAACAATGGCATTATGGTAATTATGTTGGTTTTCTTTATTTTAGGTTTAACTTTCATAGGCTATAAATAGCCATGAAGTAAGTTGTAAAACTCAGATTTTGATTGAATGAAAATTAGCTCTCTACAAGAGATCATTTTCTTAGAATATTTGGGCATGTTCTTTGTCTCTTTTTCTAAGTTTCCCTTGCAATCTTGTGATAGAATGCATTTGAGCCATTCAATCCAGCCTTGATCAAGCTTGATTGTGGAGTGACTCAATCTAGAACAAGATCTTCCATATCTTGCTTCTAGATCATTGATCTTAAGGGGTAATCAAATTCTAGCCTTTTCTCTTGGTTGTTCCCAAATCTATAAGGAGGTGTTAATCTCTTAATTCAAGGGTTCTTGCTTCATCATAAGCTTGGATCTTTGGGCTCAGAATTAGGGTTGCCTTATCACGACATTTGAGAAAGAACTTCGTGCAATTGTAAGGGCTTTGGATGTTTGGAAACCTTAGTTGTGGCAAAGGACGTTGGAATCCACACGGATCGATTAAGATAGCTAGAGGCTTCTCTAGAGCAAAACAAAGCTTCAAAAGACACCCGCTTAGTGGCAACGACCACCACAAATGCAACGGAGGTAAGATCTTTAAATGATTTACCTACTTTCTACAGGGGGGTTTATAAGGATTTTTTGTAGCATAGCCTCACCATCGTGAAAAGAAACTTATATTCAGGAAAGCAAATGCGAGAGAAAGCATTCATCGAATGGAAACAAAAATTGACCAATGCACCGTGTCTTGCTCTTTCTAACTTTTATTGATCTTTTGAGATTGAATGTGATGCAAATGGAATAGGTACAAGAGCTGCTTTGATACTAGAAAACAGGCCAATCAATATCTTCGTGAAAAGCTAAATGGCGCACATCCTAAATACGCGTCATTTGATTAAGAGCTACATGCACTAGTGAGGGCCTTGAAAGTTTTGTGACCTTAACTAAGGCCAGAAGATTTTGACACCCACATGGATCATGAAAGCTTATAGCGTCTCGGGAGCCAAGTTCTAAGCTCCAAAAGGGGGCATTCCAAGTGAGGACAACACCCACTAATTCAATCGGGAAAGATCCCTCATGGTTTAGCCGGTTTCATGCGAGGTTTACTAAGGATTTCATCAGCATAACATCAAAGTGGTATGAACTTGTTAGACAGAATGTCAAATTCTAATGGAATCAAAAGCAAGAGAATGCATTCACTGAACTTAAAGAAAAACCGACCAATGCACCTTGTCATGCTCTACCTAATTTGGTCGAACATTTGAGATTTAATGAGACGCAAATGGAATAGGCATAAGAGCGATTTCAAAGCCACAACACAAGGCCAATCCCATCTATTAGTAAAAAGCTAAACAGCAGAGCTACTCAAATACGTGCCAAAGGAGACAGAACCACATGCACTTGTGAGTGCTCTGCGAGTTTGGATACCTTTTACTGTGGCAAAAGAGTTTGTCATCCACACGGATCATGAAAAGCTTGAAGAATCTTGGAGCCAAACAAAGCTCAAGAGGGAGACGTGCTAAGTGGCCAACACCCACAAATGCAAGCGGGGCAACATCTTAGGTGGCCTAGAGGTTTCTCTTTGGAGGTTTATTAAGGATTTGGTGGCATTGTGATATGAATTCAACTAACAACTTATTGCATTCACATGAAGGAGCAATTACAAGAAGAAGGAAAAGGGGATTCCAAGAGGATTATAAAAATTACATGGCAGAATTTTTAAATAAAGAAATTTCTAGATTTCTTATTTTGGGACTCTTTGATTTCAGTGCTTGCCAACCATGCTCATTATTGCAAAGGGACATTCTAGAAGAGTTGGTTGAGTGTATTTAAAGCATATCTACTCTTTTGTCTAGCATTTAAGCCATGCAATTTACTTTTGGCTTCTTATGTCTTATTTTCTACAAAATGCATTTAATAGCTTTTTGAGTCCTTTTGTATTCCAAGGCATGCACGAATTTTTGGCCTTTAAAATGGCTTGTAATTCATCATTTTGGGGAGATTTCATGAATGAAAAACTTGTGTTTTCTTGAACCCCATTTGGTGTTTCATTTCTTTCAAATCTTGCTTTAGGTTTGAAGTAAAATCAATTCATTGGATTAGTCTTGATCAAGCTAATTCTGGAGTGAGTTGTCTTAGGATCTAAGAGTGACTATTTTAGATTTTAAGTGTGATCTAAGTTAGCCTTCATTGTGAGTTTTTGCAAGGATCCTAGAAGGACCTCTAGCTTTGTAAAATTCAAGCAACGATCGGCGCTTATCATTTGGTATCGAGCATTTGGTCGACATTCCTTGCCCGACTCTATTGGTAAAAATCTTTTCAACATGTCACATAATGAAGAAAAGGTAACAAATGCACCGGCTTTTAGTACCGTTCTTGAAGCTCTTAAAGATATGTTGGAAATGATGAAAGAAGATATGGAAGAAAGAAGAGCACATCGCAAAAGGATGTCTTCAAGGTACACTCATCCAAAACCAATTTCAAATATTCAATTATCTTTGGAAAATGATAGTTTATGTGATGAAATTCAGCCTAGGGTTGAAGTAGAAAGTCGCATCATTGAAAATGAAATGCATTGTGGTTTAGTTGCAATACATGCTAGGGAACTATATTGTGAGGACGTGTTTGCTTGTAATCATTCTACTATTGTAAAACCTAATCTAAATGATGTACAAGTTGATGTGTGTGAGTTAGGGAAAAAGGCACAAAAGGCCACGACAAAAGCATGTGAGTTTATCAATGAAGAATCATGTGAGAAAATGAATGAGAGAGAGAAGCATGAGCTTAGTTTATGGCCTATGAAGAAAAACGAGAGAAAAGCCAATGATGTGAGATTGTGTAAAAGAGCTAGTGAGGTTAAATCCATTTTGTTTTCAAAGAAAAATATTTGTAGACTTTTATATAAAGGAACTTGCTACCTAACGGGCGAGCTCAAACCATGTATGTCTAGTGTTTCTTTTGAGTTCTTACAGGAAGAAAAAGATCTTATACTGACATCTCAAGCGAAGATTCTTTCTGAGAAAGAATGACCACAAGCACAATGCCAACTGGTTTATTATGATGAAATACTCCAAATTTTCTTCTAAGTTCATCCATGGCAGCAAGCATAAAGTGTTCAAAAAAGACATAAAGATTTTGATTTGAGGACAAATCCTTTTAAAGAAAGGGGGGATGATATGAATTCAACTAACAACTTATTGCATTCACATGAAGGAGCAATTACAAGAAGAAGGAAAAGGGGATTCCAAGAGGATTATAAAAATTACATGGCAGAATTTTTAAATAAAGAAATTTCTAGATTTCTTATTTTGGGACTCTTTGATTTCAGTGCTTGCCAACCATGCTCATTATTGCAAAGGACATTCTAGAAGAGTTGGTTGAGTGTATTTAAAGCATATCTACTCTTTTGTCTAGCATTTAAGCCATGCAATTTACTTTTGGCTTCTTATGTCTTATTTTCTACAAAATGCATTTAATAGCTTTTTTAGTCCTTTTGTATTCCAAGGCATGCACGAATTTTTGGCCTTTAAAATGGCTTGTAATTCATCATTTTGGGGAGATTTCATGAATGAAAAACTTGTGTTTTCTTGAACCCCATTTGGTGTTTCATTTCTTTCAAATCTTGCTTTAGGTTTGAAGTAAAATCAATTCATTGGATTAGTCTTGATCAAGCTAATTCTGGAGTGAGTTGTCTTAGGATCTAAGAGTGACTATTTTAGATTTTAAGTGTGATCTAAGTTAGCCTTCATTGTGAGTTTTTGCAAGGATCCTAGAAGGACCTCTAGCTTTGTAAAATTCAAGCAACGATCGGCGCTTATCACATTGCCTAACCATCGGAGGAACGTGTTTAAGGAACCATGGAATTTGAATGAAAATGAAAGCAAAAGATGGCATTCGATGTATTTAAAGAGTCATCAACCAGTGCACCGTCTTGCTACACCTACCCTTTGCTCGATCTTTCGAGATTGAATACGATGAAAGTGATTAGGTATAAGAGTTGTTTCGATACTAGAAAAAAAGAGGCCAATCATGTCTTTTAGTGAAACACTCAACGGAGCACAACTTAAATACGCGACATTTGAGAAAGAACTTCGTGCAATTGTAAGGGCTTTGGATGTTTGGAAACCTTAGTTGTGGCAAAGGACGTTGGAATCCACACGGATCGATTAAGATAGCTAGAGGCTTCTCTAGAGCAAAACAAAGCTTTAAAAGAGACCCGCTAAGTGGCAACGACCACCACAAATGCAACGGAGGTAAGATCTTTAAATGATTTACCTACTTTCTGAGGGGGTTTATAAGGATTTTCAGTAGCATAGCCTCACCATCGTGAAAAGAAACTTATATTCAGGAAAGCAAATGCGAGAGAAAGCATTCATCGAATGGAAACAAAAATTTACCAATGCACCGTGTCTTGCTCTTTCTAACTTTTATTGATCTTTTGAGATTGAATGTGATGCAAATGGAATAGGTACAAGAGCTGCTTTGATACTAGAAAACAGGCCAATCAATATCTTCGTGAAAAGCTAAATGGCGCACATCCTAAATACGCGTCATTTGATTAAGAGCTACATGCACTAGTGAGGGCCTTGAAAGTTTTGTGACCTTAACTAAGGCCAGAAGATTTTGACACCCACATGGATCATGAAAGCTTATAGCGTCTCGGGAGCCAAGTTCTAAGCTCCAAAAGGGGGCATTCCAAGTGAGGACAACACCCACTAATTCAATCCAGGAAAGATCCTCATGGTTTAGCCGGTTTTCAGACGAGGTTTACTAAGGATTTCATCAAGATAACATCAAAGTGGTATGAACTTGTTAGACAGAATGTCAAATTCTAATGGAATCAAAAGCAAGAGAATGCATTCACTGAACTTAAAGAAAAACCGACCAATGCACCTTGTCATGCTCTACCTAATTTGGTCGAACATTTGAGATTTAATGAGACGCAAATGGAATAGGCATAAGAGCGATTTCAAAGCCACAACACAAGGCCAATCCCATCTATTAGTAAAAAGCGAAGCAGAGCTACTCAAATACGTGCCAAAGGAGGCAGAACCACATGCACTTGTGAGTGCTCTGCAGGTTTGGATACCTTTTACCTGTGGCAAAAAGAGTTTGTCATCCACACGGATCATGAAAAGCTTGAAGAATCTTCGGAGCCAAACAAAGCTCAAGAGGGAGACGTGCTAAGTGGCCAACACCCACAAATGCAAACGGGGCAACATCTTAGGTGGCCTAGAGGTTTCTACTGGAGGTTTATTAAGGATTTCAGTGGCATTGTGATATGAATTCAACTAACAACTTATTGCATTCACATGAAGGAGCAATTACAAGAAGAAGGAAAAGGGGATTCCAAGAGGATTATAAAAATTACATGGCAGAATTTTTAAATAAAGAAATTTCTAGATTTCTTATTTTGGGACTCTTTGATTTCAGTGCTTGCCAACCATGCTCATTATTGCAAGGGACATTCTAGAAGAGTTGGTTGAGTGTATTTAAAGCATATCTACTCTTTTGTCTAGCATTTAAGCCATGCAATTTACTTTTGGCTTCTTATGTCTTATTTTCTACAAAATGCATTTAATAGCTTTTTGAGTCCTTTTTGTATTCCAAGGCATGCACGAATTTTTGGCCTTTAAAATGGCTTGTAATTCATCATTTTGGGAGATTTCATGAATGAAAAACTTGTGTTTTCTTGAACCCCATTTGGTGTTTCATTTCTTTCAAATCTTGCTTTAGGTTTGAAGTAAAATCAATTCATTGGATTAGTCTTGATCAAGCTAATTCTGGAGTGAGTTGTCTTAGGATCTAAGAGTGACTATTTTAGATTTTAAGTGTGATCTAAGTTAGCCTTCATTGTGAGTTTTTGCAAGGATCCTAGAAGGACCTCTAGCTTTGTAAAATTCAAGCAACGATCGGCGCTTATCATTTGGTATCAGAGCATTTGGTCGACATTCCTTGCCCGACTCTATTGGTAAAAAATCTTTTCAACATGTCACATAATGAAGAAAAGGTAACAAATGCACCGGCTTTTAGTACCGTTCTTGAAGCTCTTAAAGATATGTTGGAAATGATGAAAGAAGATATGGAAGAAAGAAGAGCACATCGCAAAGGATGTCTTCAAGGTACACTCATCCAAAACCAATTTCAAATATTCAATTATCTTTGGAAAATGATAGTTTATGTGATGAAATTCAGCCTAGGGTTGAAGTAGAAAGTCGCATCATTGAAAATGAAATGCATTGTGGTTTAGTTGCAATACATGCTAGGGAACTATATTGTGAGGACGTGTTTGCTTGTAATCATTCTACTATTGTAAAACCTAATCTAAATGATGTACAAGTTGATGTGTGTGAGTTAGGGAAAAAGGCACAAAAGGCCACGACAAAAGCATGTGAGTTTATCAATGAAGAATCATGTGAGAAAATGAATGAGAGAGAGAAGCATGAGCTTAGTTTATGGCCTATATGAAAAAAACGAGAGAAAAGCCAATGATGTGAGATTGTGTAAAAGAGCTAGTGAGGTTAAATCCATTTTGTTTTCAAAGAAAAATATTTGTAGACTTTTATATAAAGGAACTTGCTACCTAACGGGCGAGCTCAAACCATGTATGTCTAGTGTTTCTTTTGAGTTCTTACAGGAAGAAAAAGATCTTATACAAACATCTCAAGCGAAGATTCTTTCTCTGAAGAAAGAATGACCACAAGCACAATGCCAGCTGGTTTATTATGATGAAATACTCCAAATTTTCTTCTAAGTTCATCCATGGCAAAGCAAGCATAAAGTGTTCAAAAAGACATAAAGATTTTGATTTGAGGACAAATCCTTTTAAAGAAAGGGGGGATGATATGAATTCAACTAACAACTTATTGCATTCACATGAAGGAGCAATTACAAGAAGAAGGAAAAGGGGATTCCAAGAGGATTATAAAAATTACATGGCAGAATTTTTAAATAAAGAAATTTCTAGATTTCTTATTTTGGGACTCTTTGATTTCAAAGTGCTTGCCAACCATGCTCATTATTGCAAAGGACATTCTAGAAGAGTTGGTTGAGTGTATTTAAAGCATATCTACTCTTTTGTCTAGCATTTAAGCCATGCAATTTACTTTTGGCTTCTTATGTCTTATTTTCTACAAAATGCATTTAATAGCTTTTTTAGTCCTTTTGTATTCCCAGGCATGCACGAATTTTTGGCCTTTAAAATGGCTTGTAATTCATCATTTTGGGGAGATTTCATGAATGAAAAACTTGTGTTTTCTTGAACCCCATTTGGTGTTTCATTTCTTTCAAATCTTGCTTTAGGTTTGAAGTAAAATCAATTCATTGGATTAGTCTTGATCAAGCTAATTCTGGAGTGAGTTGTCTTAGGATCTAAGAGTGACTATTTTAGATTTTAAGTGTGATCTAAGTTAGCCTTCATTGTGAGTTTTTGCAAGGATCCTAGAAGGACCTCTAGCTTTGTAAAATTCAAGCAACGATCGGCGCTTATCACATTGCCTAACCATCGGAGGAACGTGTTTAAGGAACCATGGAATTTGAATGAAAATGAAAGCAAAAGATGGCATTCGATGTATTTAAAGAGTCATCAACCAGTGCACCGTCTTGCTACACCTACCCTTTGCTCGATCTTTCGAGATTGAATACGATGAAAGTGATTAGGTATAAGAGTTGTTTCGATACTAGAAAAAAAGAGGCCAATCATGTCTTTTAGTGAAACACTCAACGGAGCACAACTTAAATACGCGACATTTGAGAAAGAACTTCGTGCAATTGTAAGGGCTTTGGATGTTTGGAAACCTTAGTTGTGGCAAAGGACGTTGGAATCCACACGGATCGATTAAGATAGCTAGAGGCTTCTCTAGAGCAAAACAAAGCTTTAAAAGAGACCCGCTAAGTGGCAACGACCACCACAAATGCAACGGAGGTAAGATCTTTAAATGATTTACCTACTTTCTACAGGGGGGTTTATAAGGATTTTCAGTAGCATAGCCTCACCATCGTGAAAAGAAACTTATATTCAGGAAAGCAAATGCGAGAGAAAGCATTCATCGAATGGAAACAAAAATTTACCAATGCACCGTGTCTTGCTCTTTCTAACTTTTATTGATCTTTTGAGATTGAATGTGATGCAAATGGAATAGGTACAAGAGCTGCTTTGATACTAGAAAACAGGCCAATCAATATCTTCGTGAAAAGCTAAATGGCGCACATCCTAAATACGCGTCATTTGATTAAGAGCTACATGCACTAGTGAGGGCCTTGAAAGTTTTGTGACCTTAACTAAGGCCAGAAGATTTTGACACCCACATGGATCATGAAAGCTTATAGCGTCTCGGGAGCCAAGTTCTAAGCTCCAAAGGGGGCATTCCAAGTGAGGACAACACCCACTAATTCAATCCGGAAAGATCCTCATGGTTTAGCCGGTTTTGTGACGAGGTTTACTAAGGATTTCATCAGCATAACATCAAAGTGGTATGAACTTGTTAGACAGAATGTCAAATTCTAATGGAATCAAAAGCAAGAGAATGCATTCACTGAACTTAAAGAAAAACCGACCAATGCACCTTGTCATGCTCTACCTAATTTGGTCGAACATTTGAGATTTAATGAGACGCAAATGGAATAGGCATAAGAGCGATTTCAAAGCCACAACACAAGGCCAATCCCATCTATTAGTAAAAAGCTAAAGCAGAGAGCTACTCAAATACGTGCCAAAGGAGGCAGAACCACATGCACTTGTGAGTGCTCTGCAGAGTTTGGATACCTTTTACCGTGGCAAAAAGAGTTTGTCATCCACACGGATCATGAAAAGCTTGAAGAATCTTGGAGCCAAACAAAGCTCAAGAGGGAGACGTGCTAAGTGGCCAACACCCACAAATGCAAACGGGGCAACATCTTAGGTGGCCTAGAGGTTTCTACTGGAGGTTTATTAAGGATTTCAGTGGCATTGTGATATGAATTCAACTAACAACTTATTGCATTCACATGAAGGAGCAATTACAAGAAGAAGGAAAAGGGGATTCCAAGAGGATTATAAAAATTACATGGCAGAATTTTTAAATAAAGAAATTTCTAGATTTCTTATTTTGGGACTCTTTGATTTCAGTGCTTGCCAACCATGCTCATTATTGCAAGGGACATTCTAGAAGAGTTGGTTGAGTGTATTTAAAGCATATCTACTATTTTGTCTAGCATTTAAGCCATGCAATTTACTTTTGGCTTCTTATGTCTTATTTTCTACAAAATGCATTTAATAGCTTTTTGAGTCCTTTTGTATTCCAAGGCATGCACGAATTTTTGGCCTTTAAAATGGCTTGTAATTCATCATTTTGGGGAGATTTCATGAATGAAAAACTTGTGTTTTCTTGAACCCCATTTGGTGTTTCATTTCTTTCAAATCTTGCTTTAGGTTTGAAGTAAAATCAATTCATTGGATTAGTCTTGATCAAGCTAATTCTGGAGTGAGTTGTCTTAGGATCTAAGAGTGACTATTTTAGATTTTAAGTGTGATCTAAGTTAGCCTTCATTGTGAGTTTTTGCAAGGATCCTAGAAGGACCTCTAACTTTGTAAAATTCAAGCAACGATCGGCGCTTATCATTTGGTATCAGAGCATTTGGTCGACATTCCTTGCCCGACTCTATTGGTAAAAAATCTTTTCAACATGTCACATAATGAAGAAAAGGTAACAAATGCACCGGCTTTTAGTACCGTTCTTGAAGCTCTTAAAGATATGTTGGAAATGATGAAAGAAGATATGGAAGAAAGAAGAGCACATCGCAAAGGATGTCTTCAAGGTACACTCATCCAAAACCAATTTCAAATATTCAATTATCTTTGGAAAATGATAGTTTATGTGATGAAATTCAGCCTAGGGTTGAAGTAGAAAGTCGCATCATTGAAAATGAAATGCATTGTGGTTTAGTTGCAATACATGCTAGGGAACTATATTGTGAGGACGTGTTTGCTTGTAATCATTCTACTATTGTAAAACCTAATCTAAATGATGTACAAGTTGATGTGTGTGAGTTAGGGAAAAAGGCACAAAAGGCCACGACAAAAGCATGTGAGTTTATCAATGAAGAATCATGTGAGAAAATGAATGAGAGAGAGAAGCATGAGCTTAGTTTATGGCCTATGAAGAAAAAGCGAGAGAAAAGCCAATGATGTGAGATTGTGTAAAAGAGCTAGTGAGGTTAAATCCATTTTGTTTTCAAAGAAAAATATTTGTAGACTTTTATATAAAGGAACTTGCTACCTAACAGGCGAGCTCAAACCATGTATGTCTAGTGTTTCTTTTGAGTTCTTACGGGAAGAAAAAGATCTTATCTGACATCTCAAGCGAAGATTCTTTCTACAGTAAAGAATGACCACAAGCACAATGCCAACTGGTTTATTATGATGAAATACTCCAAATTTTCTTCTAAGTTCATCCATGGCAGCAAGCATAAAGTGTTCAAAAGAAGACATAAAGATTTTGATTTGAGGACAAATCCTTTTAAAGAAAGGGGGGATGATATGAATTCAACTAACAACTTATTGCATTCACATGAAGGAGCAATTACAAGAAGAAGGAAAAGGGGATTCCAAGAGGATTATAAAAATTACATGGCAGAATTTTTAAATAAAGAAATTTCTAGATTTCTTATTTTGGGACTCTTTGATTTCAGTGCTTGCCAACCATGCTCATTATTGCAAAGGACATTCTAGAAGAGTTGGTTGAGTGTATTTAAAGCATATCTACTCTTTTGTCTAGCATTTAAGCCATGCAATTTACTTTTGGCTTCTTATGTCTTATTTTCTACAAAATGCATTTAGAAGCTTTTTGAGTCCTTTTGTATTCCAAGGCATGCACGAATTTTTGGCCTTTAAAATGGCTTGTAATTCATCATTTTGGGGAGATTTCATGAATGAAAAACTTGTGTTTTCTTGAACCCCATTTGGTGTTTCATTTCTTTCAAATCTTGCTTTAGGTTTGAAGTAAAATCAATTCATTGGATTAGTCTTGATCAAGCTAATTCTGGAGTGAGTTGTCTTAGGATCTAAGAGTGACTATTTTAGATTTTAAGTGTGATCTAAGTTAGCCTTCATTGTGAGTTTTTGCAAGGATCCTAGAAGGACCTCTAGCTTTGCAAAATTCAAGCAACGATCGGCGCTTATCACATTGCCTAACCATCGGAGGAACGTGTTTAAGGAACCATGGAATTTGAATGAAAATGAAAGCAAAAGATGGCATTCGATGTATTTAAAGAGTCATCAACCAGTGCACCGTCTTGCTACACCTACCCTTTGCTCGATCTTTCGAGATTGAATACGATGAAAGTGATTAGGTATAAGAGTTGTTTCGATACTAGAAAAAAAGAGGCCAATCATGTCTTTTAGTGAAACACTCAACGGAGCACAACTTAAATACGCGACATTTGAGAAAGAACTTCGTGCAATTGTAAGGGCTTTGGATGTTTGGAAACCTTAGTTGTGGCAAAGGACGTTGGAATCCACACGGATCGATTAAGATAGCTAGAGGCTTCTCTAGAGCAAAACAAAGCTTTAAAAGAGACCCGCTAAGTGGCAACGACCACCACAAATGCAACGGAGGTAAGATCTTTAAATGATTTACCTACTTTCTACAGGGGGTTTATAAGGATTTTCAGTAGCATAGCCTCACCATCGTGAAAAGAAACTTATATTCGGGAAAGCAAATGAGAGAAAGCATTCATCGAATGGAAACAAAAATTTACCAATGCACCGTGTCTTGCTCTTTCTAACTTTTATTGATCTTTTGAGATTGAATGTGATGCAAATGGAATAGGTACAAGAGCTGCTTTGATACTAGAAAAGCAGGCCAATCAATATCTTCGTGAAAAGCTAAATGGCGCACATCCTAAATACGCGTCATTTGATTAAGAGCTACATGCACTAGTGAGGGCCTTGAAAGTTTTGTGACCTTAACTAAGGCGGAAGATTTTGACACCCACATGGATCATGAAAGCTTATAGCGTCTCGGGAGCCAAGTTCTAAGCTCCAAAGGGGGCATTCCAAGTGAGGACAACACCCACTAATTCAATCCGGAAAGATCCCCATGGTTTAGCCGGTTTCAGACGAGGTTTACTAAGGATTTCATCAAACATAACATCAAAGTGGTATGAACTTGTTAGACAGAATGTCAAATTCTAATGGAATCAAAAGCAAGAGAATGCATTCACTGAACTTAAAGAAAAACCGACCAATGCACCTTGTCATGCTCTACCTAATTTGGTCGAACATTTGAGATTTAATGAGACGCAAATGGAATAGGCATAAGAGCGATTTCAAAGCCACAACACAAGGCCAATCCCATCTATTAGTAAAAAGCGCAACAGAGAGCTACTCAAATACGTGCCAAAGGAGACAGAACCACATGCACTTGTGAGTGCTCTGCAGGTTTGGATACCTTTTACCTGTGGCAAAAAGAGTTTGTCATCCACACGGATCATGAAAAGCTTGAAGAATCTTCGGAGCCAAACAAAGCTCAAGAGGGAGACGTGCTAAGTGGCCAACACCCACAAATGCAAACGGGGCAACATCTTAGGTGGCCTAGAGGTTTCTACTGGAGGTTTATTAAGGATTTCAGTGGCATTGTGATATGAATTCAACTAACAACTTATTGCATTCACATGAAGGAGCAATTACAAGAAGAAGGAAAAGGGGATTCCAAGAGGATTATAAAAATTACATGGCAGAATTTTTAAATAAAGAAATTTCTAGATTTCTTATTTTGGGACTCTTTGATTTTGATTGCTTGCCAACCATGCTCATTATTGCAAGGGACATTCTAGAAGAGTTGGTTGAGTGTATTTAAAGCATATCTACTCTTTTGTCTAGCATTTAAGCCATGCAATTTACTTTTGGCTTCTTATGTCTTATTTTCTACAAAATGCATTTAATAGCTTTTTGAGTCCTTTTGTATTCCAAGGCATGCACGAATTTTTGGCCTTTAAAATGGCTTGTAATTCATCATTTTGGGGAGATTTCATGAATGAAAAACTTGTGTTTTCTTGAACCCCATTTGGTGTTTCATTTCTTTCAAATCTTGCTTTAGGTTTGAAGTAAAATCAATTCATTGGATTAGTCTTGATCAAGCTAATTCTGGAGTGAGTTGTCTTAGGATCTAAGAGTGACTATTTTAGATTTTAAGTGTGATCTAAGTTAGCCTTCATTGTGAGTTTTTGCAAGGATCCTAGAAGGACCTCTAGCTTTGTAAAATTCAAGCAACGATCGGCGCTTATCATTTGGTATCAGAGCATTTGGTCGACATTCCTTGCCCGACTCTATTGGTAAAAAATCTTTTCAACATGTCACATAATGAAGAAAAGGTAACAAATGCACCGGCTTTTAGTACCGTTCTTGAAGCTCTTAAAGATATGTTGGAAATGATGAAAGAAGATATGGAAGAAAGAAGAGCACATCGCAAAAGGATGTCTTCAAGGTACACTCATCCAAAACCAATTTCAAATATTCAATTATCTTTGGAAAATGATAGTTTATGTGATGAAATTCAGCCTAGGGTTGAAGTAGAAAGTCGCATCATTGAAAATGAAATGCATTGTGGTTTAGTTGCAATACATGCTAGGGAACTATATTGTGAGGGCGTGTTTGCTTGTAATCATTCTACTATTGTAAAACCTAATCTAAATGATGTACAAGTTGATGTGTGTGAGTTAGGGAAAAAGGCACAAAAGGCCATGACAAAAGCATGTGAGTTTATCAATGAAGAATCATGTGAGAAAATGAATGAGAGAGAGAAGCATGAGCTTAGTTTATGGCCTATGAAGAAAAAGCGAGAGAAAAGCCAATGATGTGAGATTGTGTAAAAGAGCTAGTGAGGTTAAATCCATTTTGTTTTCAAAGAAAAATATTTGTAGACTTTTATATAAAGGAACTTGCTACCTAACAGGCGAGCTCAAACCATGTATGTCTAGTGTTTCTTTTGAGTTCTTACGGGGAAGAAAAAGATCTTATACAACATCTCAAGCGAAGATTCCTTCTCTGATGAAAGAATGACCACAAGCACAATGCCAACTGGTTTATTATGATGAAATACTCCAAATTTTCTTCTAAGTTCATCCATGGCAGCAAGCATAAAGTGTTCAAAAGAAGACATAAAGATTTTGATTTGAGGACAAATCCTTTTAAAGAAAGGGGGGATGATATGAATTCAACTAACAACTTATTGCATTCACATGAAGGAGCAATTACAAGAAGAAGGAAAAGGGGATTCCAAGAGGATTATAAAAATTACATGGCAGAATTTTTAAATAAAGAAATTTCTAGATTTCTTATTTTGGGACTCTTTGATTTCAGTGCTTGCCAACCATGCTCATTATTGCAAAGGACATTCTAGAAGAGTTGGTTGAGTGTATTTAAAGCATATCTACTCTTTTGTCTAGCATTTAAGCCATGCAATTTACTTTTGGCTTCTTATGTCTTATTTTCTACAAAATGCATTTAATAGCTTTTTGAGTCCTTTTGTATTCCAAGGCATGCACGAATTTTTGGCCTTTAAAATGGCTTGTAATTCATCATTTTGGGGAGATTTCATGAATGAAAAACTTGTGTTTTCTTGAACCCCATTTGGTGTTTCATTTCTTTCAAATCTTGCTTTAGGTTTGAAGTAAAATCAATTCATTGGATTAGTCTTGATCAAGCTAATTCTGGAGTGAGTTGTCTTAGGATCTAAGAGTGACTATTTTAGATTTTAAGTGTGATCTAAGTTAGCCTTCATTGTGAGTTTTTGCAAGGATCCTAGAAGGACCTCTAGCTTTGTAAAATTCAAGCAACGATCGGGCGCTTATCACATTGCCTAACCATCGGAGGAACGTGTTTAAGGAACCATGGAATTTGAATGAAAATGAAAGCAAAAGATGGCATTCGATGTATTTAAAGAGTCATCAACCAGTGCACCGTCTTGCTACACCTACCCTTTGCTCGATCTTTCGAGATTGAATACGATGAAAGTGATTAGGTATAAGAGTTGTTTCGATACTAGAAAAAAAGAGGCCAATCATGTCTTTTAGTGAAACACTCAACGGAGCACAACTTAAATACGCGACATTTGAGAAAGAACTTCGTGCAATTGTAAGGGCTTTGGATGTTTGGAAACCTTAGTTGTGGCAAAGGACGTTGGAATCCACACGGATCGATTAAGATAGCTAGAGGCTTCTCTAGAGCAAAACAAAGCTTTAAAAGAGACCCGCTAAGTGGCAACGACCACCACAAATGCAACGGAGGTAAGATCTTTAAATGATTTACCTACTTTCTACAGGGGGGTTTATAAGGATTTTCAGTAGCATAGCCTCACCATCGTGAAAAGAAACTTATATTCAGGAAAGCAAATGCGAGAGAAAGCATTCATCGAATGGAAACAAAAATTTACCAATGCACCGTGTCTTGCTCTTTCTAACTTTTATTGATCTTTTGAGATTGAATGTGATGCAAATAAAATAGGTACAAGAGCTGCTTTGATACTAGAAAACAGGCCAATCAATATCTTCGTGAAAAGCTAAATGGCGCACATCCTAAATACGCGTCATTTGATTAAGAGCTACATGCACTAGTGAGGGCCTTGAAAGTTTTGTGACCTTAACTAAGGCCAGAAGATTTTGACACCCACATGGATCATGAAAGCTTATAGCGTCTCGGGAGCCAAGTTCTAAGCTCCAAAAGGGGGCATTCCAAGTGAGGACAACACCCACTAATTCAATCCGGAAAGATCCCCATGGTTTAGCCGGTTTCAGACGAGGTTTACTAAGGATTTCATCAGCATAACATCAAAGTGGTATGAACTTGTTAGACAGAATGTCAAATTCTAATGGAATCAAAAGCAAGAGAATGCATTCATTGAACTTAAAGAAAAACCGACCAATGCACCTTGTCATGCTCTACCTAATTTGGTCGAACATTTGAGATTTAATGAGACGCATAAATGGAATAGGCATAAGAGCAATTTCAAAGCCACAACACAAGGCCAATCCCATCTATTAGTAAAAAGCGAAAGCAGAGAGCTACTCAAATACGTGCCAAAGGAGACAGAACCACATGCACTTGTGAGTGCTCTGCGAGTTTGGATACCTTTTACTGTGGCAAAAAGAGTTTGTCATCCACACGGATCATGAAAAGCTTGAAGAATCTTGGAGCCAAACAAAGCTCAAGAGGAGACGTGCTAAGTGGCCAACACCCACAAATGCAAAGCGGGGCAACATCTTAGGTGGCCTAGAGGTTTCTCTTTGGAGGTTTATTAAGGATTTGGTGGCATTGCCTAACCATCGGAGGAACGTGTTTAAGGAACCATGGAATTTGAATGAAAATGAAAGCAAAAGATGGCATTCGATGTATTTAAAGAGTCATCAACCAGTGCACCGTCTTGCTACACCTACCCTTTGCTCGATCTTTCGAGATTGAACACGATGAAAGTGATTAGGTATAAGAGTTGTTTCGATACTAGAAAAAAAGAGGCCAATCATGTCTTTTAGTGAAACACTCAACGGAGCACAACTTAAATACGCGACATTTGAGAAAGAACTTCGTGCAATTGTAAGGGCTTTGGATGTTTGGAAACCTTAGTTGTGGCAAAGGACGTTGGAATCCACACGGATCGATTAAGATAGCTAGAGGCTTCTCTAGAGCAAAACAAAGCTTTAAAAGAGACCCGCTAAGTGGCAACGACCACCACAAATGCAACGGAGGTAAGATCTTTAAATGATTTCCCTACTTTCTACAGGGGGGTTTATAAGGATTTTCAGTAGCATAGCCTCACCATCGTGAAAAGAAACTTATATTCAGGAAAGCAAATGCGAGAGAAAGCATTCATCGAATGGAAACAAAAATTGACCAATGCACCGTGTCTTGCTCTTTCTAACTTTTATTGATCTTTTGAGATTGAATGTGTTGCAAATGGAATAGGTACAAGAGCTGCTTTGATACTAGAAAACAGGCCAATCAATATCTTCGTGAAAAGCTAAATGGCGCACATCCTAAATACGCGTCATTTGAATAAGAGCTACATGCACTAGTGAGGGCCTTGAAAGTTTTGTGACCTTAACTAAGGCCAGAAGATTTTGACACCCACATGGATCATGAAAGCTTATACCGTCTCGGGAGCCAAGTTCTAAGCTCCAAAAGGGGGCATTCCAAGTGAGGACAACACCCACTAATTCAATCCAGGAAAGATCCCTCATGGTTTAGCCAGTTTCTGTACGAGGTTTACTAAGGATTTCATCAGCATAACATCAAAGTGGTATGAACTTGTTAGACAGAATGTCAAATTCTAATGGAATCAAAAGCAAGAGAATGCATTCACTGAACTTAAAGAAAAACCGACCAATGCACCTTGTCATGCTCTACCTAATTTGGTCGAACATTTGAGATTTAATGAGACGCAAATGGAATACGCATAAGAGCGATTTCAAAGCCACAACACAAGGCCAATCCCATCTATTAGTAGAAAGCGAAACAGAGAGCTACTCAAATACGTGCCAAAGGAGACAGAACCACATGCACTTGTGAGTGCTTTGTAGGTTTGGATACCTTTTACATCTGGCAAAAAGAGTTTGTCATCCACACGGATCTTGAAAAGCTTGAAGAATCTTCGGAGCCAAACAAAGCTCAAGAGGGAGACGTGCTAAGTGGCCAGCACCCGCAAATGCAAACGGGGCAAGATCTTAGGTGGCCTAGAGGTTTCTACTGGAGGTTTATTAAGGATTTCAGTGGCATTGCCTAACCATCGGAGGAACGTGTTTAAGGAACCATGGAATTTGAATGAAAATGAAAGCAAAAGATGGCATTCGATGTATTTAAAGAGTCATCAACCAGTGCACCGTCTTGCTACCCCTACCCTTTGCTCGATCTTTCGAGATTGAATACGATGAAAGTTGATAAGGCAACCCTACTTCTCAGCCCAAAGATCCAAGCTTATGATGAAGCAAGAACCCTTGAATTAAGAGATTAACACCTCCTTATAGATTTGGGAACAACCAAGAGAAAAGGCTAGAATTTGATTACCCCTTAAGATCAATGATCTAGAAGCAAGATATGGAAGATCTTGTTCTAGATTGAGTCACTCCACAATCAAGCTTGATCAAGGCTGGATTGAATGGCTCAAATGCATTCTATCACAAGATTGCAAGGGAAACTTAGAAAAAGAGACAAAGAACATGCCCAAAATTCTAAGAAAATGCTCTTGTAGAGAGCTAATTTTCATTCAATCAAAATCTGAGTTTTACAACTTACTTCATGGCTATTTATAGCCTAGGAAAGTTAAACCTAAAATAAAGAAACTAACATAATTACCATAATGCCATTGTTGCAAAATTTAACCTAAAAACACATAAATGAAAATTTTAAACCTAAAATTACATGTAAATAGCCATAAATATGAAAATTGATAGTTTCTAAAGCATTCCTCATGATTTTGTATTCATCCACAAGTAAATGAAGATCCCTTCTAAGTAGCTTGAAGGTAAAATGTTGAGTTACATTCTGATCCATATCAAAAGTGATTAGGTATAAGAGTTGTTTCGATACTAGAAAAAAAGAGGTCAATCATGTCTTTTAGTGAAACACTCAACGGAGCACAACTTAAATACGCGACATTTGAGAAAGAACTACGTGCAATTGTAAGGGCTTTGGATGTTTGGAAACCTTAGTTGTGGCAAAGGACGTTGGAATCCACACGGATCGATTAAGATAGCTAGAGGCTTCTCTAGAGCAAAACAAAGCTTTAAAAGAGACCCGCTAAGTGGCAACGACCACAAATGCAACGGAGGTAAGTTCTTTAAATGATTTAGCTACTTTCTACTGGGGTTTATAAGGATTTTCAGTAGCATAGCCTCACCATCGTGAAAAGAAACTTATATTCAGGAAAGCAAATGCGAGAGAAAGCATTCATCGAATGGAAACAAAAATTGACCAATGCACCGTGTCTTGCTCTTTCTAACTTTCATTGATCTTTTGAGATTGAATGTGGTGCAAATGGAATAGGTACAAGAGCTGCTTTGATACTAGAAAGCAGGCCAATCAATATCTTCGTGAAAAGCTAAATGGCGCACATCCTAAATACGCGTCATTTGATTAAGAGCTACATGCACTAGTGAGGGCCTTGAAAGTTTTGTGACCTTAACTAAGGCCAGAAGATTTTGACACCCACATGGATCATGAAAGCTTATAGCGTCTCGGGAGCCAAGTTCTAAGCTCCAAAAGGGGGCATTCCAAGTGAGGACAACACCCACTAATTCAATCCAGGAAAGATCCCTCATGGTTTAGCGGTTTCATACGAGGTTTACTAAGGATTTCTTGACATAACATCAAAGTGGTATGAACTTGTTAGACAGAATGTCAAATTCTAATGGAATCAAAAGCAAGAGAATGCATTCACTGAACTTAAAGAAAAACCGACCAATGCACCTTGTCATGCTCTACCTAATTTGGTCGAACATTTGAGATTTAATGAGACGCAAATGGAATAGGCATAAGAGCGATTTCAAAGCCACAACACAAGGCCAATCCCATCTATTATTAGAAAGCGAAACAGAGAGCTACTCAAATACGTGCCAAAGAGACAGAACCACATGCACTTGTGAGTGCTTTGCAGGTTTGGATACCTTTTACCTGTGGCAAAAAGAGTTTGTCATCCACACGGATCTTGAAAAGCTTGAAGAATCTTCGGAGCCAAACAAAGCTCAAGAGGGAGACGTGCTAAGTGGCCAACACCCGCAAATGCAAACGGGGCAAGATCTTAGGTGGCCTAGAGGTTTCTACTGGAGGTTTATTAAGGATTTCAGTGGCATTGCCTAACCATCGGAGGAACGTGTTTAAGGAACCATGGAATTTGAATGAAAATGAAAGCAAAAGATGGCATTCGATGTATTTAAAGAGTCATCAACCAGTGCACCGTCTTGCTACCCCTACCCTTTGCTCGATCTTTCGAGATTGAATACGATGAAAGTTGATAAGGCAACCCTAATTCTCAGCCCAAAGATCCAAGCTTATGATGAAGCAAGAACCCTTGAATTAAGAGATTAACACCTCCTTATAGATTTGGGAACAACCAAGAGAAAAGGCTAGAATTTGATTACCCCTTAAGATCAATGATCTAGAAGCAAGATATGGAAGATCTTGTTCTAGATTGAGTCACTCCACAATCAAGCTTGATCAAGGCTGGATTGAATGGCTCAAATGCATTCTATCACAAGATTGCAAGGGAAACTTAGAAAAAGAGACAAAGAACATGCCCAAAATTCTAAGAAAATGCTCTTGTAGAGAGCTAATTTTCATTCAATCAAAATCTGAGTTTTACAACTTACTTCATGGCTATTTATAGCCTAGGAAAGTTAAACCTAAAATAAAGAAACTAACATAATTACCATAATGCCATTGTTGCAAAATTTAACCTAAAAACACATAAATGAAAATTTTAAACCTAAAATTACATGTAAATAGCCATAAATATGAAACTTTATAGTTTCTAAAGCATTCTTCATGATTTTGTATTCATCCACAAGTAAATGAAGATCCCTTCTAAGTAGCTTGAAGGTAAAATGTTAAGTCACATTCTGATCCATATCAAAAGTGATTAGGTATAAGAGTTGTTTCGATACTAGAAAAAAAGAGGCCAATCATGTCTTTTAGTGAAACACTCAACGGAGCACAACTTAAATACGCGACATTTGAGAAAGAACTACGTGCAATTGTAAGGGCTTTGGATGTTTGGAAACCTTAGTTGTGGCAAAGGACGTTGGAATCCACACGGATCGATTAAGATAGCTAGAGGCTTCTCTAGAGCAAAACAAAGCTTTAAAAGAGACCCGCTAAGTGGCAACGACCACAAATGCAACGGAGGTATGTTCTTTAAATGATTTAGCTACTTTCTACAGGGGGGTTTATAAGGATTTTCAGTAGCATAGCCTCACCATCGTGAAAAGAAACTTATATTCAGGAAAGCAAATGCGAGAGAAAGCATTCATCGAATGGAAACAAAAATTGACCAATGCACCGTGTCTTGCTCTTTCTAACTTTCATTGATCTTTTGAGATTGAATGTGGTGCAAATGGAATAGGTACAAGAGCTGCTTTGATACTAGAAAACAGGTCAATCAATATCTTCGTGAAAAGCTAAATGGCGCACATCCTAAATACGCGTCATTTGATTAAGAGCTACATGCACTAGTGAGGGCCTTGAAAGTTTTGTGACCTTAACTAAGGCCAGAAGATTTTGACACCCACATGGATCATGAAAGCTTATAGCGTCTCGGGAGCCAAGTTCTAAGCTCCAAAGGGGGCATTCCAAGTGAGGACAACACCCACTAATTCAATCCGGGAAAGATCCTCATGGTTTAGCCAGCCAGACGAGGTTTACTAAGGATTTCATCAACATAACATCAAAGTGGTATGAACTTGTTAGATGCAGAATGTCAAATTCTAATGGAATCAAAAGCAAGAGAATGCATTCGAACTTAAAGAAAAACCGACCAATGCACCTTGTCATGCTCTACATAATTTGGTCGAACATTTGAGATTTAATGAGACGCAAATGGAATAGGCATAAGAGCGATTTCAAAGCCACAACACAAGGCCAATCCCATCTATTAGTAGAAAGCGAAGCAGAGAGCTACTCAAATACGTGCCAAAGGAGACAGAACCACATGCACTTGTGAGTGCTTTGCGAGTTTGGATACCTTTTACATGTGGCAAAAAGAGTTTGTCATCCACACGGATCTTGAAAAGCTTGAAGAATCTTGAGCCAAACAAAGCTCAAGAGGAGGCGTGCTAAGTGGCGGCACCCGCAAATGCAAAGCGGGGCAAGATCTTAGGTGGCCTAGAGTTTTCTCTTGGAGGTTTATTAAGGATTTGGTGGCATTGCCTAACCATCGGAGGAACGTGTTTAAGGAACCATGGAATTTGAATGAAAATGAAAGCAAAAGATGGCATTCGATGTATTTAAAGAGTCATCAACGATGCACCGTCTTGCTACACCTACCCTTTGCTCGATCTTTCGAGATTGAATACGATGAAAGTTGATAAGGCAACCCTAATTCTCAGCCCAAAAGATCCAAGCTTATGATGAAGCAAGAACCCTTGAATTAAGAGATTAACACCTCCTTATAGATTTGGGAACAACCAAGAGAAAAGGCTAGAATTTGATTACCCCTTAAGATCAATGATCTAGAAGCAAGATATGGAAGATCTTGTTCTAGATTGAGTCACTCCACAATCAAGCTTGATCAAGGCTGGATTGAATGGCTCAAATGCATTCTATCACAAGATTGCAAGGGAAACTTAGAAAAAGAGACAAAGAACATGCCCAAAATTCTAAGAAAATGCTCTTGTAGAGAGCTAATTTTCATTCAATCAAAATCTGAGTTTTACAACTTACTTCATGGCTATTTATAGCCTAGGAAAGTTAAACCTAAAATAAAGAAACTAACATAATTACCATAATGCCATTGTTGCAAAATTTAACCTAAAAACACATAAATGAAAATTTTAAACCTAAAATTACATGTAAATAGCCATAAATATGAAAATTGATAGTTTCTAAAGCATTCTTCATGATTTTGTATTCATCCACAAGTAAATGAAGATCCCTTCTAAGTAGCTTGAAGGTAAAATGTTGAGTCACATTCTCGATCCATATCAAAAGTGATTAGGTATAAGAGTTGTTTCGATACTAGAAAAAAAGAGGCCAATCATGTCTTTTAGTGAAACACTCAACGGAGCACAACTTAAATACGCGACATTTGAGAAAGAACTACGTGCAATTGTAAGGGCTTTGGATGTTTGGAAACCTTAGTTGTGGCAAAGGACGTTGGAATCCACACGGATCGATTAAGATAGCTAGAGGCTTCTCTAGAGCAAAACAAAGCTTTAAAAGAGACCGCTAAGTGGCAACGACCACAAATGCAACGGAGGTAAGTTCTTTAAATGATTTAGCTACTTTCTACTGGGGGTTTATAAGGATTTTCAGTAGCATAGCCTCACCATCGTGAAAAGAAACTTATATTCGGGAAAGCAAATGCGTAGAGAAAGCATTCATCGAATGGAAACAAAAATTGACCAATGCACCGTGTCTTGCTCTTTCTAACTTTCATTGATCTTTTGAGATTGAATGTGGTGCAAATGGAATAGGTACAAGAGCTGCTTTGATACTAGAAAACAGGCCAATCAATATCTTCGTGAAAAGCTAAATGGCGCACATCCTAAATACGCGTCATTTGATTAAGAGCTACATGAACTAGTGAGGGCCTTGAAAGTTTTGTGACCTTAACTAAGGCCAGAAGATTTTGACACCCACATGGATCATGAAAGCTTATAGCGTCTCGGGCGCCAAGTTCTAAGCTCCAAAAGGGGGCATTCCAAGTGAGGACAACACCCACTAATTCAATCCGGGAAAGATCCTCATGGTTTAGCCGGTTTAATCAGACGAGGTTTACTAAGGATTTCATCAAAGATAACATCAAAGTGGTATGAACTTGTTAGACAGAATGTCAAATTCTAATGGAATCAAAAGCAAGAGAATGCATTCACTGAACTTAAAGAAAAACCGACCAATGCACCTTGTCATGCTCTACCTAATTTGGTCGAACATTTGAGATTTAATGAGACGCAAATGGAATAGGCATAAGAGCGATTTCAAAGCCACAACACAAGGCCAATCCCATCTATTAGTAGAAAGCGAAAGCAGAGAGCTACTCAAATACGTGCCAAAGGAGACAGAACCACATGCACTTGTGAGTGCTTTGCAGTGTTTGGATACCTTTTACATGTGGCAAAAAGAGTTTGTCATCCACACGGATCTTGAAAAGCTTGAAGAAATCTTGAGCCAAACAAAGCTCAAGAGGGAGACGTGCTAAGTGGCCAACACCCGCAAATGCAAGCGGGGCAAGATCTTAGGTGGCCTAGAGGTTTCTCTTTGGAGGTTTATTAAGGATTTGGTGGCATTGCCTAACCATCGGAGGAACGTGTTTAAGGAACCATGAAATTTGAATGAAAATGAAAGCAAAAGATGGCATTCGATGTATTTAAAGAGTCATCAACCAAAGTGCACCGTCTTGCCACACCTACCCTTTGCTCGATCTTTCGAGATTGAATACGATGAAAGTTGATAAGGCAACCTAATTCTCAGCCCAAAGATCCAAGCTTATGATGAAGCAAGAACCCTTGAATTAAGAGATTAACACCTCCTTATAGATTTGGGAACAACCAAGAGAAAAGGCTAGAATTTGATTACCCCTTAAGATCAATGATCTAGAAGCAAGATATGGAAGATCTTGTTCTAGATTGAGTCACTCCACAATCAAGCTTGATCAAGGCTGGATTGAATGGCTCAAATGCATTCTATCACAAGATTGCAAGGAAACTTAGAAAAAGAGACAAAGAACATGCCCAAAATTCTAAGAAAATGCTCTTGTAGAGAGCTAATTTTCATTCAATCAAAATCTGAGTTTTACAACTTACTTCATGGCTATTTATAGCCTAGGAAAGTTAAACCTAAAATAAAGAAACTAACATAATTACCATAATGCCATTGTTGCAAAATTTAACCTAAAAACACATAAATGAAAATTTTAAACCTAAAATTACATGTAAATAGCCATAAATATGAAAATTGATAGTTTCTAAAGCATTCTTCATGATTTTGTATTCATCAACAAGTAAATGAAGATCCCTTCTAAGTAGCTTGAAGGTAAAATGTTGAGTCACATTCTGATCCATATCAAAAGTGATTAGGTATAAGAGTTGTTTCGATACTAGAAAAAAAGAGGCCAATCATGTCTTTTAGTGAAACACTCAACGGAGCACAACTTAAATACGCGACATTTGAGAAAGAACTACGTGCAATTGTAAGGGCTTTGGATGTTTGGAAACCTTAGTTGTGGCAAAGGACGTTGGAATCCACACGGATCGATTAAGATAGCTAGAGGCTTCTCTAGAGCAAAACAAAGCTTTAAAAGAGACCCGCTAAGTGGCAACGACCACAAATGCAACGGAGGTAAGTTCTTTAAATGATTTAGCTACTTTCTACAGGGGGGTTTATAAGGATTTTCAGTAGCATAGCCTCACCATCGTGAAAAGAAACTTATATTCAGGAAAGCAAATGCGAGAGAAAGCATTCATCGAATGGAAACAAAAATTGACCAATGCACCGTGTCTTGCTCTTTCTAACTTTCATTGATCTTTTGAGATTGAATGTGGTGCAAATGGAATAGGTACAAGAGCTGCTTTGATACTAGAAAACAGGCCAATCAATATCTTCGTGACAAGCTAAATGGCGCACATCCTAAATACGCGTCATTTGATTAAGAGCTACATGCACTAGTGAGGGCCTTGAAAGTTTTGTGACCTTAACTAAGGCGGAGAAGATTTTGACACCCACATGGATCATGAAAGCTTATAGCGTCTCGGGAGCCAAGTTCTAAGCTCCAAAAGGGGGCATTCCAAGTGAGGACAACACCCACTAATTCAATCCAGGAAAGATCCCTCATGGTTTAGCGGTTTTTCAGACGAGGTTTACTAAGGATTTCATCAGCATAACATCAAAGTGGTATGAACTTGTTAGACAGAATGTCAAATTCTAATGGAATCAAAAGCAAGAGAATGCATTCACTGAACTTAAAGAAAAACCGACCAATGCACCTTGTCATGCTCTACCTAATTTGGTCGAACATTTGAGATTTAATGAGACGCAAATGGAATAGGCATAAGAGCGATTTCAAAGCCACAACACAAGGCCAATCCCATCTATTAGTAGAAAGCGAAACAGAGAGCTACTCAAATACGTGCCAAAGGAGACAGAACCACATGCACTTGTGAGTGCTTTGCAGGTTTGGATACCTTTTACATGTGGCAAAAAGAGTTTGTCATCCACACAGATCTTGAAAAGCTTGAAGAATCTTCGGAGCCAAACAAAGCTCAAGAGGGAGACGTGCTAAGTGGCCAGCACCCGCAAATGCAAACGGGGCAAGATCTTAGGTGGCCTAGAGGTTTCTACTGGAGGTTTATTAAGGATTTCAGTGGCATTGCCTAACCATCGGAGGAACGTGTTTAAGGAACCATGGAATTTGAATGAAAATGAAAGCAAAAGATGGCATTCGATGTATTTAAAGAGTCATCAACCAGTGCACCGTCTTGCCACACCTACCCTTTGCTCGATCTTTCGAGATTGAATACGATGAAAGTTGATAAGGCAACCCTAATTCTCAGCCCAAAGATCCAAGCTTATGATGAAGCAAGAACCCTTGAATTAAGAGATTAACACCTCCTTATAGATTTGGGAACAACCAAGAGAAAAGGCTAGAATTTGATTACCCCTTAAGATCAATGATCTAGAAGCAAGATATGGAAGATCTTGTTCTAGATTGAGTCACTCCACAATCAAGCTTGATCAAGGCTGGATTGAATGGCTCAAATGCATTCTATCACAAGATTGCAAGGGAAACTTAGAAAAAGAGACAAAGAACATGCCCAAAATTCTAAGAAAATGCTCTTGTAGAGAGCTAATTTTCATTCAATCAAAATCTGAGTTTTACAACTTACTTCATGGCTATTTATAGCCTAGGAAAGTTAAACCTAAAATAAAGAAACTAACATAATTACCATAATGCCATTGTTGCAAAATTTAACCTAAAAACACATAAATGAAAATTTTAAACCTAAAATTACATGTAAATAGCCATAAATATGAAAATTGATAGTTTCTAAAGCATTCTTCATGATTTTGTATTCATCCACAAGTAAATGAAGATCCCTTCTAAGTAGCTTGAAGGTAAAATGTTGAGTCACATTCTGATCCATATCAAAAGTGATTAGGTATAAGAGTTGTTTCGATACTAGAAAAAAGAGGCCAATCATGTCTTTTAGTGAAACACTCAACGGAGCACAACTTAAATACGCGACATTTGAGAAAGAACTACGTGCAATTGTAAGGGCTTTGGATGTTTGGAAACCTTAGTTGTGGCAAAGGACGTTGGAATCCACACGGATCGATTAAGATAGCTAGAGGCTTCTCTAGAGCAAAACAAAGCTTTAAAAGAGACCCGCTAAGTGGCAACGACCACAAATGCAACGGAGGTAAGTTCTTTAAATGATTTAGCTACTTTCTACAGGGGGGTTTATAAGGATTTTCAGTAGCATAGCCTCACCATCGTGAAAAGAAACTTATATTCAGGAAAGCAAATGCGAGAGAAAGCATTCATCGAATGGAAACAAAAATTGACCAATGCACCGTGTCTTGCTCTTTCTAACTTTCATTGATCTTTTGAGATTGAATGTGGTGCAAATGGAATAGGTACAAGAGCTGCTTTGATACTAGAAAACAGGCCAATCAATATCTTCGTGACAAGCTAAATGGCGCACATCCTAAATACGCGTCATTTGATTAAGAGCTACATGCACTAGTGAGGGCCTTGAAAGTTTTGTGACCTTAACTAAGGCCAGAAGATTTTGACACCCACATGGATCATGAAAGCTTATAGCGTCTGGGAGCCAAGTTCTAAGCTCCAAAAGGGGGCATTCCAAGTGAGGACAACACCCACTAATTCAATCCGGAAAGATCCTCATGGTTTAGCGGTTTTCATGACGAGGTTTACTAAGGATTTCATCAAAGCATAACATCAAAGTGGTATGAACTTGTTAGACATGAATGTCAAATTCTAATGGAATCAAAAGCAAGAGAATGCATTCATCGAACTTAAAGAAAAACCGACCAATGCACCTTGTCATGCTCTACCTAATTTGGTCGAACATTTGAGATTTAATGAGACGCAAATGGAATAGGCATAAGAGCGATTTCAAAGCCACAACACAAGGCCAATCCCATCTATTAGTAGAAAGCAAAAAGCAGAGCTACTCAAATACGTGCCAAAGGAGACAGAACCACATGCACTTGTGAGTGCTTTGCAGAGTTTGGATACCTTTTACATGTGGCAAAAAGAGTTTGTCATCCACACAGATCTTGAAAAGCTTGAAGAATCTTCGGAGCCAAACAAAGCTCAAGAGGGAGACGTGCTAAGTGGCCAGCACCCGCAAATGCAAACGGGGCAAGATCTTAGGTGGCCTAGAGGTTTCTACTGGAGGTTTATTAAGGATTTCGGTGGCATTGCCTAACCATCGGAGGAACGTGTTTAAGGAACCATGGAATTTGAATGAAAATGAAAGCAAAAGATGGCATTCGATGTATTTAAAGAGTCATCAACCAAGTGCACCGTCTTGCCACACCTACCCTTTGCTCGATCTTTCGAGATTGAATACGATGAAAGTTGATAAGGCACCCTAATTCTCAGCCCAAAGATCCAAGCTTATGATGAAGCAAGAACCCTTGAATTAAGAGATTAACACCTCCTTATAGATTTGGGAACAACCAAGAGAAAAGGCTAGAATTTGATTACCCTTAAGATCAATGATCTAGAAGCAAGATATGGAAGATCTTGTTCTAGATTGAGTCACTCCACAATCAAGCTTGATCAAGGCTGGATTGAATGGCTCAAATGCATTCTATCACAAGATTGCAAGGGAAACTTAGAAAAAGAGACAAAGAACATGCCCAAAATTCTAAGAAAATGCTCTTGTAGAGAGCTAATTTTCATTCAATCAAAATCTGAGTTTTACAACTTACTTCATGGCTATTTATAGCCTAGGAAAGTTAAACCTAAAATAACGAAACTAACATAATTACCATAATGCCATTGTTGCAAAATTTAACCTAAAAACACATAAATGAAAATTTTAAACCTAAAATTACATGTAAATAGCCATAAATATGAAAATTGATAGTTTCTAAAGCATTCTTCATGATTTTGTATTCATCCACAAGTAAATGAAGATCCCTTCTAAGTAGCTTGAAGGTAAAATGTTGAGTCACATTCTGATCCATATCAAAAGTGATTAGGTATAAGAGTTGTTTCGATACTAGAAAAAAAGAGGCCAATCATGTCTTTTAGTGAAACACTCAACGGAGCACAACTTAAATACGCGACATTTGAGAAAGAACTACGTGCAATTGTAAGGGCTTTGGATGTTTGGAAACCTTAGTTGTGGCAAAGGACGTTGGAATCCACACGGATCGATTAAGATAGCTAGAGGCTTCTCTAGAGCAAAACAAAGCTTTAAAAGAGACCCGCTAAGTGGCAACGACCACAAATGCAACGGAGGTAAGTTCTTTAAATGATTTAGCTACTTTCTACAGGGGGGTTTATAAGGATTTTTCAGTAGCATAGCCTCACCATCGTGAAAAGAAACTTATATTCAGGAAAGCAAATGCGAGAGAAAGCATTCATCGAATGGAAACAAAAATTGACCAATGCACCGTGTCTTGCTCTTTCTAACTTTCATTGATCTTTTGAGATTGAATGTGGTGCAAATGGAATAGGTACAAGAGCTGCTTTGATACTAGAAAAGCAGGCCAATCAATATCTTCGTGACAAGCTAAATGGCGCACATCCTAAATACGCGTCATTTGATTAAGAGCTACATGCACTAGTGAGGGCCTTGAAAGTTTTGTGACCTTAACTAAGGCCAGAAGATTTTGACACCCACATGGATCATGAAAGCTTATAGCGTCTCGGGAGCCAAGTTCTAAGCTCAAAAGGGGGCATTCCAAGTGAGGACAACACCCACTAATTCAATCCGGGAAAGATCCTCATGGTTTAGCCGGTTTCAGACGAGGTTTACTAAGGATTTCATCACATAACATCAAAGTGGTATGAACTTGTTAGACAGAATGTCAAATTCTAATGGAATCAAAAGCAAGAGAATGCATTCATCTGAACTTAAAGAAAAACCGACCAATGCACCTTGTCATGCTCTACCTAATTTGGTCGAACATTTGAGATTTAATGAGACGCAAATGGAATAGGCATAAGAGCGATTTCAAAGCCACAACACAAGGCCAATCCCATCTATTAGTAGAAAGCGAAGCAGAGAGCTACTCAAATACGTGCCAAAGGAGACAGAACCACATGCACTTGTGAGTGCTTTGCGAGTTTGGATACCTTTTACATGTGGCAAAAAGAGTTTGTCATCCACACAGATCTTGAAAAGCTTGAAGAATCTTGGAGCCAAACAAAGCTCAAGAGGGAGGCGTGCTAAGTGGCCAAGACCGCAAATGCAAGCGGGGCAAGATCTTAGGTGGCCTAGAGGTTTCTCTTTGGAGGTTTATTAAGGATTTGGTGGCATTGCCTAACCATCGGAGGAACGTGTTTAAGGAACCATGGAATTTGAATGAAAATGAAAGCAAAAGATGGCATTCGATGTATTTAAAGAGTCATCAACCGGTGCACCGTCTTGCCACACCTACCCTTTGCTCGATCTTTCGAGATTGAATACGATGAAAGTTGATAAGGCAACCCTAATTCTCAGCCCAAAGATCCAAGCTTATGATGAAGCAAGAACCCTTGAATTAAGAGATTAACACCTCCTTATAGATTTGGGAACAACCAAGAGAAAAGGCTAGAATTTGATTACCCCTTAAGATCAATGATCTAGAAGCAAGATATGGAAGATCTTGTTCTAGATTGAGTCACTCCACAATCAAGCTTGATCAAGGCTGGATTGAATGGCTCAAATGCATTCTATCACAAGATTGCAAGGGAAACTTAGAAAAAGAGACAAAGAACATGCCCAAAATTCTAAGAAAATGCTCTTGTAGAGAGCTAATTTTCATTCAATCAAAATCTGAGTTTTACAACTTACTTCATGGCTATTTATAGCCTAGGAAAGTTAAACCTAAAATAAAGAAACTAACATAATTACCATAATGCCATTGTTGCAAAATTTAACCTAAAAACACATAAATGAAAATTTTAAACCTAAAATTACATGTAAATAGCCATAAATATGAAAATTGATAGTTTCTAAAGCATTCTTCATGATTTTGTATTCATCCACAAGTAAATGAAGATCCCTTCTAAGTAGCTTGAAGGTAAAATGTTGAGTCACATTCTGATCCATATCAAAAGTGATTAGGTATAAGAGTTGTTTCGATACTAGAAAAAAAGAGGCCAATCATGTCTTTTAGTGAAACACTCAACGGAGCACAACTTAAATACGCGACATTTGAGAAAGAACTACGTGCAATTGTAAGGGCTTTGGATGTTTGGAAACCTTAGTTGTGGCAAAGGACGTTGGAATCCACACGGATCGATTAAGATAGCTAGAGGCTTCTCTAGAGCAAAACAAAGCTTTAAAAGAGACCCGCTAAGTGGCAGCGACCACAAATGCAACGGAGGTAAGTTCTTTAAATGATTTAGCTACTTTTCTGAGGGGGGTTTATAAGGATTTTCAGTAGCATAGCCTCACCATCGTGAAAAGAAACTTATATTCAGGAAAGCAAATGCGAGAGAAAGCATTCATCGAATGGAAACAAAAATTGACCAATGCACCGTGTCTTGCTCTTTCTAACTTTCATTGATCTTTTGAGATTGAATGTGGTGCAAATGGAATAGGTACAAGAGCTGCTTTGATACTAGAAAACAGGCCAATCAATATCTTCGTGACAAGCTAAATGGCGCACATCCTAAATACGCGTCATTTGATTAAGAGCTACATGCACTAGTGAGGGCCTTGAAAGTTTTGTGACCTTAACTAAGGCCAGAAGATTTTGACACCCACATGGATCATGAAAGCTTATAGCGTCTCGGGAGCCAAGTTCTAAGCTCCAAAAGGGGGCATTCCAAGTGAGGACAACACCCACTAATTCAATCCGGGAAAGATCCTCATGGTTTAGCGGTTTCAGACGAGGTTTACTAAGGATTTCATCGAAGATAACATCAAAGTGGTATGAACTTGTTAGACAGAATGTCAAATTCTAATGGAATCAAAAGCAAGAGAATGCATTCATCGAACTTAAAGAAAAACCGACCAATGCACCTTGTCATGCTCTACCTAATTTGGTCGAACATTTGAGATTTAATGAGACGCAAATGGAATAGGCATAAGAGCGATTTCAAAGCCACAACACAAGGCCAATCCCATCTATTAGTAGAAAGCGAAACAGAGAGCTACTCAAATACGTGCCAAAGGAGACAGAACCACATGCACTTGTGAGTGCTTTGCAGGTTTGGATACCTTTTACATGTGGCAAAAAGAGTTTGTCATCCACACAGATCTTGAAAAGCTTGAAGAATCTTCGGAGCCAAACAAAGCTCAAGAGGGAGACGTGCTAAGTGGCCAGCACCCGCAAATGCAAGCGGGCAAGATCTTAGGTGGCCTAGAGGTTTCTACTGGAGGTTTATTAAGGATTTCAGTGGCATTGCCTAACCATCGGAGGAACGTGTTTAAGGAACCATGGAATTTGAATGAAAATGAAAGCAAAAGATGGCATTCGATGTATTTAAAGAGTCATCAACGATTGCACCGTCTTGCCACACCTACCCTTTGCTCGATCTTTCGAGATTGAATACGATGAAAGTTGATAAGGCAACCCTAATTCTCAGCCCAAAGATCCAAGCTTATGATGAAGCAAGAACCCTTGAATTAAGAGATTAACACCTCCTTATAGATTTGGGAACAACCAAGAGAAAAGGCTAGAATTTGATACCCCTTAAGATCAATGATCTAGAAGCAAGATATGGAAGATCTTGTTCTAGATTGAGTCACTCCACAATCAAGCTTGATCAAGGCTGGATTGAATGGCTCAAATGCATTCTATCACAAGATTGCAAGGGAAACTTAGAAAAAGAGACAAAGAACATGCCCAAAATTCTAAGAAAATGCTCTTGTAGAGAGCTAATTTTCATTCAATCAAAATCTGAGTTTTACAACTTACTTCATGGCTATTTATAGCCTAGGAAAGTTAAACCTAAAATAACGAAACTAACATAATTACCATAATGCCATTGTTGCAAAATTTAACCTAAAAACACATAAATGAAAATTTTAAACCTAAAATTACATGTAAATAGCCATAAATATGAAAATTGATAGTTTCTAAAGCATTCTTCATGATTTTGTATTCATCCACAAGTAAATGAAGATCCTTCTAAGTAGCTTGAAGGTAAAATGTTGAGTCACATTCTGATCCATATCAAAAGTGATTAGGTATAAGAGTTGTTTCGATACTAGAAAAAAGAGGCCAATCATGTCTTTTAGTGAAACACTCAACGGAGCACAACTTAAATACGCGACATTTGAGAAAGAACTACGTGCAATTGTAAGGGCTTTGGATGTTTGGAAACCTTAGTTGTGGCAAAGGACGTTGGAATCCACACGGATCGATTAAGATAGCTAGAGGCTTCTCTAGAGCAAAACAAAGCTTTAAAAGAGACCCGCTAAGTGGCAAGCGACCACAAATGCAACGGAGGTAAGTTCTTTAAATGATTTAGCTACTTTCTACAGGGGGTTTATAAGGATTTTCAGTAGCATAGCCTCACCATCGTGAAAAGAAACTTATATTCAGGAAAGCAAATGCGAGAGAAAGCATTCATCGAATGGAAACAAAAATTGACCAATGCACCGTGTCTTGCTCTTTCTAACTTTCATTGATCTTTTGAGATTGAATGTGGTGCAAATGGAATAGGTACAAGAGCTGCTTTGATACTAGAAAACAGGCCAATCAATATCTTCGTGAAAAGCTAAATGGCGCACATCCTAAATACGCGTCATTTGATTAAGAGCTACATGCACTAGTGAGGGCCTTGAAAGTTTTGTGACCTTAACTAAGGCCAGAAGATTTTGACACCCACATGGATCATGAAAGCTTATAGCGTCTCGGGAGCCAAGTTCTAAGCTCCAAAAGGGGCATTCCAAGTGAGGACAACACCCACTAATTCAATCCAGGAAAGATCCCTCATGGTTTAGCCAGTTTCTGTACGAGGTTTACTAAGGATTTCATCAGCATAACATCAAAGTGGTATGAACTTGTTAGACAGAATGTCAAATTCTAATGGAATCAAAAGCAAGAGAATGCATTCACTGAACTTAAAGAAAAACCGACCAATGCACCTTGTCATGCTCTACCTAATTTGGTCGAACATTTGAGATTTAATGAGACGCAAATGGAATAGGCATAAGAGCGATTTCAAAGCCACAACACAAGGCCAATCCCATCTATTAGTAGAAAGCGAAACAGAGAGCTACTCAAATACGTGCCAAAGGAGACAGAACCACATGCACTTGTGAGTGCTTTGCGTGTTTGGATACCTTTTACTTGTGGCAAAAGAGTTTGTCATCCACACGGATCATGAAAAGCTTGAAGAATCTTCTTGGAGCCAAACAAAGCTCAAGAGGGAGACGTGCTAAGTGGCCAACACCCGCAAATGCAAAGCGGGGCAAGATCTTAGGTGGCCTAGAGGTTTCTCTGGAGGTTTATTAAGGATTTGGCATTGCCTAACCATGGCATTGCCTAACCATGAAAATGAGGAACGTGTTTAAAAGGAACCATGAAATTTGAATGAAAATGAAAGTTGAAAAGATGGCATTCGATGTATTTAAAGAGTCATCACCTCCTTATAGATTTGGGAACAACCAAGAGAAAAGGCTAGAATTTGCTTAAGATCAATGATCGCCTTGCCACACCTACCCTTTGCTCGATCTTTCGAGATTGAATACATGCCCAAAATTCTAAGATGAAAGTGATTAGGTATAAGAGTTGAAACTAACATAATTACCATTTAAAAACACATAAATGAAAATTTTAAACCTAAAATTACAAAAAGAGGCCAATATGAAAATTGATAGTTTCTAAAGTCTTTTAGTGAAACACTCAGCTTGAAGGTAAAATGTTGAGCACAACTTAAATACGCGACATTTGAGAAAGAACTACGTGCAATTGTAAGGGCTTTGGATGTTTGGAAACCTTAGTTGTGGCAAAGGACGTTGGAATCCACACGGATCGATTAAGATAGCTAGAGGCTTCTCTAGAGCAAAACAAAGCTTTAAAAGAGACCCGCTAAGTGGCAACGACCACAAATGCAACGGAGGTAAGTTTTTAAAATGATTTAGCTACTTTCTCTCTGGGGTTTATAAGGATTTTAAGTAGCATAGCCTCACCATTGTGAAAAGAAACTTATATTCGAGGAAAGCAAATGCGAGAGAAAGCATTCATCGAATGGAAACAAAAATTGACCAATGAACCGTGTCTTGCTCTTTCTAACTTTCATTGATCTTTTGAGATTGAATGTGGTGCAAATGGAATAGGTACAAGAGCTGCTTTGATACTAGAAAGCAGGCCAATCAATATCTTCGTGAAAAGCTAAATGGCGCACATCCTAAAATACGCGTCATTTGATTAAGAGCTACATGAACTAGTGAGGGCCTTGAAAGTTTTGTGACCTTAACTAAGGCCAGAAGATTTTGACACCCACATGGATCATGAAAGCTTATAGCGTCTCGGGCGCCAAGTTCTAAGCTCCAAAAGGGGGCATTCCAAGTGAGGACAACACCCACTAATTCAATCCGGGAAAGATCCCTCATGGTTTAGCCGGTTTCAGACGAGGTTTACTAAGGATTTCATCAAAGATAACATCAAAGTGGTATGAACTTGTTAGACAGAATGTCAAATTCTAATGGAATCAAAAGCAAGAGAATGCATTCACTGAACTTAAAGAAAAACAGACCAATGCACCTTGTCATGCTCTACCTAATTTGGTCGAACATTTGAGATTTAATGAGACACAAATGGAATAGGCATAAGAGCGATTTCAAAGCCACAACACAAGGCCAATCCCATCTATTAGTAGAAAGCGAAGCAGAGCTACTCAAATACGTGCCAAAGGAGACAGAACCACATGCACTTGTGAGTGCTTTGCGAGTTTGGATACCTTTTACATGTGGCAAAAAGAGTTTGTCATCCACACGGATCTTGAAAAGCTTGAAGAATCTTGAGCCAAACAAAGCTCAAGAGGGAGACGTGCTAAGTGGCCAACACCCGCAAATGCAAACGGGGCAAGATCTTAGGTGGCCTAGAGGTTTCTACTGGAGGTTTATTAAGGATTTCAGTGGCATTGCCTAACCATCGGAGGAACGTGTTTAAGGAACCATGAAATTTGAATGAAAATGAAAGCAAAAGATGGCATTCAATGTATTTAAAGAGTCATCAACCAGTGCACCGTCTTGCCACACCTACCCTTTGCTCGATCTTCCGAGATTGAATACGATGAAAGTTGATAAGGCAACCCTAATTCTCAGCCCAAAGATCCAAGCTTATGATGAAGCAAGAACCCTTGAATTAAGAGATTAACACCTCCTTATAGATTTTGGAACAACCAAGAGAAAAGGCTAGAATTTGATTACCCCTTAAGATCAATGATCTAGAAGCAAGATATGGAAGATCTTGTTCTAGATTGAGTCACTCCACAATCAAGCTTGATCAAGGCTGGATTGAATGGCTCAAATGCATTCTATCACAAGATTGCAAGGGAAACTTAGAAAAAGAGACAAAGAACATGCCCAAAATTCTAAGAAAATGCTCTTGTAGAGAGCTAATTTTCATTCAATCAAAATCTGAGTTTTACAACTTACTTCATGGCTATTTATAGCCTAGGAAAGTTAAACCTAAAATAACGAAACTAACATAATTACCATAATGCCATTGTTGCAAAATTTAACCTAAAAACACATAAATGAAAATTTTAAACCTAAAATTTCATGTAAATAGCCATAAATATGAAAATTGATAGTTTCTAAAGCATTCTTCATGATTTTGTATTCATCCACAAGTAAATGAAGATCCCTTCTAAGTAGCTTGAAGGTAAAATGTTGAGTCACATTCGATCCATATCAAAAGTGATTAGGTATAAGAGTTGTTTCGATACTAGAAAAAAAGAGGCCAATCATGTCTTTTAGTGAAACACTCAACGGAGCACAACTTAAATACGCGACATTTGAGAAAGAACTACGTGCAATTGTAAGGGCTTTGGATGTTTGGAAACCTTAGTTGTGGCAAAGGACGTTGGAATCCACACGGATCGATTAAGATAGCTAGAGGCTTCTCTAGAGCAAAACAAAGCTTTAAAAGAGACCCGCTAAGTGGCAACGACCACAAATGCAACGGAGGTAAGTTCTTTAAATGATTTAGCTACTTTCTACATGGGGGTTTATAAGGATTTTAAGTAGCATAGCCTCACCATCGTGAAAAGAAACTTATATTCGGGAAAGCAAATGCGAGAGAAAGCATTCATCGAATGGAAACAAAAATTGACCAATGCACCGTGTCTTGCTCTTTCTAACTTTCATTGATCTTTTGAGATTGAATGTGGTGCAAATGGAATAGGTACAAGAGCTGCTTTGATACTAGAAAACAGGCCAATCAATATCTTCGTGAAAAGCTAAATGGCGCACATCCTAAATACGCGTCATTTGATTAAGAGCTACATGCACTAGTGAGGGCCTTGAAAGTTTTGTGACCTTAACTAAGGCCAGAAGATTTTGACACCCACATGGATCATGAAAGCTTATAGCGTCTCGGGCGCCAAGTTCTAAGCTCCAAAAGGGGGCATTCCAAGTGAGGACAACACCCACTAATTCAATCCAGGAAAGATCCCTCATGGTTTAGCGGTTCAGACGAGGTTTACTAAGGATTTCATCAAAGCATAACATCAAAGTGGTATGAACTTGTTAGACAGAATGTCAAATTCTAATGGAATCAAAAGCAAGAGAATGCATTCACTGAACTTAAAGAAAAACCGACCAATGCACCTTGTCATGCTCTACCTAATTTGGTCGAACATTTGAGATTTAATGAGACGCAAATGGAATAGGCATAAGAGCGATTTCAAAGCCACAACACAAGGCCAATCCCATCTATTAGTAGAAAGCGAAACAGAGAGCTACTCAAATACGTGCCAAAGGAGACAGAACCACATGCACTTGTGAGTGCTTTGCAGGTTTGGATACCTTTTACTGTGGCAAAAAGAGTTTGTCATCCACACGGATCATGAAAAGCTTGAAGAATCTTTGAGCCAAACAAAGCTCAAGAGGGAGACGTGCTAAGTGGCCAACACCCGCAAATGCAAACGGGGCAAGATCTTAGGTGGCCTAGAGGTTTCTCTTTGGAGGTTTATTAAGGATTTTGGTGGCATTGCCTAACCATCGGAGGAACGTGTTTAAGGAACCATGAAATTTGAATGAAAATGAAAGCAAAAGATGGCATTCGATGTATTTAAAGAGTCATCAACCAGTGCACCGTCTTGCCACACCTACCCTTTGCTCGATCTTTCGAGATTGAATACGATGAAAGTGATTAGGTATAAGAGTTGTTTCGATACTAGAAAAAAAGAGGCCAATCAGGTCTTTTAGTGAAACACTCAACGGAGCACAACTTAAATACGCGACATTTGAGAAAGAACTACGTGCAATTGTAAGGGCTTTGGATGTTTGGAAACCTTAGTTGTGGCAAAGGACGTTGGAATCCACACGGATCGATTAAGATAGCTAGAGGCTTCTCTAGAGCAAAACAAAGCTTTAAAAGAGACCCGCTAAGTGGCAAACTCGACCACAAATGCAACGGAGGTAAGTTCTTTAAATGATTTAGCTACTTTCTACATGGGGTTTATAAGGATTTTAAGTAGCATAGCCTCACCATCGTGAAAAGAAACTTATATTCATCGTGGAAAGCAAATGCGAGAGAAAGCATTCATCGAATGGAAACAAAAATTGACCAATGCACCGTGTCTTGCTCTTTCTAACTTTCATTGATCTTTTGAGATTGAATGTGGTGCAAATGGAATAGGTACAAGAGCTGCTTTGATACTAGAAAACAGGCCAATCAATATCTTCGTGAAAAGCTAAATGGCGCACATCCTAAATACGCGTCATTTGATTAAGAGCTACATGCACTAGTGAGGGCCTTGAAAGTTTTGTGACCTTAACTAAGGCCAGAAGATTTTGACACCCACATGGATCATGAAAGCTTATAGCGTCTCGGGCGCCAAGTTCTAAGCTCCAAAAGGGGGCATTCCAAGTGAGGACAACACCCACTAATTCAATCCAGGAAAGATCCCTCATGGTTTAGCCAGTTTCTGTACGAGGTTTACTAAGGATTTCATCAGCATAACATCAAAGTGGTATGAACTTGTTAGACAGAATGTCAAATTCTAATGGAATCAAAAGCAAGAGAATGCATTCACTGAACTTAAAGAAAAACCGACCAATGCACCTTGTCATGCTCTACCTAATTTGGTCGAACATTTGAGATTTAATGAGACGCAAATGGAATAGGCATAAGAGCGATTTCAAAGCCACAACACAAGGCCAATCCCATCTATTAGTAGAAAGCGAAAAGCAGAGCTACTCAAATACGTGCCAAAGGAGACAGAACCACATGCACTTGTGAGTGCTTTGCAGTTTGGATACCTTTTACTGTGGCAAAAAGAGTTTGTCATCCACACGGATCATGAAAAGCTTGAAGAATCTTCGGAGCCAAACAAAGCTCAAGAGGGAGACGTGCTAAGTGGCCAACACCCGCAAATGCAAACGGGGCAAGATCTTAGGTGGCCTAGAGGTTTCTACTGGAGGTTTATTAAGGATTTCAGTGGCATTGCCTAACCATCGGAGGAACGTGTTTAAGGAACCATGAAATTTGAATGAAAATGAAAGCAAAAGATGGCATTCGATGTATTTAAAGAGTCATCAACCAGTGAACCGTCTTGCCACACCTACCCTTTGCTCGATCTTTCGAGATTGAATACGATGAAAGTGATTAGGTATAAGAGTTGTTTCGATACTAGAAAAAAAGAGGCCAATCAGGTCTTTTAGTGAAACACTCAACGGAGCACAACTTAAATACGCGACATTTGAGAAAGAACTACGTGCAATTGTAAGGGCTTTGGATGTTTGGAAACCTTAGTTGTGGCAAAGGACGTTGGAATCCACACGGATCGATTAAGATAGCTAGAGGCATCTCTAGAGCAAAACAAAGCTTTAAAAGAGACCCGCTAAGTGGCAACGACCACAAATGCAACGGAGGTAAGTTTTTAAAATGATTTAGCTACTTTCTACAGGGGGGTTTATAAGGATTTTAAGTAGCATAGCCTCACCATCGTGAAAAGAAACTTATATTCAGGAAAGCAAATGCGAGAGAAAGCATTCATCGAATGGAAACAAAAATTGACCAATGAACCGTGTCTTGCTCTTTCTAACTTTCATTGATCTTTTGAGATTGAATGTGGTGCAAATGGAATAGGTACAAGAGCTGCTTTGATACTAGAAAACAGGCCAATCAATATCTTCGTGAAAAGCTAAATGGCGCACATCCTAAATACGCGTCATTTGATTAAGAGCTACATGCACTAGTGAGGGCCTTGAAAGTTTTGTGACCTTAACTAAGGCCAGAAGATTTTGACACCCACATGGATCATGAAAGCTTATAGCGTCTCGGGAGCTAAGTTCTAAGCTCCAAAAGGGGGCATTCCAAGTGAGGACAACACCCACTAATTCAATCCAGGAAAGATCCTCATGGTTTAGCCAGTTTCAGCATGACGAGGTTTACTAAGGATTTCATCAACATAACATCAAAGTGGTATGAACTTGTTAGATGAATGTCAAATTCTAATGGAATCAAAAGCAAGAGAATGCATTCACTGAACTTAAAGAAAAACCGACCAATGCACCTTGTCATGCTCTACCTAATTTGGTCGAACATTTGAGATTTAATGAGACGCAAATGGAATGGGCATAAGAGCGATTTCAAAGCCACAACACAAGGCCAATCCCATCTATTAGTAGAAAGCGAAACAGAGAGCTACTCAAATACGTGCCAAAGGAGACAGAACCACATGCACTTGTGAGTGCTTTGCAGGTTTGGCTACCTTTTACCTGTGGCAAAAAGAGTTTGTCATCCACACGGATCATGAAAAGCTTGAAGAATCTTCGGAGCCAAACAAAGCTCAAGAGGGAGACGTGCTAAGTGGCCAACACCCGCAAATGCAAACGGGGCAAGATCTTAGGTGGCCTAGAGGTTTCTACTGGAGGTTTATTAAGGATTTCAGTGGCATTGCCTAACCATCGGAGGAACGTGTTTAAGGAACCATGAAATTTGAATGAAAATGAAAGCAAAAGATGGCATTCGATGTATTTAAAGAGTCATCAACCGATTGCACCGTCTTGCCACACCTACCCTTTGCTCGATCTTTCGAGATTGAATACGATGAAAGTGATTAGGTATAAGAGTTGTTTCGATACTAGAAAAAAAGAGGCCAATCAGGTCTTTTAGTGAAACACTCAACGGAGCACAACTTAAATACGCGACATTTGAGAAAGAACTACGTGCAATTGTAAGGGCTTTGGATGTTTGGAAACCTTAGTTGTGGCAAAGGACGTTGGAATCCACACGGATCGATTAAGATAACTAGAGGCTTCTCTAGAGCAAAACAAAGCTTTAAAAGAGACCCGCTAAGTGGCAACGCGACCACAAATGCAACGGAGGTAAGTTCTTTAAATGATTTAGCTACTTTCTGAGGGGGTTTATAAGGATTTTCAGTAGCATAGCCTCACCATCGTGAAAAGAAACTTATATTCAGGAAAGCAAATGCGAGAGAAAGCATTCATCGAATGGAAACAAAAATTGACCAATGCACCGTGTCTTGCTCTTTCTAACTTTCATTGATCTTTTGAGATTGAATGTGGTGCAAATGGAATAGGTACAAGAGCTGCTTTGATACTAGAAAACAGGCCAATCAATATCTTCGTGAAAAGCTAAATGGCGCACATCCTAAATACGCGCGTCATTTGATTAAGAGCTACATGCACTAGTGAGGGCCTTGAAAGTTTTGTGACCTTAACTAAGGCCAGAAGATTTTGACACCCACATGGATCATAAAAGCTTATAGCGTCTCGGGCGCCAAGTTCTAAGCTCCAAAAGGGGGCATTCCAAGTGAGGACAACACCCACTAATTCAATCCAGAAAGATCCCTCATGGTTTAGCTGGTTTCAGACGAGGTTTACTAAGGATTTCATCAACATAACATCAAAGTGGTATGAACTTGTTAGACAGAATGTCAAATTCTAATGGAATCAAAAGCAAGAGAATGCATTCACTGAACTTAAAGAAAAACCGACCAATGCACCTTGTCATGCTCTACCTAATTTGGTCGAACATTTGAGATTTAATGAGACGCAAATGGAATGGGCATAAGAGCGATTTCAAAGCCACAACACAAGGCCAATCCCATCTATTAGTAGAAAGCTAAAAAGCAGAGCTACTCAAATACGTGCCAAAGGAGACAGAACCACATGCACTTGTGAGTGCTTTGCAGAGTTTGGCTACCTTTTACTGTGGCAAAAAGAGTTTGTCATCCACACGGATCATGAAAAGCTTGAAGAATCTTCGGAGCCAAACAAAGCTCAAGAGGGAGACGTGCTAAGTGGCCAACACCCGCAAATGCAAACGGGGCAAGATCTTAGGTGGCCTAGAGGTTTCTCTCTTTGGAGGTTTATTAAGGATTTGAGTGGCATTGCCTAACCATCGGAGGAACGTGTTTAAGGAACCATGAAATTTGAATGAAAATGAAAGCAAAAGATGGCATTCGATGTATTTAAAGAGTCATCAACCAAATTGCACCGTCTTGCCACACCTACCCTTTGCTCGATCTTTCGAGATTGAATACGATGAAAGTGATTAGGTATAAGAGTTGTTTCGATACTAGAAAAAAAGAGGCCAATCAGTCTTTTAGTGAAACACTCAACGGAGCACAACTTAAATACGCGACATTTGAGAAAGAACTACGTGCAATTGTAAGGGCTTTGGATGTTTGGAAACCTTAGTTGTGGCAAAGGACGTTGGAATCCACACGGATCGATTAAGATAACTAGAGGCTTCTCTAGAGCAAAACAAAGCTTTAAAAGAGACCCGCTAAGTGGCAACGACCACAAATGCAACGGAGGTAAGTTCTTTAAATGATTTAGCTACTTTCTACAGGGGGGTTTATAAGGATTTTCAGTAGCATAGCCTCACCATCGTGAAAAGAAACTTATATTCAGGAAAGCAAATGCGAGAGAAAGCATTCATCGAATGGAAACAAAAATTGACCAATGCACCGTGTCTTGCTCTTTCTAACTTTCATTGATCTTTTGAGATTGAATGTGGTGCAAATGGAATAGGTACAAGAGCTGCTTTGATACTAGAAAACAGGCCAATCAATATCTTCGTGAAAAGCTAAATGGCGCACATCCTAAATACGCGTCATTTGATTAAGAGCTACATGCACTAGTGAGGGCCTTGAAAGTTTTGTGACCTTAACTAAGGGCCGGAAGATTTTGACACCCACATGGATCATAAAAGCTTATAGCGTCTCGGGCGCCAAGTTCTAAGCTCAAAAGGGGGCATTCCAAGTGAGGACAACACCCACTAATTCAATCCAGAAAGATCCCTCATGGTTTAGCCGGTTTCAGACGAGGTTTACTAAGGATTTCATCAAACATAACATCAAAGTGGTATGAACTTGTTAGACAGAATGTCAAATTCTAATGGAATCAAAAGCAAGAGAATGCATTCACTGAACTTAAAGAAAAACCGACCAATGCACCTTGTCATGCTCTACCTAATTTGGTCGAACATTTGAGATTTAATGAGACACAAATGGAATAGGCATAAGAGCGATTTCAAAGCCACAACACAAGGCCAATCCCATCTATTAGTAGAAAGCGAAAGCAGAGAGCTACTCAAATACGTGCCAAAGGAGACAGAACCACATGCACTTGTGAGTGCTTTGGTGTTTGGATACCTTTTACCGTGGCAAAAAGAGTTTGTCATCCACACGGATCTTGAAAAGCTTGAAGAATCTTCTGAGCCAAACAAAGCTCAAGAGGAGACGTGCTAAGTGGCCAACACCCGCAAATGCAAAGCGGGGCAAGATCTTAGGTGGCCTAGAGGTTTCTCTTGGAGGTTTATTAAGGATTTCAGTTGCATTGCCTAACCATCGGAGGAACGTGTTTAAGGAACCATGAAATTTGAATGAAAATGAAAGCAAAAGATGGCATTCGATGTATTTAAAGAGTCATCAACCAGTGCACCGTCTTGCCACACCTACCCTTTGCTCGATCTTTCGAGATTGAATACGATGAAAGTTGATAAGGCAACCTAATTCTCAGCCCAAAGATCCAAGCTTATGATGAAGCAAGAACCCTTGAATTAAGAGATTAACACCTCCTTATAGATTTGGGAACAACCAAGAGAAAAGGCTAGAATTTGATTACCCCTTAAGATCAATGATCTAGAAGCAAGATATGGAAGATCTTGTTCTAGATTGAGTCACTCCACAATCAAGCTTGATCAAGGCTGGATTGAATGGCTCAAATGCATTCTATCACAAGATTGCAAGGGAAACTTAGAAAAAGAGACAAAGAACATGCCCAAAATTCTAAGAAAATGCTCTTGTAGAGAGCTAATTTTCATTCAATCAAAATCTGAGTTTTACAACTTACTTCATGGCTATTTATAGACTAGGAAAGTTAAACCTAAAATAAACAAACTAACATAATTACCATAATGCCATTGTTGCAAAATTTAACCTAAAAACACATAAATGAAAATTTTAAACCTAAAATTACATGTAAATAGCCACAAATATGAAGATTGATAGTTTCTAAAGCATTCTTCATGATTTTGTATTCATCCACAAGTAAATGAAGATCCCTTCTAAGTAGCTTGAAGGTAAAATGTTGAGTCACATTCTGATCCATATCAAAAGTGATTAGGTATAAGAGTTGTTTCGATACTAGAAAAAAAGAGGCCAATCATGTCTTTTAGTGAAACACTCAACGGAGCACAACTTAAATACGCGACATTTGAGAAAGAACTACGTGCAATTGTAAGGGCTTTGGATGTTTGGAAACCTTAGTTGTGGCAAAGGACGTTGGAATCCACACGGATCGATTAAGATAGCTAGAGGCTTCTCTAGAGCAAAACAAAGCTTTAAAAGAGACCCGCTAAGTGGCAACGACCACAAATGCAACGGAGGTAAGTTCTTTAAATGATTTAGCTACTTTCTACAGGGGGGTTTATAAGGATTTTCAGTAGCATAGCCTCACCATCGTGAAAAGAAACTTATATTCAGGAAAGCAAATGCGAGAGAAAGCATTCATCGAATGGAAACAAAAATTGACCAATGCACCGTGTCTTGCTCTTTCTAACTTTCATTGATCTTTTGAGATTGAATGTGGTGCAAATGGAATAGGTACAAGAGCTGCTTTGATACTAGAAAACAGGCCAATCAATATCTTCGTGAAAAGCTAAATGGCGCACATCCTAAATACGCGTCATTTGATTAAGAGCTACATGCACTAGTGAGGGCCTTGAAAGTTTTGTGACCTTAACTAAGGCCAGAAGATTTTGACACCCACATGGATCATGAAAGCTTATAGCGTCTCGGGCGCCAAGTTCTAAGCTCCAAAAGGGGGCATTCCAAGTGAGGACAACACCCACTAATTCAATCCAGGAAAGATCCCTCATGGTTTAGCCAGTTTCTGTACGAGGTTTACTAAGGATTTCATCGAAGATAACATCAAAGTGGTATGAACTTGTTAGACAGAATGTCAAATTCTAATGGAATCAAAAGCAAGAGAATGCATTCACTGAACTTAAAGAAAAACCGACCAATGCACCTTGTCATGCTCTACCTAATTTGGTCGAACATTTGAGATTTAATGAGACGCAAATGGAATAGGCATAAGAGCGATTTCAAAGCCACAACACAAGGCCAATCCCATCTATTAGTAGAAAGCGAAACAGAGAGCTACTCAAATACGTGCCAAAGGAGACAGAACCACATGCACTTGTGAGTGCTTTGCAGGTTTGGATACCTTTTACCTGTGGCAAAAAGAGTTTGTCATCCACACGGATCATGAAAAGCTTGAAGAATCTTGAGCCAAACAAAGCTCAAGAGGAGACGTGCTAAGTGGCCAACACCCGCAAATGCAAACGGGGCAAGATCTTAGGTGGCCTAGAGGTTTCTACTGGAGGTTTATTAAGGATTTCAGTGGCATTGCCTAACCATCGGAGGAACGTGTTTAAGGAACCATGAAATTTGAATGAAAATGAAAGCAAAAGATGGCATTCGATGTATTTAAAGAGTCATCAACCAGTGCACCGTCTTGCCACACCTACCCTTTGCTCGATCTTTCGAGATTGAATACGATGAAAGTGATTAGGTATAAGAGTTGTTTCGATACTAGAAAAAAAGAGGCCAATCAGGTCTTTTAGTGAAACACTCAACGGAGCACAACTTAAATACGCGACATTTGAGAAAGAACTACGTGCAATTGTAAGGGCTTTGGATGTTTGGAAACCTTAGTTGTGGCAAAGGACGTTGGAATCCACACGGATCGATTAAGATAGCTAGAGGCTTCTCTAGAGCAAAACAAAGCTTTAAAAGAGACCCGCTAAGTGGCAACGACCACAAATGCAACGGAGGTAAGTTTTTTAAATGATTTAGCTACTTTCTACAGGGGGGTTTATAAGGATTTTAAGTAGCATAGCCTCACCATCGTGAAAAGAAACTTATATTCAGGAAAGCAAATGCGAGAGAAAGCATTCATCGAATGGAAACAAAAATTGACCAATGAACCGTGTCTTGCTCTTTCTAACTTTCATTGATCTTTTGAGATTGAATGTGGTGCAAATGGAATAGGTACAAGAGCTGCTTTGATACTAGAAAACAGGCCAATCAATATCTTCGTGAAAAGCTAAATGGCGCACATCCTAAATACGCGTCATTTGATTAAGAGCTACATGCACTAGTGAGGGCCTTGAAAGTTTTGTGACCTTAACTAAGCCAGAAGATTTTGACACCCACATGGATCATGAAAGCTTATAGCGTCTCGGGAGCCAAGTTCTAAGCTCCAAAGGGGCATTCAAGTGAGGACAACACCCACTAATTCAATCCAGGAAAGATCCCTCATGGTTTAGCCAGTTTCTGTACGAGGTTTACTAAGGATTTCATCAGCATAACATCAAAGTGGTATGAACTTGTTAGACAGAATGTCAAATTCTAATGGAATCAAAAGCAAGAGAATGCATTCACTGAACTTAAAGAAAAACCGACCAATGCACCTTGTCATGCTCTACCTAATTTGGTCGAACATTTGAGATTTAATGAGACGCAAATGGAATAGGCATAAGAGCGATTTCAAAGCCACAACACAAGGCCAATCCCATCTATTAGTAGAAAGCGAAACAGAGAGCTACTCAAATACGTGCCAAAGGAGACAGAACCACATGCACTTGTGAGTGCTTTGCAGGTTTGGATACCTTTTACCTGTGGCAAAAAGAGTTTGTCATCCACACGGATCATGAAAAGCTTGAAGAATCTTCGGAGCCAAACAAAGCTCAAGAGGGAGACGTGCTAAGTGGCCAACACCCGCAAATGCAAACGGGGCAAGATCTTAGGTGGCCTAGAGGTTTTCTTTGGAGGTTTATTAAGGATTTGGTGGCATTGCCTAACCATCGGAGGAACGTGTTTAAGGAACCATGAAATTTGAATGAAAATGAAAGCAAAAGATGGCATTCGATGTATTTAAAGAGTCATCAACCAGTGCACCGTCTTGCCACACCTACCCTTTGCTCGATCTTTCGAGATTGAATACGATGAAAGTGATTAGGTATAAGAGTTGTTTCGATACTAGAAAAAAAGAGGCCAATCATGTCTTTTAGTGAAACACTCAACGGAGCACAACTTAAATACGCGACATTTGAGAAAGAACTACGTGCAATTGTAAGGGCTTTGGATGTTTGGAAACCTTAGTTGTGGAAAAGGACGTTGGAATCCTCACGGATCGATTAAGATAGCTAGAGGCTTCTCTAGAGCAAAACAAAGCTTTAAAAGAGACCCGCTAAGTGGCAACGACCACAAATGCAACGGAGGTAAGTTCTTTAAATGATTTAGCTACTTTCTACAGGGGGGTTTATAAGGATTTTAAGTAGCATAGCCTCACCATCGTGAAAAGAAACTTATATTCAGGAAAGCAAATGCGAGAGAAAGCATTCATCGAATGGAAACAAAAATTGACCAATGAACCGTGTCTTGCTCTTTCTAACTTTCATTGATCTTTTGAGATTGAATGTGGTGCAAATGGAATAGGTACAAGAGCTGCTTTGATACTAGAAAACAGGCCAATCAATATCTTCGTGAAAAGCTAAATGGCGCACATCCTAAATACCCGTCATTTGATTAAGAGCTACATGCACTAGTGAGGGCCTTGAAAGTTTTGTGACCTTAACTAAGGCCAGAAGATTTTGACACCCACATGGATCATGAAAGCTTATAGCGTCTCGGGAGCCAAGTTCTAAGCTCCAAAAGGGGGCATTCCAAGTGAGGACAACACCCACTAATTCAATCCAGGAAAGATCCCTCATGGTTTAGCCAGTTTCTGTACGAGGTTTACTAAGGATTTCATCAGCATAACATCAAAGTGGTATGAACTTGTTAGACAGAATGTCAAATTCTAATGGAATCAAAAGCAAGAGAATGCATTCAGAACTTAAAGAAAAACCGACCAATGCACCTTGTCATGCTCTACCTAATTTGGTCGAACATTTGAGATTTAATGAGACGCAAATGGAATAGGCATAAGAGCGATTTCAAAGCCACAACACAAGGCCAATCCCATCTATTAGTAGAAAGCGAAACAGAGAGCTACTCAAATACGTGCCAAAGGAGACAGAACCACATGCACTTGTGAGTGCTTTGCAGGTTTGGATACCTTTTACCTGTGGCAAAAAGAGTTTGTCATCCACACGGATCATGAAAAGTTTGAAGAATCTTCGGAGCCAAACAAAGCTCAAGAGGGAGACGTGCTAAGTGGCCAACACCCGCAAATGTAAACGGGGCAAGATCTTAGGTGGCCTAGAGGTTTCTACTGGAGGTTTATTAAGGATTTCAGTGGCATTGCCTAACCATCGGAGGAACGTGTTTAAGGAACCATGAAATTTGAATGAAAATGAAAGCAAAAGATGGCATTCGATGTATTTAAAGAGTCATCAACCAGTGCACCGTCTTGCCACACCTACCCTTTGCTCGATCTTTCGAGATTGAATACGATGAAAGTTGATATGAATTCAACTACCAACTTATTGCATGCACATGAAGGAGCAATTACAAGAAGAAGGAAAAGAAGATTCTAAGAGGATTATAACAATTACATGGCAGAATTTTAAATAAAGAAATTTCTAGATTTCTTATCTTGGGACTTTTTGATTTCAATGCTTTCCAACCATGCTCATTATTGCAAGGGACATTCTAGAAGAGTTGGTTGAGTGTATTTAAAGCATATCTACTCTTTTGTCTAGCATTTAAGCCATGCAATTTACTTTTGGCTTCTTATGTCTTATTTTATACAAAATGCATTTAATAGCTTTTTGAGTCCTTTTGTATTCCAAGGCATGCACGAATTTTTGGCCTTTAAAATGGCCTGTAATACATCATTTTGGACAGATTTCATGAATGAAAAACTTGTGTTTTCTTAGACCCCATTTGGTGTTGTCTTTCTTTCAAATCTTGTTTTAGGTTTGAAGTTAAATCAATTCATTGGATTAGTCTTGATCAAACTAATTCTGGAGTGAGTTGTCTTAGGATCTAAGAGTGACCATTTTAGATTTTGAGTGTGATCTAAGTTAGCTATCATTGTGAGTTTTTACAAGGATCCTAGAAGGACCTCTAGCTTTGTAAAATTCAAGCAACGATCGGCGCTTATCATTTGGTATCAGAGCATTTGGTCGACATTCCTTGGCCGGCTCTAGAGGTAAACTATCTTTTCAACATGTCACATAATGAACACAATTCAACACATGTACCGGGTTTCAGTACCGTTCTTGAAGCTCTTAAAGATATGTTGGAAATGATGAGAAAAGATATGGAAGAACGAAGAGCACATCGCAAAATGATGTCTTCAAGGTACACTAATCCTAAACCAATTTCAAATACTCAATTGTCTTTGGAAAATGATAATTCATGTGATCAAATTCAGCCTACGGTTAAAGTAGAAAGTGGAAAAGTTGAAAATGAAATGCTTTATGGTTTAGTTGCAACACATGCTAATGAGGTTAGTAGGGAATTAGATTGTAAGTTCTTATTTTCTTGTATCCCTTCTACTATTGTAAAAGCTACTCTTAATGATGTACATATTGATGTGTGTGAGTTACGGGAAAAGGCACAAAAGGCCACGACAAAAGCAAATGAATTTATGGAAAAAAAATCTTGTGAGAAAGTGAGTGTGAGAGATAAGCATGAGATTAGTTTATGGCCTATACAAAAAAATGAGAGAAAAGCCAATATTGAGAGCTTGTGTGAAAAAGCCAATGAGGTTAAATCTATTTTGTTTTCAAAGCAAAATATTTGTAGACTTTTATATAAAGGAACTTGCTATCTAACGGGCGAGCTCAAACCATGTTTCTATAGTGTTTCTTTTGAGTTTTTGCAGAAAGCAAATGAGCTTATTCAACATATTGAATTGAAGTTTCCTTCCAAAGTAATGAATGAAAACATGCACAATGCCAACTTGTTTATTATGATGAAATACTCCAAATTTGCTTACAAATTCATCCATAGCAGCAAGCATAAAGTGTTCAAAAAAGGACATAGAGATTTTGATTTGAGGACAAATCCTTTTAAAGAAAGGGGGGATGATATGAATTCAACTACCAACTTATTGCATGCACATGAAGGAGCAATTACAAGAAGAAGGAAAAGAAGATTATAAGAGGATTATAACAATTACATGGCAGAATTTTAAATAAAGAAATTTCTAGATTTCTTATCTTGGGACTTTTTGATTTCAATGCTTGCCAACCATGCTCATTATTGCAAGGGACATTCTAGAAGAGTTGGTTGAGTGTATTTAAAGCATATCTACTCTTTTGTCTAGCATTTAAGCCATGCAATTTACTTTTGGCTTCTTATGTCTTATTTTATACAAAATGCATTTAATAGCTTTTTGAGTCCTTTTGTATTCCAAGGCATGCACGAATTTTTGGCCTTTAAAATGGCTTGTAATACATCATTTTGGACAGATTTCATGAATGAAAAACTTGTGTTTTCTTAGACCCCATTTGGTGTTGTCTTTCTTTCAAATCTTGTTTTAGGTTTGAAGTTAAATCAATTCATTGGATTAGTCTTGATCAAACTAATTCTGGAGTGAGTTGTCTTAGGATCTAAGAGTGACCATTTTAGATTTTGAGTGTGATCTAAGTTAGCTATCATTGTGAGTTTTTACAAGGATCCTAGAAGGACCTCTAGCTTTGTAAAATTCAAGCAACGATCGGCGCTTATCAAAAGTGATTAGGTATAAGAGTTGTTTCGATACTAGAAAAAAAGAGGCCAATCAGGTCTTTTAGTGAAACACTCAACGGAGCACAACTTAAATACGCGACATTTGAGAAAGAACTACGTGCAATTGTAAGGGCTTTGGATGTTTGGAAACCTTAGTTGTGGCAAAGGACGTTGGAATCCACACGGATCGATTAAGATAGCTTGAGGCTTCTCTAGAGCAAAACAAAGCTTTAAAAGAGACCCGCTAAGTGGCAACGACCACAAATGCAACGGTGGTAAGTTCTTTAAATGATTTAGCTACTTTCTACAGGGGGGTTTATAAGGATTTTCAGTAGCATAGCCTCACCATCGTGAAAAGAAACTTATATTCAGGAAAGCAAATGCGAGAGAAAGCATTCATCGAATGGAAACAAAAATTGACCAATGCACCGTGTCTTGCTCTTTCTAACTTTCATTGATCTTTTGAGATTGAATGTGGTGCAAATGGAATAGGTACAAGAGCTGCTTTGATACTAGAAAAGCAGGCCAATCAATATCTTCGTGAAAAGCTAAATGGCGCACATCCTAAATACGCGTCATTTGATTAAGAGCTACATGCACTAGTGAGGGCCTTGAAAGTTTTGTGACCTTAACTAAGGCGAGAAGATTTTGACACCACATGGATCATGAAAGCTTATAGCGTCTCGGAAGCCAAGTTCTAAGCTCCAAAGGGGGCATTCCAAGTGAGGACAACACCCACTAATTCAATCCGGGAAAGATCCTCATGGTTTAGCCGGTTCAGCATGCGAGGTTTACTAAGGATTTCATCAGCATAACATCAAAGTGGTATGAACTTGTTAGACAGAATGTCAAATTCTAATGGAATCAAAAGCAAGAGAATGCATTCACAGAACTTAAAGAAAAACCGACCAATGCACCTTGTCATGCTCTACCTAATTTGGGCCGAACATTTGATATTTAATGAGACGCAAATGTAATAGGCATAAGAGCGATTTCAAAGCCACAACACAAGGCCAATCCCATCTATTAGTAGAAAGCGAAAGCAGAGCTACTCAAATACGTGCCAAAGGAGCAGAACCACATGCACTTGTGAGTGCTTTGCGAGTTTGGATACCTTTTACTGTGGCAAAAAGAGTTTGTCATCCACACGGATCATGAAAAGCTTGAAGAATCTTGGAGCCAAACAAAGCTCAAGAGGAGACGTGCTAAGTGGCCAACACCCGCAAATGCAAGCGGGGCAAGATCTTAGGTGGCCTAGAGGTTTCTCTCTGGAGGTTTATTAAGGATTTGGTGGCATTGCCTAACCATCGGAGGAACGTGTTTAAGGAACCATGAAATTTGAATGAAAATGAAAGCAAAAGATGGCATTCGATGTATTTAAAGAGTCATCAACCAGTGCACCAAATCTTGCCACACCTACCCTTTGCTCGATCTTTCGAGATTGAATACGATGAAAGTGATTAGGTATAAGAGTTGTTTCGATACTAGAAAAAAAGAGGCCAATCAGGTCTTTTAGTGAAACACTCAACGGAGCACAACTTAAATACGCGACATTTGAGAAAGAACTACGTGCAATTGTAAGGGCTTTGGATGTTTGGAAACCTTAGTTGTGGCAAAGGACGTTGGAATCCACACGGATCGATTAAGATAGCTAGAGGCTTCTCTAGAGCAAAACAAAGCTTTAAAAGAGACCCGCTAAGTGGCAACGACCACAAATGCAACGGTGGTAAGTTCTTTAAATGATTTAGCTACTTTTCTGTGGGGGTTTATAAGGATTTTCAGTAGCATAGCCTCACCATCGTGAAAAGAAACTTATATTCAGGAAAGCAAATGCGAGAGAAAGCATTCATCGAATGGAAACAAAAATTGACCAATGCACCGTGTCTTGCTCTTTCTAACTTTCATTGATCTTTTGAGATTGAATGTGGTGCAAATGGAATAGGTACAAGAGCTGCTTTGATACTAGAAAACAGGCCAATCAATATCTTCGTGAAAAGCTAAATGGCGCACATCCTAAATACGCGTCATTTGATTAAGAGCTACATGCACTAGTGAGGGCCTTGAAAGTTTTGTGACCTTAACTAAGGCCAGAAGATTTTGACACCCACATGGATCATGAAAGCTTATAGCGTCTCGGAAGCCAAGTTCTAAGCTCCAAAGGGGGCATTCCAAGTGAGGACAACACCCACTAATTCAATCCAGGAAAGATCCTCATGGTTTAGCGGTTTCATGACGAGGTTTACTAAGGATTTCATCAACATAACATCAAAGTGGTATGAACTTGTTAGACAGAATGTCAAATTCTAATGGAATCAAAAGCAAGAGAATGCATTCACAGAACTTAAAGAAAAACCGACCAATGCACCTTGTCATGCTCTACCTAATTTGGACGAACATTTGATATTTAATGAGACGCAAATGTAATAGGCATAAGAGCGATTTCAAAGCCACAACACAAGGCCAATCCCATCTATTAGTAGAAAGCGAAAGCAGAGAGCTACTCAAATACGTGCCAAAGGAGACAGAACCACATGCACTTGTGAGTGCTTTGTGTTTGGATACCTTTTACCGTGGCAAAAAGAGTTTGTCATCCACACGGATCATCAAAAGCTTGAAGAATCTTGGAGCCAAACAAAGCTCAAGAGGGAGACGTGCTAAGTGGCCAACACCGCAAATGCAAGCGGGGCAAGATCTTAGGTGGCCTAGAGGTTTTCTACTGGAGGTTTATTAAGGATTTCAGTGGCATTGCCTAACCATCGGAGGAACGTGTTTAAGGAAACCATGAAATTTGAATGAAAATGAAAGCAAAAGATGGCATTCGATGTATTTAAAGAGTCATCAACCGATTGCACCGTCTTGCCACACCTACCCTTTGCTCGATCTTTCGAGATTGAATACGATGAAAGTGATTAGGTATAAGAGTTGTTTCGATACTAGAAAAAAAGAGGCCAATCAGGTCTTTTAGTGAAACACTCAACGGAGCACAACTTAAATACGCGACATTTGAGAAAGAACTACGTGCAATTGTAAGGGCTTTGGATGTTTGGAAACCTTAGTTGTGGCAAAGGACGTTGGAATCCACACGGATCGATTAAGATAGCTAGAGGCTTCTCTAGAGCAAAACAAAGCTTTAAAAGAGACCCGCTAAGTGGCAACGACCACAAATGCAACGGAGGTAAGTTCTTTAAATGATTTAGCTACTTTCTACAGGGGGGTTTATAAGGATTTTCAGTAGCATAGCCTCACCATCGTGAAAAGAAACTTATATTCAGGAAAGCAAATGCGAGAGAAAGCATTCATCGAATGGAAACAAAAATTGACCAATGCACCGTGTCTTGCTCTTTCTAACTTTCATTGATCTTTTGAGATTGAATGTGGTGCAAATGGAATAGGTACAAGAGCTGCTTTGATACTAGAAAACAGGCCAATCAATATCTTCGTGAAAAGCTAAATGGCGCACATCCTAAATACGCGTCATTTGATTAAGAGCTACATGCACTAGTGAGGGCCTTGAAAGTTTTGTGACCTTAACTAAGGCCAGAAGATTTTGACACCCACATGGATCATGAAAGCTTATAGCGTCTCGGGAGCCAAGTTCTAAGCTCCAAAAGGGGGCATTCCAAGTGAGGACAACACCCACTAATTCAATCCAGGAAAGATCCCTCATGGTTTAGCCAGTTTCTGTACGAGGTTTACTAAGGATTTCATCAGGATAACATCAAAGTGGTATGAACTTGTTAGACAGAATGTCAAATTCTAATGGAATCAAAAGCAAGAGAATGCATTCACTGAACTTAAAGAAAAACCGACCAATGCACCTTGTCATGCTCTACCTAATTTGGTCGAACATTTGAGATTTAATGAGACGCAAATGGAATAGGCATAAGAGCGATTTCAAAGCCACAACACAAGGCCAATCCCATCTATTAGTAGAAAGCGAAACAGAGAGCTACTCAAATACGTGCCAAAGGAGACAGAACCACATGCACTTGTGAGTGCTTTGCAGGTTTGGATACCTTTTACCTGTGGCAAAAAGAGTTTGTCATCCACACGGATCATCAAAAGCTTGAAGAATCTTCGGAGCCAAACAAAGCTCAAGAGGGAGACGTGCTAAGTGGCCAACACTCGCAAATGCAAACGGGGCAAGATCTTAGGTGGCCTAGAGGTTTCTACTGGAGGTTTATTAAGGATTTCAGTGGCATTGCCTAACCATCGGAGGAACGTGTTTAAGGAATCATGAAATTTGAATGAAAATGAAACCAAAAGATGGCATTCGATGTATTTAAAGAGTCATCAACCAGTGCACCGTCTTGCCACACCTACCCTTTGCTCGATCTTTCGAGATTGAATACGATGAAAGTGATTAGGTATAAGAGTTGTTTCGATACTAGAAAAAAAGAGGCCAATCAGGTCTTTTAGTGAAACACTCAACGGAGCACAACTTAAATACGCGACATTTGAGAAAGAACTACGTGCAATTGTAAGGGCTTTGGATGTTTGGAAACCTTAGTTGTGGCAAAGGACGTTGGAATCCACACGGATCGATTAAGATAGCTAGAGGCTTCTCTAGAGCAAAACAAAGCTTTAAAAGAGACCCGCTAAGTGGCAACGACCACAAATGCAACGGAGGTAAGTTCTTTAAATGATTTAGCTACTTTCTACTGTGGGGGTTTATAAGGATTTTCAAGAGCATAGCCTCACCATCGTGAAAAGAAACTTATATTCGGGGAAAGCAAATGCGAGAGAAAGCATTCATCGAATGGAAACAAAAATTGACCAATGCACCGTGTCTTGCTCTTTCTAACTTTCATTGATCTTTTGAGATTGAATGTGGTGCAAATGGAATAGGTACACGAGAGCTGCTTTGATACTAGAAAACAGGCCAATCAATATCTTTCGTAAAAAAGCTAAATGGCGCACATCCTAAATACGCGTCATTTGATTAAGAGCTACATGCACTAGTGAGGGCCTTGAAAGTTTTGTGACCTTAACTAAGGCCGGAAGATTTTGACACCCACATGGATCATGAAAGCTTATAGCGTCTCGGGAGCCAAGTTCTAAGCTCCAAAAGGGGGCATTCCAAGTGAGGACAACACCCACTAATTCAATCCGGAAAGATCCCTCATGGTTTAGCCGGTTTGTCAGACGAGGTTTACTAAGGATTTCATCAAGATAACATCAAAGTGGTATGAACTTGTTAGACAGAATGTCAAATTCTAATGGAATCAAAAGCAAGAGAATGCATTCACCGAACTTAAAGAAAAACCGACCAATGCACCTTGTCATGCTCTACCTAATTTGGTCGAACATTTGAGATTTAATGAGACGCAAATGGAATAGGCATAAGAGCGATTTCAAAGCCACAACACAAGGCCAATCCCATCTATTAGTAGAAAGCGAAACAGAGAGCTACTCAAATACGTGCCAAAGGAGACATAACCACATGCACTTGTGAGTGCTTTGCAGAGTTTGGATACCTTTTACTGTGGCAAAAAGAGTTTGTCATCCACACGGATCATGAAAAGCTTGAAGAATCTTCGGAGCCAAACAAAGCTCAAGAGGGAGACGTGCTAAGTGGCCAACACTCGCAAATGCAAACGGGGCAAGATCTTAGGTGGCCTAGAGGTTTCTACTGGAGGTTTATTAAGGATTTGGTGGCATTGCCTAACCATCGGAGGAACGTGTTTAAGGAACCATGAAATTTGAATGAAAATGAAAGCAAAAGATGGCATTCGATGTATTTAAAGAGTCATCAACCAGTGCACCGTCTTGCCACACCTACCCTTTGCTCGATCTTTCGAGATTGAATACGATGAAAGTGATAAGGTATAAGAGTTGTTTCGATACTAGAAAAAAAGAGGCCAATCAGGTCTTTTAGTGAAACACTCAACGGAGCACAACTTAAATACGCGACATTTGAGAAAGAACTACGTGCAATTGTAAGGGCTTTGGATGTTTGGAAACCTTAGTTGTGGCCAAGGACGTTAGAATCCACACGGATGGATTAAGATAGCTAGAGGCTTCTCTAGAGCAAAACAAAGCTTTAAAAGAGACCCGCTAAGTGGCAACGACCACAAATGCAACGGAGGTAAGTTCTTTAAATGATTTAGCTACTTTCTACAGGGGGGTTTATAAGGATTTTCAGTAGCATAGCCTCACCATCGTGAAAAGAAACTTATATTCAGGAAAGCAAATGCGAGAGAAAGCATTCATCGAATGGAAACAAAAATTGACCAATGCACCGTGTCTTGCTCTTTCTAACTTTCATTGATCTTTTGAGATTGAATGTGGTGCAAATGGAATAGGTACAGGAGCTGCTTTGATACTAGAAAACAGGCCAATCAATATCTTCGTGAAAAGCTAAATGGCGCACATCCTAAATACGCGTCATTTGATTAAGAGCTACATGCACTAGTGAGGGCCTTGAAAGTTTTGTGACCTTAACTAAGGCCAAGAAGATTTTGACACCCACATGGATCATGAAAGCTTATAGCGTCTCGGAGCCAAGTTCTAAGCTCCAAAAGGGGGCATTCCAAGTGAGGACAACACCCACTAATTCAATCCAGAAAGATCCTCATGGATTAGCTTGGTTTCAGACGAGGTTTACTAAGGATTTCATCAGGATAACATCAAAGTGGTATGAACTTGTTAGACAGAATGTCAAATTCTAATGGAATCAAAAGCAAGAGAATGCATTCGCTGAACTTAAAGAAAAACCGACCAATGCACCCTGTCATGCTCTACCTAATTTGGTCGAACATTTGAGATTTAATGAGACGCAAATGGAATAGGCATAAGAGCGATTTCAAAGCCACAACACAAGGCCAATCCCATCTATTAGTAGAAAGCGAAACAGAGAGCTACTCAAATACGTGCCAAATGAGACATAACCACATGCACTTGTGAGTGCTTTGCAGGTTTGGATACCTTTTACCTGTGGCAAAAAGAGTTTGTCATCCACACGGATCATGAAAAGCTTGAAGAATCTTCGGAGCCAAACAAAGCTCAAGAAGGAGACGTGCTAAGTGGCCAACACCCGCAAATGCAAACGGGGCAAGATCTTAGGTGGCCTAGAGGTTTCTACTGGAGGTTTATTAAGGATTTCAGTGGCATTGCCTAACCATCGGAGGAACGTGTTTAAGGAACCATGAAATTTGAATGAAAATGAAACCAAAAGATGGCATTCGATGTATTTAAAGAGTCATCAACCAGTGCACCGTCTTGCCACACCTACCCTTTGCTCGATCTTTCGAGATTGAATACGATGAAAGTGATTAGGTATAAGAGTTGTTTCGATACTAGAAAAAAGAGGCCAATCATGTCTTTTAGTGAAACACTCAACGGAGCACAACTTAAATACGCGACATTTGAGAAAGAACTACGTGCAATTGTAAGGGCTTTGGATGTTTGGAAACCTTAGTTGTGGCAAAGGACGTTGGAATCCACACGGATCGATTAAGATAGCTAGAGGCTTCTCTAGAGCAAAACAAAGCTTTAAAAGAGACCCGCTAAGTGGCAAGCGACCACAAATGCAACGGAGGTAAGTTCTTTAAATGATTTAGCTACTTTCTACAGGAGTTTATAAGGATTTTCAGTAGCATAGCCTCACCATCGTGAAAAGAAACTTATATTCGGAAAGCAAATGCGAGAGAAAGCATTCATCGAATGGAAACAAAAATTGACCAATGCACCGTGTCTTGCACTTTCTAACTTTCATTGATCTTTTGAGATTGAATGTGGTGCAAATGGAATAGGTACAAGAGCTGCTTTGATACTAGAAAACAGGCCAATCAATATCTTCGTGAAAAGCTAAATGGCGTACATCCTAAATACGCTGCGTCATTTGATTAAGAGCTACATGCACTAGTGAGGGCCTTGAAAGTTTTGTGACCTTAACTAAGGCCAGAAGATTTTGACACCCACATGGATCATGAAAGCTTATAGCGTCTCGGGAGCCAAGTTCTAAGCTCCAAAAGGGGGCATTCCAAGTGAGGACAACACCCACTAATTCAATCCGGGGAAAGATCCTCATGGTTTAGCCGGTTTCAGACGAGGTTTACTAAGGATTTCATCAACATAACATCAAAGTGGTATGAACTTGTTAGACAGAATGTCAAATTCTAATGGAATCAAAAGCAAGAGAATGCATTCATCGAACTTAAAGAAAAACCGACCAATGCACCTTGTCATGCTCTACCTAATTTGGTGAACATTTGAGATTTAATGAGACGCAAATGGAATAGGCATAAGAGCGATTTCAAAGCCACAACACAAGGCCAATCCCATCTATTAGTAGAAAGCGAAACAACAGAGCTACTCAAATACGTGCCAAAGGAGACAGAATCACATGCACTTGTGAGTGCTTTGCGAGTTTGGATACCTTTTACTGTGGCAAAAAGAGTTTGTCATCCACACGGATCATCAAAAGCTTGAAGAATCTTGGAGCCAAACAAAGCTCAAGAGGGAGACGTGCTAAGTGGCCAACACTGCAAATGCAAACGGGGCAAGATCTTAGGTGGCCTAGAGGTTTCTCTGGAGGTTTATTAAGGATTTGGTGGCATTGCCTAACCATCGGAGGAACGTGTTTAAGGAACCATGAAATTTGAATGAAAATGAAACCAAAAGATGGCATTCGATGTATTTAAAGAGTCATCAACCGATTGCACCGTCTTGCCACACCTACCCTTTGCTCGATCTTTCGAGATTGAATACGATGAAAGTGATTAGGTATAAGAGTTGTTTCGATACTAGAAAAAAAGAGGCCAATCATGTCTTTTAGTGAAACACTCAACGGAGCACAACTTAAATATGCGACATTTGAGAAAGAACTACGTGCAATTGTAAGGGCTTTGGATGTTTGGAAACCTTAGTTGTGGCAAAGGACGTTGGAATCCACACGGATCGATTAAGATAGCTAGAGGCTTCTCTAGAGCAAAACAAAGCTTTAAAAGAGACCCGCTAAGTGGCAACGACCACAAATGCAACGGAGGTAAGTTCTTTAAATGATTTAGCTACTTTCTACAGGGGGGTTTATAAGGATTTTCAGTAGCATAGCCTCACCATCTTGAAAAGAAACTTATATTCAGGAAAGCAAATGCGAGAGAAAGCATTCATCGAATGGAAACAAAAATTGACCAATGCACCGTGTCTTGCACTTTCTAACTTTCATTGATCTTTTGAGATTGAATGTGGTGCAAATGGAATAGGTACAAGAGCTGCTTTGATACTAGAAAACAGGCCAATCAATATCTTCGTGAAATACTAAATGGCGCACATCCTAAATACGCGTCATTTGATTAAGAGCTACATGCACTAGTGAGGGCCTTGAAAGTTTTGTGACCTTAACTAAGGCCAGATGATTTTGACACCCACATGGATCATGAAAGCTTATAGCGTCTCGGGAGCCAAGTTCTAAGCTCCAAAAGGGCATTCCAAGTGAGGACAACACCCACTAATTCAATCCAGAAAGATCCTCATGGTTTAGCCGGTTCTCAGACGAGGTTTACTAAGGATTTCATCAAACATAACATCAAAGTGGTATGAACTTGTTAGACAGAATGTCAAATTCTAATGGAATCAAAAGCAAGAGAATGCATTCATCGAACTTAAAGAAAAACCGACCAATGCACCTTGTCATGCTCTACCTAATTTGGTCGAACATTTGAGATTTAATGAGACGCAAATGGAATAGGCATAAGAGCGATTTCAAAGCCACAACACAAGGCCAATCCCATCTATTAGTAGAAAGCGAAACAGAGAGCTACTCAAATACGTGCCAAAGGAGACAGAACCACATGCACTTGTGAGTGCTTTGCAGGTTTGGATACCTTTTACCTGTGGCAAAAAGAGTTTGTCATCCACACGGATCATGAAAAGCTTGAAGAATCTTCGGAGCCAAACAAAGCTCAAGAGGGAGACGTGCTAAGTGGCCAACACCCGCAAATGCAAACGGGGCACGATCTTAGGTGGCCTAGAGGTTTCTCACTGGAGGTTTATTAAGGATTTGGTGGCATTGCCTAACCATCGGAGGAACGTGTTTAAGGAACCATGAAATTTGAATGAAAATGAAAGCAAAAGATGGCATTCGATGTATTTAAAGAGTCATCAACCAGTGCACCGTCTTGCCACACCTACCCTTTGCTCGATCTTTCGAGATTGAATACGATGAAAGTGATTAGGTATAAGAGTTGTTTCGATACTAGAAAAAAAGAGGCCAATCATGTCTTTTAGTGAAACACTCAACGGAGCACAACTTAAATACGCGACATTTGAGAAAGAACTACGTGCAATTGTAAGGGCTTTGGATGTTTGGAAACCTTAGTTGTGGCAAAGGACGTTGGAATCCACACGGATCGATTAAGATAGCTAGAGGCTTCTCTAGAGCAAAACAAAGCTTTAAAAGAGACCCGCTAAGTGGCAACGACCACAAATGCAACGGAGGTAAGTTCTTTAAATGATTTAGCTACTTTCTACAGGGGGGTTTATAAGGATTTTCAGTAGCATAGCCTCACCATCGTGAAAAGAAGCTTATATTCAGGAAAGCAAATGCGAGAGAAAGTATTCATCGAATGGAAACAAAAATTGACCAATGCACCGTGTCTTGCTCTTTCTAACTTTCATTGATCTTTTGAGATTGAATGTGGTGCAAATGGAATAGGTACAAGAGCTGCTTTGATACTAGAAAACAGGCCAATCAATATCTTCGTGAAAAGCTAAATGGCGCACATCCTAAATACGCGTCATTTGATTAAGAGCTACATGCACTAGTGAGGGCCTTGAAAGTTTTGTGACCTTAACTAAGGCCAGAAGATTTTGACACCCACATGGATCATGAAAGCTTATAGCGTCTCGAGAGCCAAGATCTAAGCTCCAAAAGGGGGCATTCCAAGTGAGGACAACACCCACTAATTCAATCCAGGAAAGATCCCTCATGGTTTAGCCAGTTTCTGTACGAGGTTTATTAAGGATTTTGATAAGTCAACCCTAATTCTCAGCCCAAAGATCCAAGCTTATGATGAAGCAAGAACCCTTGAATTAAGAGATTAACACCTCCTTATAGATTTGGGAACAACCAAGAGAAAATGCTAGAATTTGATTACCCCTTAAGATCAATGATCTAGAAGCAAGATATGGAAGATCTTGTTCTAGATTGAGTCACTCCACAATCAAGCTTGATCAAGGGTGGATTGAATGGCTCAAATGCATTCTATCACAAGATTGCAAGGGAAACTTAGAAAAAGAGACAAAGAACATGCCCAAAAATTCTAAGAAAATGATCTCTTGTAGAGAGCTAATTTTCATTCAATCAAAATCTGAGTTTTACAACTTACTTCATGGCTATTTATAGCCTATGAAAGTTAAACCTAAAATAAAGAAAACCAACATAATTACCATAATGCCATTGTTGCAAAATATAACCTAAAACATTAAAAACAAGATTTTAAACATAGACTTGCATAAAAGCTCCTAAAATCTGAAAATTGATGTTTGTGTTGCCAACTCTAACATTTGTATTTCCCTTGTCGAATGATTAAGACATTTAAATCAAGTCAAATGTCATTAATTCCATGGACAACTTCAATCTTGCATACATTGACTTCCAAAGCATCAAATGGTTCCTCTTCCCTTGAAATGGTCTCTAGCACATGAAATGAATTTTGAATTGAAGCTATCCACTGTCGAAGGTGAAGAATGAATGCTTGTTGAATCTTCTTTGCTTTGGATCGTGTAATAGGTCCAAGTGCAACTTGTGGAACTCCATGATCCTTATCATCTTCCCCCTCTTCGAAAGGATTCGTCCTCGAATCTGGAAAATCATCACCTACATCAAAAGGACTCAAGTCAGCAACATTAAAAGTAGAACTCACTGAAAAGTCACCTGGAAGATCGATTTTGTAGGCATTGTTGTTAATCCTCTCAAGAACTTGAAAAGGACCATCTCCTCTTGCATGTAACTTGGTCTTCCTTTGAGATGGAAATCTCTCCTTTCGAAAATGAACCCAAACCCAATCTTCTGGTTTAAAAATGAGTTCCTTTCGTCCTTTGTTAATTCGCGAAGCAACTTGGAAATTTTGTTTCTCAATTCTCTCTTTCACATCCTTGTGCAAATTCTTGATCAAATCTGCCTTATTTGTTGCTGCATCACTCACAAAAACATTAGACGGAATAGGAAGCAAATCAAGAGGTGTAAGTGGATTAAATCCATAAACAACTTCAAAAGGAGAACAATGAGTGGTACTATGAATTGCTCTATTGTATGCAAACTCTACAAATGGCAAGCATTCCTCCCAAGACTTAATGTTCTTAGAAATAATAGCTCTAAGCAAAGTTCCTAAAGTTCTATTAACCACCTCGGTTTGCCCATCGGTTTGAGGATGACATGTGGTTGAAAACAGTAGTTTAGTGCCTAATTTACCCCATAATACTTTCCAAAAGTGACTTAAAAATTTAACATCCCTATCACTAACAATAGTTTTAGGAATTCCATGTAATCTTACTACTTCTCTAAAGAAAATATCAGCCACTTGCTTTGCATCATCCGTTTTGTTACATGCTATAAAATGAGCCATTTTACTAAATCTATCAACCACAACAAAAATACTATATTTACCCCTTTTGGTTCGCGGCAAACCAAGGATAAAATCCATAGATATATCAGTCCATGGTTCATTAGGTACATTCAAAGGAGTATACAATCCATTTGGTTGGGTTCTAGACTTAGCCGCTTTGCATTTAAAACATTGACTACAAACCTTATGAACATCATGTTTCATCTTAGGCCAAAAAAAATGTTCATGCAACATATCATAAGTTTTATGAATCCCAAAATGTCCCATTAAGCCACCACCATGGGCCTCTTTCACAAGTAAATCTCTTATAGAACAATTAGGAACACAAAGTTTATTTTTCTTAAACAAATATTCATGAAAGACATAATAATCGTCCAAAACTTTTCCAACTCGACAAGATGCAAAAATTGGTCCAAAATCTTTGTCGATTTATATAGCTCTTTAATGTGCTCAAATCCAAGAATTTTTGATAAGAGAAGTAAAGAGATTGTACCTTCTTGACAATGCATCAGCCACGATATTATCTTTACCTTGCTTATATTTGATCACACAGGGAAATGTTTCAATAAATTCTACCCACTTTGCATGCCGGCGGTTCAATTTACTTTGACCCTTAAGATGCTTCAAGCTCTCATGATCAGTGTGAATCACGAACTCTCTAGGCCATAAGTAGTGTTGCCATACCGCAATGTACGAACTAAAGCAAACAATTCTTTATCATAGGTAGGATAGTTCAATGCTGCCCCATTTAGTTTTTCACTAAAGTACATCAAAGGCCTTCCATCTTGCATTAAAACAGCACCTATGCCCAAACCACTTGCATCACACTCAATTTCAAATGTCTTTTCAAAGTTAGGCAAGACAAGCAACGGTGCATTGGTTAATTTCTCCTTAAGTTCATTAAAGGCTTTATCTTGCATTTCCCCATTGGAACACAACATTTTTTTACCAAATCATTCAATGGTGCAGCTATGGTACTAAAGTCCTTTATAAACCGCCTATAAAAGCTAGCTAACCCATGAAAACTCCTTACCTCACTTGCATTTGTTGGCGTTGGCCAATCGCTAATTGCCTTAACTTTCTCAATGTCCACTTCTACTCCATTTTTACCAACTATAAATCCAAGAAAGTTAACTTTTTCCATGCAAAAACAACACTTATTCAAATTAGCATAAAGTTCCTCATTTCTAAGTGTAGTTAGAACAGACCTAACATGTTCGACATGTTCAAGCAAAGTCTTTGAATAAATTAGAATATCATCAAAATACACAACAACATACTTTCCTAAATATTCTCTCAAAACATAGTTCATTAAACGTATAAATGTGCTAGGAGCATTAGTTAGTCCAAAAGGCATAACAAGCCATTCATACAACCCAAACTTAGTTTTGAAAGCTGTTTTCCATTCATCATCTACATGCATTCTAATTTGATGATATCCAGATTTTAAATCAATATTTGTAAATAAGCACGAACCATGCAATTCATCAAACATATCATCTAGTCTAGGAATAGGATGTCGATACTTTCTGATGATTTTGTTGATGGCTCTACAATCCACACACATGCACCAAGTTCCATCTTTCTTTGGCACCAATATGACAGGTACTGAGCATGGACTCAAACTCTCTCGTACATAGCCTTTATCAATGAGCTCCTCCACTTGTCTTTGAATTTCCTTGGTCTTGGTTGGATTGGCTCTATAAGCTGGCCTATTGGGAATGACAGTACTGGAATGAAGTCTATTTTGTGTTCAATTCCTCGAATGGGAGGTAGTCCTTTAGGTACTTCATCTTGGAACACATCCTCAAATTCTGTAAAAGAGATTGAAACACACTAGGCAAAGAAAGAGTATTATCGTTAGAAGCCAAATATCCTTCCTTGTACATAAGCACAAAGATTGGTTTTTGGGAAAACATTGCCCTTCTCACCTCTCCCACTCTAGCAAAACAGCTCACTTTTTTGACTTTTTTCAATTTCATCACTTTTTCACTCTCCTACCACTTTTTTCTCTCTTTTATTTTTCGCTATTTTCTCACTCACTTCTTTTTTTCTTTTAATTCTTTTTCTTCATACTCTCTCTTTTTTCCTCCAACTTCAGTTGATAAATATATACATCATTAGAACTTAAAGGTACAAGAGTTGTTTTTCTTCCATCTTTTGTGAAAGAATACCTATTCAAATAACCATCATACATGACCTTCCTATCAAATTGCCAAGGTCTACCAAGCAATATATCTCCAGCGAGCATAGGTAACACATCACAAAGAATCTCATCTTGATATTTTCCTAAAGAAAAAGTAATTAAAGCTTGAGAAACTACCTTCATTGCCCCACTATCATTGAGCCATTGGAGCTTGTATGGTTTAGGATGGTGTTGAATTGGAATTTGCAACCTCTTGATAAAAATGTACTTACGACGTTGGTGCAACTTCCACTATCAATAACAAGACTACAAGGAGTCCCATTAACGAGACATCGTGTATGGAATAAGTTGTCTCTTTGGTCATCAACATCATTCTCCTTAATTTGAGTGGTAAGGAGTCTTCTTGTTACAAGGGCCAAATGACTCCCATCTTCCAATTCCTCCTCATTCTCATTTTCTTTTTCATCAATTAACTCATCTTCTTCGCTGTCCTCTCCATCGGTGACAACTTGTCCATTTTTAATGATCATGACTCTCTTGTTAGGACAATCACGACTAATATGTCCACTCCCTTGACATTTCCAACATTTGATATCTCTATTTCTCTCTCGAACCTCCTTATATCCTTCCATTTTATCCTTACCTTTAGAACTTTCGGCATTGTCCTTTTTGTCAAACTCATACTTGCCTTTTGGCTTCAATTCAACCTTAACATTATTTGCATTCTTTTTCCAAGTATTGGCAGAAAAAGTAGTAGACTTAGAAGAAGAGTACCTCTTGGAATTCTCCTTCTCCCATGCTAATTGTCCTTCAATTTTGACAGCAAGGTGTAACAATTCCTTCATATCAAAGTAAGGTTGTCTATCAACTTGATGAGCCAATTGTCGGTTCAACCCGCCAAGGAACCTAGCCATTGTATCCTCCTCATCTTCGTTAATGCATGCTCTGTTCATAAGGACCTCCATTTCCTTGTAATAATCCTCTACACTTTTGGATCCCTGTTGCAAAGTATAGAGCTTTTGCTTGAGTTCTCGAGAATAATGTTTAGGAATGTACCTTTTTCTCATTAGTGTCTTCAACTCCTCCCATGTTTCAATTGGTTCTTCAAAATTTCTCCTCCATTCGGATTTCAAAGAAGCCCACCAAATATTGGCATAATCACAAAATTCAGCAACGGCAAGTTTCAACTTCCTTTCTTCACTAAAGTTGTTGCAATCGAAAACATGCTCAATTTTGCTCTCATATTGCAAATACTCCTCCGGATCAGATTTCCCATGGAAAGTAGGAATTTTAAACTTTACTCCCCCTACTCTTTCATATTGGTTCTCCCTTTCGACCCTTCTAGGTGCTATAATTTCCCTACCCCCTCTTCTTCCTCCTCGTCCCCGTCGACCTAAAACTCTCCCTCCCCGTGGATTGTATCCCGCTAAGAGGTTAACATTATCTTCTCCATCTTCATTTTCAACTCCTTCATAATTAAAGTTATCCTCCCTCCCTTGAGGATTTCCTAAAGCTACTTCCATTCGCTCCAACCTATCGCTTAAGGAATTAACAACTTGAGTTAAACGATTAATGACCCCACTTTGAGCTTCTCTCCACCTAGCTTCACTAATCTCCTCTCCATCTCTCCCATCTTGATTCATGGTTGTAAAATAGTAAAATATATATGAAGGACCTCACACACTCAACTCACTGAATTTTACACTCGGAACGCTCGTGTTTATCACACACAAAGGTAGGCTATTTGGGAAAGTGGCTAAAGTTTGATAAAGGTAGGCTAATATGGATAAAGCAAATCTTGTAATAGTGAGCCTTACAAATCAGCCAAGACAAGAAAAATTATGAAATAACAAAATCAAGAACAAAAAGAAATAGAAAGAAAGATAAATGTTCAGATTTTTTTTATTCCGGATATATAGAACACTCAGAAGGAAACAAACAAATGGACGTTTGAAATTACTAATTTGAGTAAATGGCCTTCTTGAAGAATATAGATAACACACCGATCTAAATTTTTGTAGATGGACAATTTGACAAATTCGATCGTTAGCAAGGTGTTATAACTGGAAACAACAGTAGGCACATGGATAAAATAAAAGATAAAATAAATTCAAATATAGGGTTGGCCACAAGGATATAATGAAATCAAATCTAGAGTAGGCCACAAGGAATTTGATGGAAAAGATAGATAAATATCTGGCAATTTTTTTTTTTCGGGTAAATTACACACTGAAAAAGAAACCCACAAACGAATGCTTTACCATGCTAATTTGAATAAGTCATCTTCTTAAGGATTAAAGATAACGTACTGATCTAAATATTTGTAGAAGAACAGTTTGTCAAATTCGATCGTTATCGAGGTATTACAATCGACAATATAAGCATTCAATGCAGCAGTTTAAAATTGGACAAGAATAATTCAAGATCGAACCATGAACTTTTTTTTTTTTTTTTTTTCTTTTTATAGATCCAACAATGATGAAAAAAACAGAGAAACAAGATCTGAACAAGAAGATGAACGAATTGCTGAAAGTTAAAGATAAAATCAAATCTAGAGCCGGCCACAAAGATGCAACCTATGCTCTGATACCAAATGATAAGGCAACCCTAATTCTCAGCCCAAAGTTCCAAGCTTATGATGAAGCAAGAACCCTTGAATTAAGAGATTAACACCTCCTTATAGATTTGGGAACAACCAAGAGAAAAGGCTAGAATTTGATTACCCCTTAAGATCAATGATCTAGAAGCAAGATATGGAAGATCTTGTTCTAGATTGAGTCACTCCACAATCAAGCTTGATCAAGGCTGGATTGAATGGCTCAAATGCATTCTATCACAAGATTGCAAGGGAAACTTAGAAAAAGAGACAAAGAACATGCCCAAAATTCTAAGAAAATGATCTCTTGTAGAGAGCTAATTTTCATTCAATCAAAATCTGAGTTTTACAACTTACTTCATGGCTATTTATAGCCTATGAAAGTTAAACCTAAAATAAAGAAAACCAACATAATTACCATAATGCCATTGTTGCAAAATATAACCTAAAACATTAAAAACAAGATTTTAAACATAGACTTGCATAAAAGCTCCTAAAATCTGAAAATTGATGTTTGTGTTGCCAACTCTAACATTTGTATTTCCCCTTGTCGAATGATTAAGACATTTAAATCAAGTCAAATGTCATTAATTCCATGGACAACTTCAATCTTGCATACATTGACTTCCAAAGCATCAAATGGTTCCTCTTCCCTTGAAATGGTCTCTAGCACATGAAATGAATTTTGAATTGAAGCTATCCACTGTCGAAGGTGAAGAATGAATGCTTGTTGAATCTTCTTTGCTTTGGATCGTGTAATAGGTCCAAGTGCAACTTGTGGAACTCCATGATCCTTATCAATTTCAGTGGCATTGCCTAACCATCGGAGGAACGTGTTTAAGGAACCATGAAATTTGAATGAAAATGAAAGCAAAAGATGGCATTCGATGTATTTAAAGAGTCATCAACCAGTGCACCGTCTTGCCACACCTACCCTTTGCTCGATCTTTCGAGATTGAATACGATGAAAGTGATTAGGTATAAGAGTTGTTTCGATACTAGAAAAAAAGAGGCCAATCATGTCTTTTAGTGAAACACTCAACGGAGCACAACTTAAATACGCGACATTTGAGAAAGAACTACGTGCAATTGTAAGGGCTTTGGATGTTTGGAAACCTTAGTTGTGGCAAACGACGTTGGAATCCACACGGATGGATTAAGATAGCTAGAGGCTTCTCTAGAGCAAAGCAAAGCTTTAAAAGAGGACCCGCTAAGTGGCAACGACTACAAATGCAACGGAGGTAAGTTCTTTAAATGATTTAGCTACTTTCTACAGGGGGGTTTATAAGGATTTTCAGTAGCATAGCCTCACCATCGTGAAAAGAAACTTATATTCAGGAAAGCAAATGCGAGAGAAAGCATTCATCGAATGGAAACAAAAATTGACCAATGCACCGTGTCTTGCTCTTTCTAACTTTCATTGATCTTTTGAGATTGAATGTGGTGCAAATGGAATAGGTACAAGAGCTGCTTTGATACTAGAAAACAGGCCAATCAATATCTTCGTGAAAAGCTAAATGGCGCACATCCTAAATACGCGTCATTTGATTAAGAGCTACATGCACTAGTGAGGGCCTTGAAAGTTTTGTGACCTTAACTAAGGCCAGAAGATTTTGACACCCACATGGATCATGAAAGCTTATAGCGTCTCGGGAGCCAAGTTCTAAGCTCCAAAAGGGGGCATTCCAAGTGAGGACAACACCCACTAATTCAATCCAGGAAAGATCCCTCATGGTTTAGCCAGTTTCTGTACGAGGTTTACTAAGGATTTCATCAGCATAACATCAAAGTGGTATGAACTTGTTAGACAGAATGTCAAATTCTAATGGAATCAAAAGCAAGAGAATGCGTTCATCGAACTTAAAGAAAAACCGACCAATGCACCTTGTCATGCTCTACCTAATTTGGTCGAACATTTGAGATTTAATGAGACGCAAATGGAATAGGCATAAGAGCGATTTCAAAGCCACAACACAAGGCCAATCCCATCTATTAGTAGAAAGCGAAACAGAGAGCTACTCAAATACGTGCCAAAGGAGAGAGAACCACATGCACTTGTGAGTGCTTTGCAGTTTGGATACCTTTTACCGTGGCAAAAAGAGTTTGTCATCCACACGGATCATGAAAAGCTTGAAGAATCTTCGGAGCCAAACAAAGCTCAAGAGGGAGACGTGCTAAGTGGCCAACACCCGCAAATGCAAACGGGGCAAGATCTTAGGTGGCCTAGAGGTTTCTCTTGGAGGTTTATTAAGGATTTGGTGGCATTGCCTAACCATCGGAGGAATGTGTTTAAGGAACCATGAAATTTGAATGAAAATGAAAGCTAAAGATGGCATTCGATGTATTTAAAGAGTCATCAACCGATTGCACCGTCTTGCCACACCTACCCTTTGCTCGATCTTTCGAGATTGAATACGATGAAAGTGATTAGGTATAAGAGTTGTTTCGATACTAGAAAAAAGAGGCCAATCATGTCTTTTAGTGAAACACTCAACGGAGCACAACTTAAATACGCGACATTTGAGAAAGAACTACGTGCAATTGTAAGGGCTTTGGATGTTTGGAAACCTTAGTTGTGGCAAAGGACGTTGGAATCCACACGGATGGATTAAGATAGCTAGAGGCTTCTCTAGAGCAAAGCAAAGCTTTAAAAGAGGACCCGCTAAGTGGCAACGACCACAAATGCAACGGAGGTAAGTTCTTTAAATGATTTAGCTACTTTCTACAGGGGGGTTTATAAGGATTTTCAGTAGCATAGCCTCACCATCGTGAAAAGAAACTTATATTCAGGAAAGCAAATGCGAGAGAAAGCATTCATCGAATGGAAACAAAAATTGACCAATGCACCGTGTCTTGCTCTTTCTAACTTTCATTGATCTTTTGAGATTGAATGTGGTGCAAATGGAATAGGTACAAGAGCTGCTTTGATACTAGAAAACAGGGCAATCAATATCTTCATGAAAAGCTAAATGGCGCACATCCTAAATACGCGTCATTTGATTAAGAGCTACATGCACTAGTGAGGGCCTTGAAAGTTTTGTGACCTTAACTAAGGCCAGAAGATTTTGACACCCACATGGATCATGAAAGCTTATAGCGTCTCGGGAGCCAAGTTCTAAGCTCCAAAAGGGGGCATTCCAAGTGAGGACAACACCCACTAATTCAATCCAGGAAAGATCCCTCATGGTTTAGCCAGTTTCTGTACGAGGTTTACTAAGGATTTCATCAGCATAACATCAAAGTGGTATGAACTTGTTAGACAGAATGTCAAATTCTAATGGAATCAAAAGCAAGAGAATGCATTCACTGAACTTAATGAAAAACCGACCAATGCACCTTGTCATGCTCTACCTAATTTGGTCGAACATTTGAGATTTAATGAGACGCAAATGGAATAGGAATAAGAGCGATTTCAAAGCCACAACACAAGGCCAATCCCATCTATTAGTAGAAAGCGAAACAGAGAGCTACTCAAATACGTGCCAAAGGAGACAGAACCACATGCACTTGTGAGTGCTTTGCAGGTTTGGATACCTTTTACCTGTGGCAAAAAGAGTTTGTCATCCACACGGATCATGAAAAGCTTGAAGAATCTTCGGAGCCAAACAAAGCTCAAGAGGAGACGTGCTAAGTGGCCAACACCCGCAAATGCAAAGCGGGGCAAGATCTTAGGTGGCCTAGAGGTTTCTCTGGAGGTTTATTAAGGATTTTGGTGGCATTGCCTAACCATCGGAGGAACGTGTTTAAGGAACCATGAAATTTGAATGAAAATGAAAGCAAAAGATGGCATTCGATGTATTTAAAGAGTCATCAACCGATTGCACCGTCTTGCCACACCTACCCTTTGCTCGATCTTTCGAGATTGAATACGATGAAAGTGATTAGGTATAAGAGTTGTTTCGATACTAGAAAAAGAGGCCAATCATGTCTTTTAGTGAAACACTCAACGGAGCACAACTTAAATACGCGACATTTGAGAAAGAACTACGTGCAATTGTAAGGGCTTTGGATGTTTGGAAACCTTAGTTGTGGCAAAGGACGTTGGAATCCACACGGATGGATTAAGATAGCTAGAGGCTTCTCTAGAGCAAAGCAAAGCTTTAAAGAGGACCCGCTAAGTGGCAACGACCACAAATGCAACGGAGGTAAGTTCTTTAAATGATTTAGCTACTTTCTCTGAGGGGTATATAAGATTTTCAGTAGCATAGCCTCACCATCGTGAAAAGAAACTTATATTCAGGAAAGCAAATGCGAGAGAAAGCATTCATCGAATGGATACAAAAATTGACCAATGCACCGTGTCTTGCTCTTTCTAACTTTCATTGATCTTTTGAGATTGAATGTGGTGCAAATGGAATAGGTACAAGAGCTGCTTTGATACTAGAAAACAGGCCAATCAATATCTTCGTGAAAAGCTAAATGGCGCACATCCTAAATACGCGTCATTTGATTAAGAGCTACATGCACTAGTGAGGGCCTTGAAAGTTTTGTGACCTTAACTAAGGCCAGAAGATTTTGACACCCACATGGATCATGAAAGCTTATAGCGTCTCGGGAGCCAAGTTCTAAGCTCCAAAAGGGGGCATTCCAAGTGAGGACAACACCCACTAATTCAATCCAGGAAAGATCCCTCATGGTTTAGCCGGTTCTCAGACGAGGTTTACTAAGGATTTCATCGAAGATAACATCAAAGTGGTATGAACTTGTTAGACAGAATGTCAAATTCTAATGGAATCAAAAGCAAGAGAATGCATTCACTGAACTTAAAGAAAAACCGACCAATGCACCTTGTCGTGCTCTACCTAATTTGGTCGAACATTTGAGATTTAATGAGACGCAAATGGAATAGGCATAAGAGCGATTTCAAAGCCACAACACAAGGGCAATCCCATCTATTAGTAGAAAGCGAAACAGAGAGCTACTCAAATACGTGCCAAAGGAGACAGAACCTGATAAGGCAACCCTAATTCTCAGCCCAAAGATCCAAGCTTATGATGAAGCAAGAACCCTTGAATTAAGAGATTAACACCTCCTTATAGATTTGGGAACAACCAAGAGAAAAGGCTAGAATTTGATTACCCCTTAAGATCAATGATCTAGAAGCAAGATATGGAAGATCTTGTTCTAGATTGAGTCACTCCACAATCAAGCTTGATCAAAGTTTGGATTGAATGGCTCAAATGCATTCTATCACAAGATTGCAAGGGAAACTTAGAAAAAGAGACAAAGAACATGCCAAAAAATTCTAAGAAAATGATCTCTTGTAGAGAGCTAATTTTCATTCAATCAAAATCTGAGTTTTACAACTTACTTCATGGCTATTTATAGCCTATGAAAGTTAAACCTAAAATAAAGAAAACCAACATAATTACCATAATGCCATTGTTGCAAAATATAACCTAAAACATTAAAAACAAGATTTTAAACATAGACTTGCATAAAAGCTCCTAAAATCTGAAAATTGATGTTTGTGTTGCCAACTCTAACATTTGTATTTCCCCTTGTCGAATGATTAAGACATTTAAATCAAGTCAAATGTCATTAATTCCATGGACAACTTCAATCTTGCATACATTGACTTCCAAAGCATCAAATGGTTCCTCTTCCCTTGAAATGGTCTCTAGCACTTGAAATGAATTTTGAATTGAAGCTATCCACTGTCGAAGGTGAAGAATGAATGCTTGTTGAATCTTCTTTGCTTTGGATCGTGTAATAGGTCCAAGTGCAACTTGTGGAACTCCATTATCCTTATCATCTTCCCCCTCTTCGAAAGGATTCGTCCTCGAATCTGGAAAATCATCACCTACATCAAAAGGACTCAAGTCAGCAACATTAAAAGTAGAACTCACTGAAAAGTCACCTGGAAGATCGATTTTGTAGGCATTGTTGTTAATCCTCCCAAGAACTTGAAAAGGACCATCTCCTCTTGCATGTAACTTGGTTTTCCTTTGAGATGGAAATCTCTCCTTTCGAAAATGAACCCAAACCCAATCTCCTGGTTTAAAAATGAGTTCCTTTCGTCCTTTGTTAATTCGCGAAGCAACTTGGAAATTTTGTTTCTCAATTCTCTCTTTCACATCCTTGTGCAAATTCTTGATCAAATCTGCCTTATTTGTTGCTGCACACTCACAAAAACATTAGACGGAATAGGAAGCAAATCAAGAGGTGTAAGTGGATTAAATCCATAAACAACTTCAAAAGGAGAACAATGAGTGGTACTATGAATTGCTCTATTGTATGCAAACTCTACAAATGGCAAGCATTCCTCCCAAGACTTAATGTTCTTAGAAATAATAGCTCTAAGCAAAGTTCCTAAAGTTCTATTAACCACCTCAGTTTGCCCATCAGTTTGAGGATGACATGTGGTTGAAAACAGTAGTTTAGTGCCTAATTTACCCCATAATACTTTCCAAAAGTGACTGAAAAATTTAACATCCCTATCACTAACAATAGTTTTAGGAATTCCATGTAATCTTACTACTTCTCTAAAGAAAATATCAGCCACTTGCTTTGCATCATCCGTTTTGTTACATGCTATAAAATGAGCCATTTTACTAAATCTATCAACCACAACAAAAATACTATCTTTACCCCTTTTGGTTCGCGGCAAACCAAGGATAAAATCCATAGATATATCAGTCCATGGTTCATTAGGTACATTCAAAGGAGTATACAATCCATTTGGTTGGGTTCTAGACTTAGCCGCTTTGCATTTAAAACATTGACTACAAACCTTATATGACATCATGTTTCATCTTAGGCCAAAAAAATGTTCATGCAACATATCATAAGTTTTATGAATCCCAAAATGTCCCATTAAGCCACCACCATGGGCCTCTTTCACAAGTAAATCTCTTATAGAACAATTAGGAACACAAAGTTTATTTTTCTTAAACAAATATTCATGAAAGACATAATAATCATCCAAAACTTTTCCAACTCGACAAGATGCAAAATTGGTCCAAAATCTTTGTCGATTTATATAGCTCTTTAATGTGCTCAAATCCAAGAATTTTTTGCAAAGAAGAGAAGTAAAGAGATTGTACCTTCTTGACAATGCATCAGCCACGATATTATCTTTACCTTGCTTATATTTGATCACATAGGGAAATGTTTCAATAAATTCTACCCACTTTGCATGCCGGCGGTTCAATTTACTTTGACCCTTAAGATGCTTCAAGCTCTCATGATCAGTGTGAATCACGAACTCTCTAGGCCATAAGTAGTGTTGCCATACCTGCAATGTACGAACTAAAGCAAACAATTCTTTATCATAGGTAGGATAGTTCAATGCTGCCCCATTTAGTTTTTCACTAAAGTACATCAAAGGCCTTCCATCTTGCATTAAAACAGCACCTATGCCCAAACCACTTGCATCACACTCAATTTCAAATGTCTTTTCAAAGTTAGGCAAGACAAGCAATGGTGCATTGGTTAATTTCTCCTTAAGTTCATTAAAGGCTTTATCTTGCATTTCCCCATTGGAACACAACATTTTTTTACCAAATCATTCAATGGTGCAGCTATGGTACTAAAGTCCTTTATAAACCGCCTATAAAAGCTAGCTAACCCATGAAAACTCCTTACCTCACTTGCATTTGTTGGCGTTGGCCAATCGCGAATTGCCTTAACTTTCTCAATGTCCACTTCTACTCCATTTTTACCAACTATAAATCCAAGAAAGTTAACTTTTTCCATGCAAAAACAACACTTATTCAAATTAGCATAAAGTTCCTCATTTCTAAGTGTAGTTAGAACAGACCTAACATGTTCGACATGTTCAAGCAAAGTCTTTGAATAAATTAGAATATCATCAAAATACACAACAACATACTTTCCTAAATATTCTCTCAAAACATAGTTCATTAAACGCATAAATGTGCTAGGAGCATTAGTTAGTCCAAAAGGCATAACAAGCCATTCATACAACCCAAACTTAGTTTTGAAAGTCTGTTTTCCATTCATCACCTACATGCATTCTAATTTGATGATATCCAGATTTTAAATCAATCTTTGTAAATAAGCACGAACCATTCAATTCATCAAACATATCATCTAGTCTAGGAATAGGATGTCGATACTTTCTGATGATTTTGTTGATGGCTCTACAATCCACACACATGCGCCAAGTTCCATCTTTCTTTGGCACCAATATGACAGGTACTGAGCATGGACTCAAACTCTCTCGTACATAGCCTTTATCAATGAGCTCCTCCACTTGTCTTTGAATTTCCTTGGTCTCGGTTGGATTGGCTCTATAAGCTGGCCTATTGGGAATGACAGCCCCTGGAATGAAGTCTATTTTGTGTTCAATTCCTCGAATGGGAGGTAGTCCTTTAGGTACTTCATCTTGGAACACATCCTCAAATTCCTGTAAAAGTGATTGAAACACACTAGGCAAAGAAAGAGTATTATCGTTAGAAGCCAAATATCCTTCCTTGTACATAAGCACAAAGTTTGGTTTTTGGGAAAACATTGCCCTTCTCACCTCTCCCACTCTAGCAAAACAGCTCACTTTTTTTGACTTTTTTTCATTTTCATCACTTTTTTCACTCTCCCTACCACTTTTTTTCTCTCTTTTATTTTTCGCTATTTTCTCACTCACTTCTTTTTTTTTCTTTTAATTCTTTTTCTTCATACTCTCTCTTTTTTTCCTCCAACTTCAGTTGATCAACATATACATCATTAGAACTTAAAGGTACAAGAGTTGTTTTTCTTCCATCTTTTGTGAAAGAATACCTATTCAAATAACCATCATACATGACCTTCCTTTCAAATTGCCAAGGTCTACCAAGCAATATATCTCCAGCGAGCATAGGTAACACATCACAAAGAATCTCATCTTGATATTTTCCTAAAGAAAAAGTAATTAAAGCTTGAGAAACTACCTTCATTGCCCCACTATCATTGAGCCATTGGAGCTTGTATGGTTTAGGATGGTGTTGAATTGGAATTTGCAACCTCTTGATCAAAAATGTACTTACGACGTTGGTGCAACTTCCACTATCAATAACAAGACTACAAGGAGTCCCATTAACGAGACATCGTGTATGGAATAAGTTGTCTCTTTGGTCATCAACATCATTCTCCTTAATTTGAGTGGTAAGGAGTCTTCTTGTTACAAGGGCCAAATGACTCCCATCTTCCAATTCCTCCTCATTCTCATTTTCTTTTTCATCAATTAACTCATCTTCGTCAATGTCCTCTCCATCGGTGACAACTTGTCCATTTTTAATGATCATGACTCTCTTGTTAGGACAATCACGACTAATATGTCCACTCCCTTGACATTTCCAACATTTGATATCTCTATTTCTCTCTCGAACCTCCTTATATCCTTCCATTTTATCCTTGCCTTTAGAACTTTCGGCATTGTCCTTTTTGTCAAACTCATACTTGCCTTTTGGCTTCAAATCAACCTTAACATTATTTGCATTCTTTTTCCAATTATTGGCAGAAAAAGTAGTAGACTTAGAAGAAGAGTACCTCTTGGAATTCTCCTTCTCCCATGCTAATTGTCCTTCAATTTTGACAGCAAGGTGTAACAATTCCTTCATATCAAAGTAAGGTTGTCTATCAACTTGATGAGCCAATTGTCGGTTCAACCCGCCAAGGAACCTAGCCATTGTATCCTCCTCATCTTCGTTAATGCATGCTCTGTTCATAAGGACCTCCATTTCCTTGTAATAATCCTCTACACTTTTGGATCCGTGTTGCAAAATATAGAGCTTTTGCTTGAGTTCTCGAGAATAATGTTTAGGAATGTACCTTTTTCTCATTAGTGTCTTCAACTCCTCCCATGTTTCAATTGGTTCTTCAAAATTTCTCCTCCATTCGGATTTCAAAGAAGCCCACCAAATATTGGCATAATCACAAAATTCAGCAACGGCAAGTTTCAACTTCCTTTCTTCACTAAAGTTGTTGCAATCGAAAACATGCTCAATTTTGCTCTCATATTGCAAATACTCCTCCGGATCAGATTTCCCATGGAAAGTAGGAATTTTAAGCTTTACTCCCCCTACTCCTCTTTCATATTGGTTCTCCCTTTCGACCCTTCTAGGTGCTATAATTTCCCTGCCCCCTCTTCTTCCTCCTCGTCCCCCTCGACCTAAAACTCTCCCCTCCCGTGGATTGTATCCCGCTAAGAGGTTAACATTATCTTCTCCATCTTCATTTTCAACTCCTTCATAATTAAAGTTATCCTCCCTCCCTTGAGGATTTCCTAAAGCTACTTCCATTCGCTCCAACCTATCGCTTAAGGAATTAACAACTTGAGTTAAACGATTAATGACCCCACTTTGAGCTTCTCTCCACCTAGCTTCACTAATCTCCTCTCCATCTCTCCCATCTTGATTCATGGTTGTAAAATAGTAAAATATATATGAAGGACCTCACACACTCAACTCACTGAATTTTACACTCGGAACGCTCGTGTTTATCACACACAAAGGTAGGCTATTTGGGAAAGTGGCTAAAGTTTGATAAAGGTAGGCTAATATGGATAAAGCAAATCTTGTAATAGTGAGCCTTACAAATCAGCCAAGACAAGAAAAATTATGAAATAACAAAATCAAGAACAAAAAGAAATAGAAAGAAAGATAAATGTTCAGATTTTTTTTTTTTCGGATATATGGAACACTCAGAAGGAAACAAACAAATGGACGTTTGAAATTACTAATTTGAGTAAATGGCCTTCTTGAAGAATATAGATAACACACCGATTTAATTTTTGTAGATGGACAATTTGACAAATTCGATCGTTAGCAAGGTGTTATAACTGGAAACAACAGTAGGCACATGGATAAAAATAAAAGTTAAAATCAATTCAAATATAGGGTTGGCCACAAGGATATAATGAAATCAAATCTAGAGTAGGCCACAAGGAATTTGATGGAAAAGAAAGATAAATATCTGGCAATTTTTTATTTTTTTCGGGTAAATTACACACTGAAAAAGAAACCCACAAACGAATGCTTTACAATGCTAAGTTGAATAAGTCGTCTTCTTAAGGATTAAAGATAACGTACTGATCTAAATATTTGCAGAAGAACAGTTTGTAAAATTCGATCGTTATCGAGGTATTACAATCGAAAATATAAGCATTCAATGCAACAGTTTAAAATTGGACAAGAATAATTCAAGATCGAACCATGAACTTTTTTTTTTTTTTTTTCTTTTTATAGATCCAACAATGATGAAAAAAACAGAGAAACAAGATCTGAACAAGAAGATGAACGAATTGCTGAAAGTTAAAGATAAAATCAAATCTAGAGCACAAAGATGCAACCTATGCTCTGATACCAAATGATAAGGCAACCCTAATTCTCAGCCCAAAGATCCAAGCTTATGATGAAGCAAGAACCCTTGAATTAAGAGATTAACACCTCCTTATAGATTTGGGAACAACCAAGAGAAAAGGCTAGAATTTGATTACCCCTTAAGATCAATGATCTAGAAGCAAGATATGGAAGATCTTGTTCTAGATTGAGTCACTCCACAATCAAGCTTGATCAAGGCTGGATTGAATGGCTCAAATGCATTCTATCACAAGATTGCAAGGAAACTTAGAAAAAGAGACAAAGAACATGCCAAAAATTCTAAGAAAATGATCTCTTGTAGAGAGCTAATTTTCATTCAATCAAAATCTGAGTTTTACAACTTACTTCATGGCTATTTATAGCCTATGAAAGTTAAACCTAAAATAAAGAAAACCAACATAATTACCATAATGCCATTGTTGCAAAATATAACCTAAAACATTAAAAACAAGATTTTAAACATAGACTTGCATAAAAGCTCCTAAAATCTGAAAATTGATGTTTGTGTTGCCAACTCTAACATTTGTATTTCCCCTTGTCGAATGATTAAGACATTTAAATCAAGTCAAATGTCATTAATTCCATGGACAACTTCAATCTTGCATACATTGACTTCCAAAGCATCAAATGGTTCCTCTTCCCTTGAAATGGTCTCTAGCACTTGAAATGAATTTTGAATTGAAGCTATCCACTGTCGAAGGTGAAGAATGAATGCTTGTTGAATCTTCTTTGCTTTGGATCGTGTTTCCATTATCCTTATCAGAACCACATGCACTTGTGAGTGCTTTGCAGGTTTGGATACCTTTTACCTGTGGCAAAAAGAGTTTGTCATCCACACGGATCATGAAAAGCTTGAAGAATCTTCGGAGCCAAACAAAGCTCAAGAGGGAGACGTGTAAGTGGCCAACACCCGCAAATGCAAACGGGGCAAGATCTTAGGTGGCCTAGAGGTTTCTACTGGAGGTTTATTAAGGATTTCAGTGGCATTGCCTAACCATCGGAGGAACGTGTTTAAGGAACCATGAAATTTGAATGAAAATGAAAGCAAAAGATGGCATTCGATGTATTTAAAGAGTCATCAACCAGTGCACCGTCTTGCCACACCTACCCTTTGCTCGATCTTCCGAGATTGAATACGATGAAAGTGATTAGGTATAAGAGTTGTTTCGATACTAGAAAAAAAGAGGCCAATCATGTCTTTTAGTGAAACACTCAACGGAGCACAACTTAAATACGCGACATTTGAGAAAGAACTACGTGCAATTGTAAGGGCTTTGGATGTTTGGAAACCTTAGTTGTGGCAAAGGACGTTGGAATCCACACGGATGGATTAAGATAGCTAGAGGCTTCTCTAGAGCAAAGCAAAGCTTTAAAAGAGGACCCGCTAAGTGGCAACGACCACAAATGCAACGGAGGTAAGTTCTTTAAATGATTTAGCTACTTTCTACAGGGGGTTTATAAGGATTTTCAGTAGCATAGCCTCACCATCGTGAAAAGAAACTTATATTCGGGAAAGCAAATGCGTAGAGAGAAAGCATTCATCGAATGGAAACAAAAATTGACCAATACACCGTGTCTTGCTCTTTCTAACTTTCATTGATCTTTTGAGATTGAATGTGGTGCAAATGGAATAGGTACAAGAGCTGCTTTGATACTAGAAAACAGGCCAATCAATATCTTCGTGAAAAGCTAAATGGCGCACATCCTAAATACGCGTCATTTGATTAAGAGCTACATGCACTAGTGAGGGCCTTGAAAGTTTTGTGACCTTAACTAAGGCCAGAAGATTTTGACACCCACATGGATCATGAAAGCTTATAGCGTCTCGGGAGCCAAGTTCTAAGCTCAAAAGGGGGCATATTCCAAGTGAGGACAACACCCACTAATTCAATCCAGAAAGATCCTCATGGTTTAGCTGGGTTTCAGACGAGGTTTACTAAGGATTTCATCAGCATAACATCAAAGTGGTATGAACTTGTTAGACAGGATGTCAAATTCTAATGGAATCAAAAGCAAGAGAATGCATTCACTGAACTTAAAGAAAAACCGACCAATGCACCTTGTCATGCTCTACCTAATTTGGTCGAACATTTGAGATTTAATGAGACGCAAATGGAATAGGCATAAGAGCTATTTCAAAGACACAACACAAGGCCAATCCCATCTATTAGTAGAAAGCGAAAAGCAGAGCTACTCAAATACGTGCCAAAGGAGACGAGAACCACATGCACTTGTGAGTGCTTTGTGCGTGTTTGGATACCTTTTACTGTGGCAAAAAGAGTTTGTCATCCACACGGATCATGAAAAGCTTGAAGAATCTTGGAGCCAAACAAAGCTCAAGAGGGAGACGTGCTAAGTGTCCAACACCCGCAAATGCAAACGGGCAAGATCTTAGGTGGCCTAGAGGTTTCTCTTTGGAGGTTTATTAAGGATTTCAAGTGGCATTGCCTAACCATCGGAGGAACGTGTTTAAGGAACCATGAAATTTGAATGAAAATGAAAGCAAAAGATGGCATTCGATGTATTTAAAGAGTCATCAACCAGTGCACCGTCTTGCCACACCTACCCTTTGCTCGATCGTTCGAGATTGATTACGATGAAAGTGATCAGGTATAAGAGTTGTTTCGATACTAGAAAAAAGAGGCCAATCATGTCTTTTAGTGAAACACTCAACGGAGCACAACTTAAATACGCGACATTTGAGAAAGAACTACGTGCAATTGTAAGGGCTTTGGATGTTTGGAAACCTTAGTTGTGGCAAAGGACGTTGGAATCCACACGGATGGATTAAGATAGCTAGAGGCTTCTCTAGAGCAAAGCAAAGCTTTAAAAGAGGACCCGCTAAGTGGCAACGACCACAAATGCAACGGAGGTAAGTTCTTTAAATGATTTAGCTACTTTCTCTGAGGGGTTTATAAGGATTTTCAGTAGCATAGCCTCACCATCGTGAAAAGAAACTTATATTCAGGAAAGCAAATGCGAGAGAAAGCATTCATCGAATGGAAACAAAAATTGACCAATGCACCGTGTCTTGCTCTTTCTAACTTTCATTGATCTTTTGAGATTGAATGTGGTGCAAATGGAATAGGTACAAGAGCTGCTTTGATACTAGAAAACAGGCCAATCAATATCTTCGTGAAAAGCTAAATGGCGCACATCCTAAATACGCGTCATTTGATTAAGAGCTACATGCACTAGTGAGGCCCTTGAAAGTTTTGTGACCTTAACTAAGGCCGGAAGATTTTGACACCCACATGGATCATGAAAGCTTATAGCGTCTGGGAGCCAAGTTCTAAGCTCCAAAGGGGGCATATTCCAAGTGAGGACAACACCCACTAATTCAATCCGGGAAAGATCCTCATGGTTTAGCCGGTTTCAGACGAGGTTTACTAAGGATTTCATCAAGATAACATCAAAGTGGTATGAACTTGTTAGACAGGATGTCAAATTCTAATGGAATCAAAAGCAAGAGAATGCATTTCATGAACTTAAAGAAAAACCGACCAATGCACCTTGTCATGCTCTACCTAATTTGGTCGAACATTTGAGATTTAATGAGACGCAAATGGAATAGGCATAAGAGCTATTTCAAAGCCACAACACAAGGCCAATCCCATCTATTAGTAGAAAGCGAAACAGAGAGCTACTCAAATACGTGCCAAAGGAGACAGAACCACATGCACTTGTGAGTGCCTTGCAGGTTTGGATACCTTTTACCTGTGGCAAAAAGAGTTTGTCATCCACACGGATCATGAAAAGCTTGAAGAATCTTCGGAGCCAAACAAAGCTCAAGAGGGAGACGTGCTAAGTGTCCAACACCCGCAAATGCAAACGGGGCAAGATCTTAGGTGGCCTAGAGGTTTCTACTGGAGGTTTATTAAGGATTTCAGTGGCATTGCCTAACCATCGGAGGAACGTGTTTAAGGAACCATGAAATTTGAATGAAAATGAAAGCAAAAGATGGCATTCGATGTATTTAAAGAGTCATCAACCAGTGCACCGTCTTGCCACACCTACCCTTTGCTCGATCTTTCGAGGTTGATTACGATGAAAGTGATCAGGTATAAGAGTTGTTTCGATACTAGAAAAAAAGAGGCCAATCATGTCTTTTAGTGAAACACTCAACGGAGCACAACTTAAATACGCGACATTTGAGAAAGAACTACGTGCAATTGTAAGGGCATTGGATGTTTGGAAACCTTAGTTGTGGCAAAGGACGTTGGAATCCACACGGATGGATTAAGATAGCTAGAGGCTTCTCTAGAGCAAAGCAAAGCTTTAAAAGAGGACCCGCTAAGTGGCAACGACCACAAATGCAACGGAGGTAAGTTCTTTAAATGATTTAGCTACTTTCTACAGGGGTTTATAAGGATTTTCAGTGAGCATAGCCTCACCATCGTGAAAAGAAACTTATATTCGGGAAAGCAAATGCGAGAGAAAGCATTCATCGAATGGAAACAAAAATTGACCAATGCACCGTGTCTTGCTCTTTCTAACTTTCATTGATCTTTTGAGATTGAATGTGGTGCAAATGGAATAGGTACAAGAGCTGCTTTGATACTAGAAAACAGGTCAATCAATATCTTCGTGAAAAGCTAAATGGCGCACATCCTAAATACGCGTCATTTGATTAAGAGCTACATGCACTAGTGAGGGCCTTGAAAGTTTTGTGACCTTAACTAAGGCCAGAAGATTTTGACACCCACATGGATCATGAAAGCTTATAGCGCCGGGAGCCAAGTTCTAAGCTCCAAAAGGGGGCATATTCCAAGTGAGAACAACACCCACTAATTCAATCCAGGAAAGATCCCTCATGGTTTAACCAGTTTCTGTACGAGGTTTACTAAGGATTTCATCAGCATAACATCAAAGTGGTATGAACTTGTTAGACAGGATGTCAAATTCTAATGGAATCAAAAGCAAGAGAATGCATTCACTGAACTTAAAGAAAAACCGACCAATGCACCTTGTCATGCTCTACCTAATTTGGTCGAACATTTGAGATTTAATGAGACGCAAATGGAATAGGCATAAGAGCTATTTCAAAGCCACAACACAAGGCCAATCCCATCTATTAGTAGAAAGCGAAACAGAGAGCTACTCAAATACGTGCCAAAGGAGACAGAACCACATGCACTTGTGAGTGCTTTGCGGTGTTTGGATACCTTTTACCGTGGCAAAAAGAGTTTGTCATCCACATGGATCATGAAAAGCTTGAAGAATCTTGGAGCCAAACAAAGCTCAAGAGGGAGACGTGCTAAGTGGCCAACACCCGCAAATGCAAACGGGGCAAGATCTTAGGTGGCCTAGAGGTTTCTCATGGAGGTTTATTAAGGATTTCGGTGGCATTGCCTAACCATCGGAGGAACGTGTTTAAGGAACCATGAAATTTGAATGAAAATGAAAGCAAAAGATGGCATTCGATGTATTTAAAGAGTCATCAACCAGTGCACCGTCTTGCCACACCTACCCTTTGCTCGATCTTTCGAGATTGAATACGATGAAAGTGATTAGGTATAAGAGTTGTTTCGATACTAGAAAAAAAGAGGCCAATTATGTCTTTTAGTGAAACACTCAACGGAGCACAACTTAAATACGCGACATTTGAGAAAGAACTACGTGCAATTGTAAGGGCTTTGGATGTTTGGAAACCTTAGTTGTGGCAAACGACGTTGGAATCCACACGGATGGATTAAGATAGCTAGAGGCTTCTCTAGAGCAAAGCAAAGCTTTAAAAGAGGACCCGCTAAGTGGCAACGACCACAAATTCAACGGAGGTAAGTTCTTTAAATGATTTAGCTACTTTCTACAGGGGGTTTATAAGGATTTTCAGTAGCATAGCCTCACCATCGTGAAAAGAAACTTATATTCAGGAAAGCAAATGCGAGAGAAAGCATTCATCGAATGGAAACAAAATTGACCAATGCACCGTGTCTTGCTCTTTCTAACTTTCATTGATCTTTTGAGATTGAATGTGGTGCAAATGGAATAGGTACAAGAGTCGCTTTGATACTAGAAAACAGGCCAATCAATATCTTCGTGAAAAGCTAAATGGCGCACATCCTAAATACGCGTCATTTGATTAAGAGCTACATGCACTAGTGAGGGCCTTGAAAGTTTTTGTGACCTTAACTAAGGCCAGAAGATTTTGACACCCACATGGATCATGAAAGCTTATAGCGTCTCGGGAGCCAAGTTCTAAGCTCCAAAAGGGGGCATATTCCAAGTGAGGACAACACCCACTAATTCAATCCAGAAAGATCCTCATGGTTTAGCGGTTTTCAGACGAGGTTTACTAAGGATTTCATCAAGATAACATCAAATTGGTATGAACTTGTTAGACAGGATGTCAAATTCTAATGGAATCAAAAGCAAGAGAATGCATTCACTGAACTTAAAGAAAAACCGACCAATGCACCTTGTCATGCTCTACCTAATTTGGTCGAACATTTGAGATTTAATGAGACGCAAATGGAATAGGCATAAGAGCTATTTCAAAGCCACAACACAAGGCCAATCCCATCTATTAGTAGAAAGCGAAACAGAGAGCTACTCAAATACGTGCCAAAGGAGACAGAACCTGATAAGGATCATGGAGTTCCACAAGTTGCACTTGGACCTATTACACGATCCAAAGCAAAGAAGATTCAACAAGCATTCATTCTTCACCTTCGACAGTGGATAGCTTCAATTCAAAATTCATTTCATGTGCTAGAGACCATTTCAAGGGAAGAGGAACCATTTGATGCTTTGGAAGTCAATGTATGCAAGATTGAAGTTGTCCATGGAATTAATGACATTTGACTTGATTTAAATGTCTTAATCATTCGACAAGGGGAAATACAAATGTTAGAGTTGGCAACACAAACCTCATTTTTCAGATTTTAGGAGCTTTTATGCAAGTCTATGTTTAAAATCTTGTTTTTAATGTTTTAGGTTATATTTTGCAACAATGGCATTATGGTAATTATGTTGGTTTTCTTTATTTTAGGTTTAACTTTCATAGGCTATAAATAGCCATGAAGTAAGTTGTAAAACTCAGATTTTGATTGAATGAAAATTAGCTCTCTACAAGAGATCATTTTCTTAGAATTTTTGGGCATGTTCTTTGTCTTTTTTTCTAAGTTTCCCTTGCAATCTTGTGATAGAATGCATTTGAGCCATTCAATCCAGCCTTGATCAAGCTTGATTGTGGAGTGACTCAATCTAGAACAAGATTTTCCATATCTTGCTTCTAGATCATTGATCTTAAGGGGTAATCAAATTCTAGCCTTTTCTCTTGGTTGTTCCCAAATCTATAAGGAGGTGTTAATCTCTTAATTCAAGGGTTCTTGCTTCATCATAAGCTTGGATCTTTGGGCTGAGAATTAGGGTTGCCTTATCAGAACCACATGCACTTGTGAGTGCTTTGCAGGTTTGGATACCTTTTACCTGTGGCAAAAAGAGTTTGTCATCCACACGGATCATGAAAAGCTTGAAGAATCTTCGGAGCCAAACAAAGCTCAAGAGGGAGACGTGCTAAGTGGCCAACACCCGCAAATGCAAACGGGGCAAGATCTTAGGTGGCCTAGAGGTTTCTACTGGAGGTTTATTAAGTATTTCAGTGGCATTGCCTAACCATCGGAGGAACGTGTTTAAGGAACCATGAAATTTGAATGAAAATGAAAGCAAAAGATGGCATTCGATGTATTTAAAGAGTCATCAACCAGTGCACCGTCTTGCCACACCTACCCTTTGCTCGATCTTTCGAGATTGAATACGATGAAAGTGATTAGGTATAAGAGTTGTTTCGATACTAGAAAAAAAGAGGCCAATCATGTCTTTTAGTGAAACACTCAACGGAGCACAACTTAAATACGCGACATTTGAGAAAGAACTACGTGCAATTGTAAGGGCTTTGGATGTTTGGAAACCTTAGTTGTGGCAAACGACGTTGGAATCCACACGGATGGATTAAGATAGCTAGAGGCTTCTCTAGAGCAAAGCAAAGCTTTAAAAGAGGACCCGCTAAGTGGCAACGACCACAAATGCAACGGAGGTAAGTTCTTTAAATGATTTAGCTACTTTCTACTGGGGTTTATAAGGATTTTCAGTAGCATAGCCTCACCATCGTGAAAAGAAACTTATATTCGGGAAAGCAAATGCGAGAGAAAGCATTCATCGAATGGAAACAAAAATTGACCAATGCACCGTGTCTTGCTCTTTCTAACTTTCATTGATCTTTTGAGATTGAATGTGGTGCAAATGGAATAGGTACAAGAGCTGCTTTGATACTAGAAAACAGGCCAATCAATATCTTCGTGAAAAGCTAAATGGCGCACATCCTAAATACGCGTCATTTGATTAAGAGCTACATGCACTAGTGAGGGCCTTGAAAGTTTTGTGACCTTAACTAAGGCCGGAAGATTTTGACACCCACATGGATCATGAAAGCTTATAGCGTCTCGGGAGCCAAGTTCTAAGCTCCAAAAGGGGGCATATTCCAAGTGAGGACAACACCCACTAATTCAATCCAGAAAGATCCCTCATGGTTTAGCCGGTTCAGCATGCGAGGTTTACTAAGGATTTCATCAAACATAACATCAAAGTGGTATGAACTTGTTAGACAGGATGTCAAATTCTAATGGAATCAAAAGCAAGAGAATGCATTCACTAAACTTAAAGAAAAACCGACCAATGCACCTTGTCATGCTCTACCTAATTTGGTCGAACATTTGAGATTTAATGAGACGCAAATGGAATAGGCATAAGAGCTATTTCAAAGCCACAACACAAGGCCAATCCCATCTATTAGTAGAAAGCTAAAGCAGAGAGCTACTCAAATACGTGCCAAAGGAGACAGAACCACATGCACTTGTGAGTGCTTTGCGAGTTTGGATACCTTTTACCTGTGGCAAAAAGAGTTTGTCATCCACACGGATCATGAAAAGCTTGAAGAATCTTGGAGCCAAACAAAGCTCAAGAGGGAGACGTGCTAAGTGGCCAACACCCGCAAATGCAAGCGGGGCAAGATCTTAGGTGGCCTAGAGGTTTCTCTGGAGGTTTATTAAGGATTTCAGTGGCATTGCCTAACCATCGGAGGAACGTGTTTAAGGAACCATGAAATTTGAATGAAAATGAAAGCAAAAGATGGCATTCGATGTATTTAAAGAGTCATCAACCGATTGCACCGTCTTGCCACACCTACCCTTTGCTCGATCTTTCGAGATTGAATACGATGAAAGTGATTAGGTATAAGAGTTGTTTCGATACTAGAAAAAAGAGGCCAATCATGTCTTTTAGTGAAACACTCAACGGAGCACAACTTAAATACGCGACATTTGAGAAAGAACTACGTGCAATTGTAAGGGCTTTGGATGTTTGGAAACCTTAGTTGTGGCAAGCGACGTTGGAATCCACACGGATGGATTAAGATAGCTAGAGGCTTCTCTAGAGCAAAGCAAAGCTTTAAAAGAGGACCCGCTAAGTGGCAGCGACCACAAATGCAACGGAGGTAAGTTCTTTAAATGATTTAGCTACTTTCTACTGAGGGGTTTATAAGGATTTTCAGTAGCATAGCCTCACCATCGTGAAAAGAAACTTATATTCGGAAAGCAAATGCGAGAGAAAGCATTCATCGAATGGAAACAAAAATTGACCAATGCACCGTGTCTTGCTCTTTCTAACTTTCATTGATCTTTTGAGATTGAATGTGGTGCAAATGGAATAGGTACAAGAGCTGCTTTGATACTAGAAAACAGGCCAATCAATATCTTCGTGAAAAGCTAAATGGCGCACATCCTAAATACGCGTCATTTGATTAAGAGCTACATGCACTAGTGAGGGCCTTGAAAGTTTTGTGACCTTAACTAAGGCCAGAAGATTTTGACACCCACATGGATCATGAAAGCTTATAGCGTCTCGGGAGCCAAGTTCTAAGCTCCAAAAGGGGGCATATTCCAAGTGAGGACAACACCCACTAATTCAATCCAGGAAAGATCCCTCATGGTTTAGCCAGTTTCTGTACGAGGTTTACTAAGGATTTCATCAGCATAACATCAAAGTGGTATGAACTTGTTAGACAGGATGTCAAATTCTAATGGAATCAAAAGCAAGAGAATGCATTCACTGAACTTAAAGAAAAACCGACCAATGCACCTTGTCATGCTCTACCTAATTTGGTCGAACATTTGAGATTTAATGAGACGCAAATGGAATAGGCATAAGAGCTATTTCAAAGCCACAACACAAGGCCAATCCCATCTATTAGTAGAAAGCGAAACAGAGAGCTACTCAAATACGTGCCAAAGGAGACAGAACCACATGCACTTGTGAGTGCTTTGCGAGTTTGGATACCTTTTACTGTGGCAAAAAGAGTTTGTCATCCACACGGATCATGAAAAGCTTGAAGAATCTTTGAGCCAAACAAAGCTCAAGAGGAGCGTGCTAAGTGGCCAACACCCGCAAATGCAACGCGGGGCAAGATCTTAGGTGGCCTAGAGGTTTCTCTGGAGGTTTATTAAGGATTTCAGTGGCATTGCCTAACCATCGGAGGAACGTGTTTAAGGAACCATGAAATTTGAATGAAAATGAAAGCAAAAGATGGCATTCGATGTATTTAAAGAGTCATCAACCAGTGCACCGTCTTGCCACACCTACCCTTTGCTCGATCTTTCGAGATTGAATACGATGAAAGTGATTAGGTATAAGAGTTGTTTCGATACTAGAAAAAAAGAGGCCAATCATGTCTTTTAGTGAAACACTCAACGGAGCACAACTTAAATACGCGACATTTGAGAAAGAACTACGTGCAATTGTAAGGGCTTTGGATGTTTGGAAACCTTAGTTGTGGCAAACGACGTTGGAATCCACACGGATGGATTAAGATAGCTAGAGGCTTCTCTAGAGCAAAGCAAAGCTTTAAAAGAGGACCCGCTAAGTGGCAACGACCACAAATGCAACGGAGGTAAGTTCTTTAAATGATTTAGCTACTTTCTACAGGGGGTTTATAAGGATTTTCAGTAGCATAGCCTCACCATCGTGAAAAGAAACTTATATTCAGGAAAGCAAATGCGAGAGAAAGCATTCATCGAATGGAAACAAAAATTGACCAATGCACCGTGTCTTGCTCTTTCTAACTTTCATTGATCTTTTGAGATTGAATGTGGTGCAAATGGAATAGGTACAGAGCTGCTTTGATACTAGAAAACAGGCCAATCAATATCTTCGTGAAAAGCTAAATGGCGCACATCCTAAATACGCGTCATTTGATTAAGAGCTACATGCACTAGTGAGGGCCTTGAAAGTTTTGTGACCTTAACTAAGCCAGAAGATTTTGACACCCACATGGATCATGAAAGCTTATAGCGTCTCGGGAGCCAAGTTCTAAGCTCCAAAAGTTGGCATATTCCAAGTGAGGACAACACCCACTAATTCAATCCAGGAAAGATCCCTCATGGTTTAGCCAGTTTCTGTACGAGGTTTACTAAGGATTTCATCAGCATAACATCAAAGTGGTATGAACTTGTTAGACAGGATGTCAAATTCTAATGGAATCAAAAGCAAGAGAATGCATTCACTGAACTTAAAGAAAAACCGACCAATGCACCTTGTCATGCTCTACCTAATTTGGTCGAACATTTGAGATTTAATGAGACGCAAATGGAATAGGCATAAGAGCTATTTCAAAGCCACAACACAAGGCCAATCCCATCTATTAGTAGAAAGCGAAACAGAGAGCTACTCAAATACGTGCCAAAGGAGACAGAACCACATGCACTTGTGAGTGCTTTGCAGGTTTGGATACCTTTTACTGTGGCAAAAAGAGTTTGTCATCCACACGGATCATGAAAAGCTTGAAGAATCTTGGAGCCAAACAAAGCTCAAGAGGAGACGTGCTAAGTGGCCAACACCCGCAAATGCAAGCGGGGCAAGATCTTAGGTGGCCTAGAGGTTTTCTACTGGAGGTTTATTAAGGATTTGGTGGCATTGCCTAACCATCGGAGGAACGTGTTTAAGGAACCATGAAATTTGAATGAAAATGAAAGCAAAAGATGGCATTCGATGTATTTAAAGAGTCATCAACCGAAGTGCACCGTCTTGCCACACCTACCCTTTGCTCGATCTTTCGAGATTGAATACGATGAAAGTGATTAGGTATAAGAGTTGTTTCGATACTAGAAAAAAAGAGGCCAATCATGTCTTTTAGTGAAACACTCAACGGAGCACAACTTAAATACGCGACATTTGAGAAAGAACTACGTGCAATTGTAAGGGCTTTGGATGTTTGGAAACCTTAGTTGTGGCAAACGACGTTGGAATCCACACGGATGGATTAAGATAGCTAGAGGCTTCTCTAGAGCAAAGCAAAGCTTTAAAAGAGGACCCGCTAAGTGGCAACGACCACAAATGCAACGGAGGTAAGTTCTTTAAATGATTTAGCTACTTTCTCAGTGGGGTTTATAAGGATTTTTGAGTAGCATAGCCTCACCATCGTGAAAAGAAACTTATATTCGGGAAAGCAAATGCGAGAGAAAGCATTCATCGAATGGAAACAAAAATTGACCAATGCCGTGTCTTGCTCTTTCTAACTTTCATTGATCTTTTGAGATTGAATGTGGTGCAAATGGAATAGGTACAAGAGCTGCTTTGATACTAGAAAACAGGCCAATCAATATCTTCGTGAAAAGCTAAATGGCGCACATCCTAAATACGCGTCATTTGATTAAGAGCTACATGCACTAGTGAGGGCCTTGAAAGTTTTGTGACCTTAACTAAGCCAGAAGATTTTGACACCCACATGGATCATGAAAGCTTATAGCGTCGGGAGCCAAGTTCTAAGCTCCAAAAGTTGGCATATTCCAAGTGAGGACAACACCCACTAATTCAATCCAGGAAAGATCCCTCATGGTTTAGCCAGTTTCTGTACGAGGTTTACTAAGGATTTCATCAGCATAACATCAAAGTGGTATGAACTTGTTAGACAGGATGTCAAATTCTAATGGAATCAAAAGCAAGAGAATGCATTCATTGAACTTAAAGAAAACCGACCAATGCACCTTGTCATGCTCTACCTAATTTGGTCGAACATTTGAGATTTAATGAGACGCAAATGGAATAGGCATAAGAGCTATTTCAAAGCCACAACACAAGGCCAATCCCATCTATTAGTAGAAAGCGAAAGCAGAGAGCTACTCAAATACGTGCAAAGGAGACAGAACCACATGCACTTGTGAGTGCTTTGCGAGTTTGGATACCTTTTACTGTGGCAAAAAAGAGTTTGTCATCCACACGGATCATGAAAAGCTTGAAGAATCTTGGAGCCAAACAAAGCTCAAGAGGGAGACGTGCTAAGTGGCCAACACCGCAAATGCAAGCGGGGCAAGATCTTAGGTGGCCTAGAGGTTTTCTTTGGAGGTTTATTAAGGATTTGGTGGCATTGCCTAACCATCGGAGGAACGTGTTTAAGGAACCATGAAATTTGAATGAAAATGAAAGCAAAAGATGGCATTCGATGTATTTAAAGAGTCATCAACGATTGCACCGTCTTGCCACACCTACCCTTTGCTCGATCTTTCGAGATTGAATACGATGAAAGTGATTAGGTATAAGAGTTGTTTCGATACTAGAAAAAAAGAGGCCAATCATGTCTTTTAGTGAAACACTCAACGGAGCACAACTTAAATACGCGACATTTGAGAAAGAACTACGTGCAATTGTAAGGGCTTTGGATGTTTGGAAACCTTAGTTGTGGCAACGAGCGTTGGAATCCACACGGATGGATTAAGATAGCTAGAGGCTTCTCTAGAGCAAAGCAAAGCTTTAAAAGAGGACCCGCTAAGTGGCAGCGACCACAAATGCAACGGAGGTAAGTTCTTTAAATGATTTAGCTACTTTCTACTGGGGTTTATAAGGATTTTCAGTAGCATAGCCTCACCATCGTGAAAAGAAACTTATATTCAGGAAAGCAAATGCGAGAGAAAGCATTCATCGAATGGAAACAAAAATTGACCAATGCACCGTGTCTTGCTCTTTCTAACTTTCATTGATCTTTTGAGATTGAATGTGGTGCAAATGGAATAGGTACAAGATTTGCTTTGATACTAGAAAACAGGCCAATCAATATCTTCGTGAAAAGCTAAATGGCGCACATCCTAAATACGCGTCATTTGATTAAGAGCTACATGCACTAGTGAGGGCCTTGAAAGTTTTGTGACCTTAACTAAGGCGGAAGATTTTGACACCCACATGGATCATGAAAGCTTATAGCGTCTCGGGAGCCAAGTTCTAAGCTCCAAAAAGGGGCATATTCCAAGTGAGGACAACACCCACTAATTCAATCCGGGAAAGATCCCTCATGGTTTAGCGGTTTCAGACGAGGTTTACTAAGGATTTCATCAGCATAACATCAAAGTGGTATGAACTTGTTAGACGGGATGTCAAATTCTAATGGAATCAAAAGCAAGAGAATGCATTCATCGAACTTAAAGAAAAACCGACCAATGCACCTTGTCATGCTCTACCTAATTTGGTCGAACATTTGAGATTTAATGAGACGCAAATGGAATAGGCATAAGAGCTATTTCAAAGCCACAACACAAGGCCAATCCCATCTATTAGTAGAAAGCGAAAGCAGAGAGCTACTCAAATACGTGCCAAAGGAGACAGAACCACATGCACTTGTGAGTGCTTTGCGAGTTTGGATACCTTTTACTGTGGCAAAAAGAGTTTGTCATCCACACGGATCATGAAAAGCTTGAAGAATCTTGGAGCCAAACAAAGCTCAAGAGGAGACGTGCTAAGTGGCCAACACCCGCAAATGCAAGCGGGGCAAGATCTTAGGTGGCCTAGAGGTTTCTCTTTGGAGGTTTATTAAGGATTTGGTGGCATTGCCTAACCATCGGAGGAACGTGTTTAAGGAACCATGAAATTTGAATGAAAATGAAAGCAAAAGATGGCATTCGATGTATTTAAAGAGTCATCAACGATTGCACCGTCTTGCCACACCTACCCTTTGCTCGATCTTTCGAGATTGAATACGATGAAAGTGATTAGGTATAAGAGTTGTTTCGATACTAAAAAAAGAGGCCAATCATGTCTTTTAGTGAAACACTCAACGGAGCACAACTTAAATACGCGACATTTGAGAAAGAACTACGTGCAATTGTAAGGGCTTTGGATGTTTGGAAACCTTAGTTGGCAAACGACGTTGGAATCCACACGGATGGATTAAGATAGCTAGAGGCTTCTCTAGAGCAAAGCAAAGCTTAAAAGAGGACCCGCTAAGTGGCAACGACCACAAATGCAACGGAGGTAAGTTCTTTAAATGATTTAGCTACTTTCTCTGAGGGGTTTATAAGGATTTTCAGTAGCATAGCCTCACCATCGTGAAAAGAAACTTATATTCAGGAAAGCAAATGCGAGAGAAAGCATTCATCGAATGGAAACAAAAATTGACCAATGCACCGTGTCTTGCTCTTTCTAACTTTCATTGATCTTTTGAGATTGAATGTGGTGCAAATGGAATAGGTACAAGAGCTGCTTTGATACTAGAAAACAGGCCAATCAATATCTTCGTGAAAAGCTAAATGGCGCACATCCTAAATACGCGTCATTTGATTAAGAGCTACATGCACTAGTGAGGGCCTTGAAAGTTTTGTGACCTTAACTAAGGCCGAGAAGATTTTGACACCCACATGGATCATGAAAGCTTATAGCGTCTCGGGAGCCAAGTTCTAAGCTCCAAAAGGGGCATATTCCAAGTGAGGACAACACCCACTAATTCAATCCGGGAAAGATCCTCATGGTTTAGCCGGTTTAAATCGACGAGGTTTACTAAGGATTTCATCAAACATAACATCAAAGTGGTATGAACTTGTTAGACAGGATGTCAAATTCTAATGGAATCAAAAGCAAGAGAATGCATTCATTGAACTTAAAGAAAAACCGACCAATGCACCTTGTCATGCTCTACCTAATTTGGTCGAACATTTGAGATTTAATGAGACGCAAATGGAATAGGCATAAGAGCTATTTCAAAGCCACAACACAAGGCCAATCCCATCTATTAGTAGAAAGCGAAGCAGAGAGCTACTCAAATACGTGCCAAAGGAGACAGAACCACATGCACTTGTGAGTGCTTTGCGAGTTTGGATACCTTTTACCGTGGCAAAAAGAGTTTGTCATCCACACGGATCATGAAAAGCTTGAAGAATCTTGGAGCCAAACAAAGCTCAAGAGGGAGACGTGCTAAGTGGCCAACACCCGCAAATGCAAGCGGGGCAAGATCTTAGGTGGCCTAGAGGTTTCTACTGGAGGTTTATTAAGGATTTCGGTGGCATTGCCTAACCATCGGAGGAACGTGTTTAAGGAACCATGAAATTTGAATGAAAATGAAAGCAAAAGATGGCATTCGATGTATTTAAAGAGTCATCAACGAGTGCACCGTCTTGCCACACCTACCCTTTGCTCGATCTTTCGAGATTGAATACGATGAAAGTGATTAGGTATAAGAGTTGTTTCGATACTAGAAAAAAGAGGCCAATCATGTCTTTTAGTGAAACACTCAACGGAGCACAACTTAAATACGCGACATTTGAGAAAGAACTACGTGCAATTGTAAGGGCTTTGGATGTTTGGAAACCTTAGTTGTGGCAAACGACGTTGGAATCCACACGGATGGATTAAGATAGCTAGAGGCTTCTCTAGAGCAAAGCAAAGCTTTAAAAGAGGACCCGCTAAGTGGCAACGACCACAAATGCAACGGAGGTAAGTTCTTTAAATGATTTAGCTACTTTCTACAGGGGGTTTATAAGGATTTTCAGTAGCATAGCCTCACCATCGTGAAAAGAAACTTATATTCAGGAAAGCAAATGCGAGAGAAAGCATTCATCGAATGGAAACAAAAATTGACCAATGCACCGTGTCTTGCTCTTTCTAACTTTCATTGATCTTTTGAGATTGAATGTGGTGCAAATGGAATAGGTACAAGAGCTGCTTTGATACTAGAAAACAGGCCAATCAATATCTTCGTGAAAAGCTAAATGGCGCACATCCTAAATACGCGTCATTTGATTAAGAGCTACATGCACTAGTGAGGGCCTTGAAAGTTTTGTGACCTTAACTAAGGCCAGAAGATTTTGACACCCACATGGATCATGAAAGCTTATAGCGTCTCGGGAGCCAAGTTCTAAGCTCCAAAAGGGGCATATTCCAAGTGAGGACAACACCCACTAATTCAATCCAGGAAAGATCCCTCATGGTTTAGCCAGTTTCTGTACGAGGTTTACTAAGGATTTCATCAGCATAACATCAAAGTGGTATGAACTTGTTAGACAGGATGTCAAATTCTAATGGAATCAAAAGCAAGAGAATGCATTCACTGAACTTAAAGAAAAACCGACCAATGCACCTTGTCATGCTCTACCTAATTTGGTCGAACATTTGAGATTTAATGAGACGCAAATGGAATAGGCATAAGAGCTATTTCAAAGCCACAACACAAGGCCAATCCCATCTATTAGTAGAAAGCGAAGCAGAGCTACTCAAATACGTGCAAAGGAGACAGAACCACATGCACTTGTGAGTGCTTTGCGAGTTTGGATACCTTTTACTGTGGCAAAAAGAGTTTGTCATCCACACGGATCATGAAAAGCTTGAAGAATCTTTGAGCCAAACAAAGCTCAAGAGGGAGACGTGCTAAGTGGCCAACACCCGCAAATGCAAGCGGGGCAAGATCTTAGGTGGCCTAGAGGTTTCTACTGGAGGTTTATTAAGGATTTGGTGGCATTGCCTAACCATCGGAGGAACGTGTTTAAGGAACCATGAAATTTGAATGAAAATGAAAGCAAAAGATGGCATTCGATGTATTTAAAGAGTCATCAACCAGTGCACCGTCTTGCCACACCTACCCTTTGCTCGATCTTTCGAGATTGAATACGATGAAAGTGATTAGGTATAAGAGTTGTTTCGATACTAGAAAAAAAGAGGCCAATCATGTCTTTTAGTGAAACACTCAACGGAGCACAACTTAAATACGCGACATTTGAGAAAGAACTACGTGCAATTGTAAGGGCTTTGGATGTTTGGAAACCTTAGTTGTGGCAAACGACGTTGGAATCCACACGGATGGATTAAGATAGCTAGAGGCTTCTCTAGAGCAAAGCAAAGCTTTAAAAGAGGACCCGCTAAGTGGCAACGACCACAAATGCAACGGAGGTAAGTTCTTTAAATGATTTAGCTACTTTCTACAGGGGGTTTATAAGGATTTTCAGTAGCATAGCCTCACCATCGTGAAAAGAAACTTATATTCAGGAAAGCAAATGCGAGAGAAAGCATTCATCGAATGGAAACAAAAATTGACCAATGCACCGTGTCTTGCTCTTTCTAACTTTCATTGATCTTTTGAGATTGAATGTGGTGCAAATGGAATAGGTACAAGAGCTGCTTTGATACTAGAAAACAGGCCAATCAATATCTTCGTGAAAAGCTAAATGGCGCACATCCTAAATACGCGTCATTTGATTAAGAGCTACATGCACTAGTGAGGGCCTTGAAAGTTTTGTGACCTTAACTAAGGCCAGAAGATTTTGACACCCACATGGATCATGAAAGCTTATAGCGTCTCGGGAGCCAAGTTCTAAGCTCCAAAAGGGGGCATATTCCAAGTGAGGACAACACCCACTAATTCAATCCAGGAAAGATCCCTCATGGTTTAGCCATTCAGACGCGAGGTTTACTAAGGATTTCATCAGCATAACATCAAAGTGGTATGAACTTGTTAGACAGGATGTCAAATTCTAATGGAATCAAAAGCAAGAGAATGCATTCACTGAACTTAAAGAAAAACCGACCAATGCACCTTGTCATGCTCTACCTAATTTGGTCGAACATTTGAGATTTAATGAGACGCAAATGGAATAGGCATAAGAGCTATTTCAAAGCCACAACACAAGGCCAATCCCATCTATTAGTAGAAAGCGAAACAGAGAGCTACTCAAATACGTGCCAAAGGAGACAGAACCACATGCACTTGTGAGTGCTTTGCAGGTTTGGATACCTTTTACCTGTGGCAAAAGAGTTTGTCATCCACACGGATCATGAAAAGCTTGAAGAATCTTCGGAGCCAAACAAAGCTCAAGAGGGAGACGTGCTAAGTGGCCAACACCCGCAAATGCAAACGGGGCAAGATCTTAGGTGGCCTAGAGGTTTCTACTGGAGGTTTATTAAGGATTTCAGTGGCATTGCCTAACCATCGGAGGAACGTGTTTAAGGAACCATGAAATTTGAATGAAAATGAAAGCAAAAGATGGCATTCGATGTATTTAAAGAGTCATCAACCAGTGCACCGTCTTGCCACACCTACCCTTTGCTCGATCTTTCGAGATTGAATACGATGAAAGTGATTAGGTATAAGAGTTGTTTCGATACTAGAAAAAAAGAGGCCAATCATGTCTTTTAGTGAAACACTCAACGGAGCACAACTTAAATACGCGACATTTGAGAAAGAACTACGTGCAATTGTAAGGGCTTTGGATGTTTGGAAACCTTAGTTGTGGCAACGACGTTGGAATCCACACGGATGGATTAAGATAGCTAGAGGCTTCTCTAGAGCAAAGCAAAGCTTTAAAAGAGGACCCGCTAAGTGGCAACGACCACAAATGCAACGGAGGTAAGTTCTTTAAATGATTTAGCTACTTTCTACAGGGGGTTTATAAGGATTTTCAGTAGCATAGCCTCACCATCGTGAAAAGAAACTTATATTCAGGAAAGCAAATGCGAGAGAAAGCATTCATCGAATGGAAACAAAAATTGACCAATGCACCGTGTCTTGCTCTTTCTAACTTTCATTGATCTTTTGAGATTGAATGTGGTGCAAATGGAATAGGTACAAGAGCTGCTTTGATACTAGAAAACAGGCCAATCAATATCTTCGTGAAAAGCTAAATGGCGCAATCCTAAATACGCGTCATTTGATTAAGAGCTACATGCACTAGTGAGGGCCTTGAAAGTTTTGTGACCTTAACTAAGGCCAGAAGATTTTGACACCCACATGGATCATGAAAGCTTATAGCGTCTCGGGAGCCAAGTTCTAAGCTCCAAAAGGGGGCATATTCCAAGTGAGGACAACACCCACTAATTCAATCGGGAAAGATCCTCATGGTTTAGCCGGTTTTCAGACGAGGTTTACTAAGGATTTCATCAGCATAACATCAAAGTGGTATGAACTTGTTAGACAGGATGTCAAATTCTAATGGAATCAAAAGCAAGAGAATGCATTCACTGAACTTAAAGAAAAACCGACCAATGCACCTTGTCATGCTCTACCTAATTTGGTCGAACATTTGAGATTTAATGAGACGCAAATGGAATAGGCATAAGAGCTATTTCAAAGCCACAACACAAGGCCAATCCCATCTATTAGTAGAAAGCGAAACAGAGAGCTACTCAAATACGTGCCAAAGGAGACGAGAACCACATGCACTTGTGAGTGCTGCAGTGTTTGGATACTTTTTTACTGTGGCAAAAAGAGTTTGTCATCCACACGGATCATGAAAAGCTTGAAGAATCTTCTGAGCCAAACAAAGCTCAAGAGGAGACGTGCTAAGTGGCCAACACCCGCAAATGCAAACGGGGCAAGATCTTAGGTGGCCTAGAGGTTTCTACTGGAGGTTTATTAAGGATTTGGTGGCATTGCCTAACCATCGGAGGAACGTGTTTAAGGAACCATGAAATTTGAATGAAAATGAAAGCAAAAGATGGCATTCGATGTATTTAAAGAGTCATCAACCGATTGCACCGTCTTGCCACACCTACCCTTTGCTCGATCTTTCGAGATTGAATACGATGAAAGTGATTAGGTATAAGAGTTGTTTCGATACTAGAAAAAAAGAGGCCAATCATGTCTTTTAGTGAAACACTCAACGGAGCACAACTTAAATACGCGACATTTGAGAAAGAACTACGTGCAATTGTAAGGGCTTTGGATGTTTGGAAACCTTAGTTGTGGCAAACGACGTTGGAATCCACACGGATGGATTAAGATAGCTAGAGGCTTCTCTAGAGCAAAGCAAAGCTTTAAAAGAGGACCCGCTAAGTGGCAACGACCACAAATGCAACGGAGGTAAGTTCTTTAAATGATTTAGCTACTTTCTACAGGGGGGTTTATAAGGATTTTCAGTAGCATAGCCTCACCATCGTGAAAAGAAACTTATATTCAGGAAAGCAAATGCGAGAGAAAGCATTCATCGAATGGAAACAAAAATTGACCAATGCACCGTGTCTTGCTCTTTCTAACTTTCATTGATCTTTTGAGATTGAATGTGGTGCAAATGGAATAGGTACAAGAGCTGCTTTGATACTAGAAAACAGGCCAATCAATATCTTCGTGAAAAGCTAAATGGCGCACATCCTAAATACGCGTCATTTGATTAAGAGCTACATGCACTAGTGAGGGCCTTGAAAGTTTTGTGACCTTAACTAAGGCCAGAAGATTTTGACACCCACATGGATCATGAAAGCTTATAGCGTCTCGGGAGCCAAGTTCTAAGCTCCAAAAGGGGGCATATTCCAAGTGAGGACAACACCCACTAATTCAATCCAGGAAAGATCCCTCATGGTTTAGCGTTTTCAGACGAGGTTTACTAAGGATTTCATCAAAGATAACATCAAAGTGGTATGAACTTGTTAGACAGGATGTCAAATTCTAATGGAATCAAAAGCAAGAGAATGCATTCATCGAACTTAAAGAAAAAGCCGACCAATGCACCTTGTCATGCTCTACCTAATTTGGTCGAACATTTGAGATTTAATGAGACGCAAATGGAATAGGCATAAGAGCTATTTCAAAGCCACAACACAAGGCCAATCCCATCTATTAGTAGAAAGCGAAACAGAGAGCTACTCAAATACGTGCCAAAGGAGACAGAACCACATGCACTTGTGAGTGCTTTGCAGGTTTGGATACCTTTTACCTGTGGCAAAAAGAGTTTGTCATCCACACGGATCATGAAAAGCTTGAAGAATCTTCGGAGCCAAACAAAGCTCAAGAGGGAGACGTGCTAAGTGGCCAACACCCGCAAATGCAAACGGGGCAAGATCTTAGGTGGCCTAGAGGTTTCTACTGGAGGTTTATTAAGGATTTCAGTGGCATTGCCTAACCATCGGAGGAACGTGTTTAAGGAACCATGAAATTTGAATGAAAATGAAAGCAAAAGATGGCATTCGATGTATTTAAAGAGTCATCAACCAGTGCACCGTCTTGCCACACCTACCCTTTGCTCGATCTTTCGAGATTGAATACGATGAAAGTGATTAGGTATAAGAGTTGTTTCGATACTAAAAAAAGAGGCCAATCATGTCTTTTAGTGAAACACTCAACGGAGCACAACTTAAATACGCGACATTTGAGAAAGAACTACGTGCAATTGTAAGGGCTTTGGATGTTTGGAAACCTTAGTTGTGGCAAACGACGTTGGAATCCACACGGATGGATTAAGATAGCTAGAGGCTTCTCTAGAGCAAAGCAAAGCTTTAAAAGAGGACCCGCTAAGTGGCAACGACCACAAATGCAACGGAGGTAAGTTCTTTAAATGATTTAGCTACTTTCTCTGTGGGGTTTATAAGGATTTTCAGTAGCATAGCCTCACCATCGTGAAAAGAAACTTATATTCAGGAAAGCAAATGCGAGAGAAAGCATTCATCGAATGGAAACAAAAATTGACCAATGCACCGTGTCTTGCTCTTTCTAACTTTCATTGATCTTTTGAGATTGAATGTGGTGCAAATGGAATAGGTACAAGAGCTGCTTTGATACTAGAAAACAGGCCAATCAATATCTTCGTGAAAAGCTAAATGGCGCACATCCTAAATACGCGTCATTTGATTAAGAGCTACATGCACTAGTGAGGGCCTTGAAAGTTTTGTGACCTTAACTAAGGCCAGAAGATTTTGACACCCACATGGATCATGAAAGCTTATAGCGTCTCGGGAGCCAAGTTCTAAGCTCCAAAAGGGGGCATATTCCAAGTGAGGACAACACCCACTAATTCAATCCAGAAAGATCCTCATGGTTTAGCCGGTTTCAGACGAGGTTTACTAAGGATTTCATCAAGATAACATCAAAGTGGTATGAACTTGTTAGACAGGATGTCAAATTCTAATGGAATCAAAAGCAAGAGAATGCATTCATCGAACTTAAAGAAAAAGCCGACCAATGCACCTTGTCATGCTCTACCTAATTTGGTCGAACATTTGAGATTTAATGAGACGCAAATGGAATAGGCATAAGAGCTATTTCAAAGCCACAACACAAGGCCAATCCCATCTATTAGTAGAAAGCGAAACAGAGAGCTACTCAAATACGTGCCAAAGGAGACAGAACCACATGCACTTGTGAGTGCTTTTGTGTGTTTGGATACCTTTTACTGTGGCAAAAAGAGTTTGTCATCCACACGGATCATGAAAAGCTTGAAGAATCTTCGGAGCCAAACAAAGCTCAAGAGGGAGACGTGCTAAGTGGCCAACACCCGCAAATGCAAACGGGGCAAGATCTTAGGTGGCCTAGAGGTTTCTCATGGAGGTTTATTAAGGATTTCAGTGGCATTGCCTAACCATCGGAGGAACGTGTTTAAGGAACCATGAAATTTGAATGAAAATGAAAGCAAAAGATGGCATTCGATGTATTTAAAGAGTCATCAACCAATTGCACCGTCTTGCCACACCTACCCTTTGCTCGATCTTTCGAGATTGAATACGATGAAAGTGATTAGGTATAAGAGTTGTTTCGATACTAGAAAAAGAGGCCAATCATGTCTTTTAGTGAAACACTCAACGGAGCACAACTTAAATACGCGACATTTGAGAAAGAACTACGTGCAATTGTAAGGGCTTTGGATGTTTGGAAACCTTAGTTGTGGCAAACGACGTTGGAATCCACACGGATGGATTAAGATAGCTAGAGGCTTCTCTAGAGCAAAGCAAAGCTTTAAAAGAGGACCCGCTAAGTGGCAACGACCACAAATGCAACGGAGGTAAGTTCTTTAAATGATTTAGCTACTTTCTACGGGGGTTTATAAGGATTTTCAGTAGCATAGCCTCACCATCGTGAAAAGAAACTTATATTCAGGAAAGCAAATGCGAGAGAAAGCATTCATCGAATGGAAACAAAAATTGACCAATGCACCGTGTCTTGCTCTTTCTAACTTTCATTGATCTTTTGAGATTGAATGTGGTGCAAATGGAATAGGTACAAGAGCTGCTTTGATACTAGAAAACAGGCCAATCAATATCTTCGTGAAAAGCTAAATGGCGCACATCCTAAATACGCGTCATTTGATTAAGAGCTACATGCACTAGTGAGGGCCTTGAAAGTTTTGTGACCTTAACTAAGGCCAGAAGATTTTGACACCCACATGGATCATGAAAGCTTATAGCGTCTCGGGAGCCAAGTTCTAAGCTCCAAAAGGGGGCATATTCCAAGTGAGGACAACACCCACTAATTCAATCCAGGAAAGATCCCTCATGGTTTAGCCAGTTTCTGTACGAGGTTTACTAAGGATTTCATCAGCATAACATCAAAGTGGTATGAACTTGTTAGACAGGATGTCAAATTCTAATGGAATCAAAAGCAAGAGAATGCATTCACTGAACTTAAAGAAAAACCGACCAATGCACCTTGTCATGCTCTACCTAATTTGGTCGAACATTTGAGATTTAATGAGACGCAAATGGAATAGGCATAAGAGCTATTTCAAAGCCACAACACAAGGCCAATCCCATCTATTAGTAGAAAGCGAAACAGAGAGCTACTCAAATACGTGCCAAAGGAGACAGAACCACATGCACTTGTGAGTGCTTTGTGTGTTTGGATACCTTTTACCGTGGCAAAAAGAGTTTGTCATCCACACGGATCATGAAAAGCTTGAAGAATCTTTGAGCCAAACAAAGCTCAAGAGGGAGACGTGCTAAGTGGCCAACACCCGCAAATGCAAACGGGCAAGATCTTAGGTGGCCTAGAGGTTTCTCTGGAGGTTTATTAAGGATTTCAGTGGCATTGCCTAACCATCGGAGGAACGTGTTTAAGGAACCATGAAATTTGAATGAAAATGAAAGCAAAAGATGGCATTCGATGTATTTAAAGAGTCATCAACCAAATTGCACCGCCTTGCCACACCTACCCTTTGCTCGATCTTTCGAGATTGAATACGATGAAAGTGATTAGGTATAAGAGTTGTTTCGATACTAGAAAAAAAGAGGCCAATCATGTCTTTTAGTGAAACACTCAACGGAGCACAACTTAAATACGCGACATTTGAGAAAGAACTACGTGCAATTGTAAGGGCTTTGGATGTTTGGAAACCTTAGTTGTGGCAAACGACGTTGGAATCCACACGGATGGATTAAGATAGCTAGAGGCTTCTCTAGAGCAAAGCAAAGCTTTAAAAGAGGACCCGCTAAGTGGCAACGACCACAAATGCAACGGAGGTAAGTTCTTTAAATGATTTAGCTACTTTCTACAGGGGGTTTATAAGGATTTTCAGTAGCATAGCCTCACCATCGTGAAAAGAAACTTATATTCAGGAAAGCAAATGCGAGAGAAAGCATTCATCGAATGGAAACAAAAATTGACCAATGCACCGTGTCTTGCTCTTTCTAACTTTCATTGATCTTTTGAGATTGAATGTGGTGCAAATGGAATAGGTACAAGAGCTGCTTTGATACTAGAAAACAGGCCAATCAATATCTTCGTGAAAAGCTAAATGGCGCACATCCTAAATACGCGTCATTTGATTAAGAGCTACATGCACTAGTGAGGGCCTTGAAAGTTTTGTGACCTTAACTAAGGCCAGAAGATTTTGACACCCACATGGATCATGAAAGCTTATAGCGTCTCGGGAGCCAAGTTCTAAGCTCCAAAAGGGGGCATATTCCAAGTGAGGACAACACCCACTAATTCAATCCAGAAAGATCCTCATGGTTTAGCGGTTCTCAGACGAGGTTTACTAAGGATTTCATCAAAGATAACATCAAAGTGGTATGAACTTGTTAGACAGATGTCAAATTCTAATGGAATCAAAAGCAAGAGAATGCATTCACTGAACTTAAAGAAAAGCCGACCAATGCACCTTGTCATGCTCTACCTAATTTGGTCGAACATTTGAGATTTAATGAGACGCAAATGGAATAGGCATAAGAGCTATTTCAAAGCCACAACACAAGGCCAATCCCATCTATTAGTAGAAAGCGAAACAGCAGAGCTACTCAAATACGTGCCAAAGGAGACAGAACCACATGCACTTGTGAGTGCTTTGGTGTTTGGATACCTTTTACCTGTGGCAAAAAGAGTTTGTCATCCACACGGATCATGAAAAGCTTGAAGAATCTTCGGAGCCAAACAAAGCTCAAGAGGGAGACGTGCTAAGTGGCCAACACCCGCAAATGCAAACGGGGCAAGATCTTAGGTGGCCTAGAGGTTTCTGGAGGTTTATTAAGGATTTCAGTGGCATTGCCTAACCATCGGAGGAACGTGTTTAAGGAACCATGAAATTTGAATGAAAATGAAAGCAAAAGATGGCATTCGATGTATTTAAAGAGTCATCAACCAAATTGCACCGTCTTGCCACACCTACCCTTTGCTCGATCTTTCGAGATTGAATACGATGAAAGTGATTAGGTATAAGAGTTGTTTCGATACTAGAAAAAAAGAGGCCAATCATGTCTTTTAGTGAAACACTCAACGGAGCACAACTTAAATACGCGACATTTGAGAAAGAACTACGTGCAATTGTAAGGGCTTTGGATGTTTGGAAACCTTAGTTGTGGCAAACGACGTTGGAATCCACACGGATGGATTAAGATAGCTAGAGGCTTCTCTAGAGCAAAGCAAAGCTTTAAAAGAGGACCCGCTAAGTGGCAACGACCACAAATGCAACGGAGGTAAGTTCTTTAAATGATTTAGCTACTTTCTGTGGGGTTTATAAGGATTTTCAGTAGCATAGCCTCACCATCGTGAAAAGAAACTTATATTCAGGAAAGCAAATGCGAGAGAAAGCATTCATCGAATGGAAACAAAAATTGACCAATGCACCGTGTCTTGCTCTTTCTAACTTTCATTGATCTTTTGAGATTGAATGTGGTGCAAATGGAATAGGTACAAGAGCTGCTTTGATACTAGAAAACAGGCCAATCAATATCTTCGTGAAAAGCTAAATGGCGCACATCCTAAATACGCGTCATTTGATTAAGAGCTACATGCACTAGTGAGGGCCTTGAAAGTTTTGTGACCTTAACTAAGGCCAGAAGATTTTGACACCCACATGGATCATGAAAGCTTATAGCGTCTCGGGAGCCAAGTTCTAAGCTCCAAAAGGGGGCATATTCCAAGTGAGGACAACACCCACTAATTCAATCCAGGAAAGATCCCTCATGGTTTAGCCAGTTTCTGTACGAGGTTTACTAAGGATTTCATCAGCATAACATCAAAGTGGTATGAACTTGTTAGACAGGATGTCAAATTCTAATGGAATCAAAAGCAAGAGAATGCATTCACTGAACTTAAAGAAAAGCCGACCAATGCACCTTGTCATGCTCTACCTAATTTGGTCGAACATTTGAGATTTAATGAGACGCAAATGGAATAGGCATAAGAGCTATTTCAAAGCCACAACACAAGGCCAATCCCATCTATTAGTAGAAAGCGAAACAGAGAGCTACTCAAATACGTACAAAGGAGACAGAACCACATGCACTTGTGAGTGCTTTGCAGGTTTGGATACCTTTTACCTGTGGCAAAAAGAGTTTGTCATCCACACGGATCATGAAAAGCTTGAAGAATCTTCGGAGCCAAACAAAGCTCAAGAGGGAGACGTGCTAAGTGGCCAACACCCGCAAATGCAAACGGGGCAAGATCTTAGGTGGCCTAGAGGTTTCTACTGGAGGTTTATTAAGGATTTCAGTGGCATTGCCTAACCATCGGAGGAACGTGTTTAAGGAACCATGAAATTTGAATGAAAATGAAAGCAAAAGATGGCATTCGATGTATTTAAAGAGTCATCAACCGAGTGCACGTCTTGCCACACCTACCCTTTGCTCGATCTTTCGAGATTGAATACGATGAAAGTGATTAGGTATAAGAGTTGTTTCGATACTAGAAAAAAAGAGGCCAATCATGTCTTTTAGTGAAACACTCAACGGAGCACAACTTAAATACGCGACATTTGAGAAAGAACTACGTGCAATTGTAAGGGCTTTGGATGTTTGGAAACCTTAGTTGTGGCAAACGACGTTGGAATCCACACGGATGGATTAAGATAGCTAGAGGCTTCTCTAGAGCAAAGCAAAGCTTTAAAAGAGGACCCGCTAAGTGGCAACGACCACAAATGCAACGGAGGTAAGTTCTTTAAATGATTTAGCTACTTTCTACAGGGGGTTTATAAGGATTTTCAGTAGCATAGCCTCACCATCGTGAAAAGAAACTTATATTCAGGAAAGCAAATGCGAGAGAAAGCATTCATCGAATGGAAACAAAAATTGACCAATGCACCGTGTCTTGCTCTTTCTAACTTTCATTGATCTTTTGAGATTGAATGTGGTGCAAATGGAATAGGTACAAGAGCTGCTTTGATACTAGAAAACAGGCCAATCAATATCTTCGTGAAAAGCTAAATGGCGCACATCCTAAATACGCGTCATTTGATTAAGAGCTACATGCACTAGTGAGGGCCTTGAAAGTTTTGTGACCTTAACTAAGGCCAGAAGATTTTGACACCCACATGGATCATGAAAGCTTATAGCGTCTCGGGAGCCAAGTTCTAAGCTCCAAAAGGGGGCATATTCCAAGTGAGGACAACACCCACTAATTCAATCCAGGAAAGATCCCTCATGGTTTAGCCAGTTTCTGTACGAGGTTTACTAAGGATTTCATCAGCATAACATCAAAGTGGTATGAACTTGTTAGACAGGATGTCAAATTCTAATGGAATCAAAAGCAAGAGAATGCATTCACTGAACTTAAAGAAAAGCCGACCAATGCACCTTGTCATGCTCTACCTAATTTGGTCGAACATTTGAGATTTAATGAGACGCAAATGGAATAGGCATAAGAGCTATTTCAAAGCCACAACACAAGGCCAATCCCATCTATTAGTAGAAAGCGAAACAGAGAGCTACTCAAATACGTGCCAAAGGAGACAGAACCACATGCACTTGTGAGTGCTTTGCAGGTTTGGATACCTTTTACCTGTGGCAAAAAGAGTTTGTCATCCACACGGATCATGAAAAGCTTGAAGAATCTTCGGAGCCAAACAAAGCTCAAGAGGGAGACGTGCTAAGTGGCCAACACCCGCAAATGCAAACTGGGCAAGATCTTAGGTGGCCTAGAGGTTTCTACTGGAGGTTTATTAAGGATTTCAGTGGCATTGCCTAACCATCGGAGGAACGTGTTTAAGGAACCATGAAATTTGAATGAAAATGAAAGCAAAAGATGGCATTCGATGTATTTAAAGAGTCATCAACCAAAGTGCACCGCCTTGCCACACCTACCCTTTGCTCGATCTTTCGAGATTGAATACGATGAAAGTGATTAGGTATAAGAGTTGTTTCGATACTAGAAAAAAGAGGCCAATCATGTCTTTTAGTGAAACACTCAACGGAGCACAACTTAAATACGCGACATTTGAGAAAGAACTACGTGCAATTGTAAGGGCTTTGGATGTTTGGAAACCTTAGTTGTGGCAAACGACGTTGGAATCCACACGGATGGATTAAGATAGCTAGAGGCTTCTCTAGAGCAAAGCAAAGCTTTAAAAGAGGACCCGCTAAGTGGCAACGACCACAAATGCAACGGAGGTAAGTTCTTTAAATGATTTAGCTACTTTCTACAGGGGGTTTATAAGGATTTTCAGTAGCATAGCCTCACCATCGTGAAAAGAAACTTATATTCAGGAAAGCAAATGCGAGAGAAAGCATTCATCGAATGGAAACAAAAATTGACCAATGCACCGTGTCTTGCTCTTTCTAACTTTCATTGATCTTTTGAGATTGAATGTGGTGCAAATGGAATAGGTACAAGAGCTGCTTTGATACTAGAAAACAGGCCAATCAATATCTTCGTGAAAAGCTAAATGGCGCACATCCTAAATACGCGTCATTTGATTAAGAGCTACATGCACTAGTGAGGGCCTTGAAAGTTTTGTGACCTTAACTAAGGCCAGAAGATTTTGACACCCACATGGATCATGAAAGCTTATAGCGTCTCGGGAGCCAAGTTCTAAGCTCAAAAGGGGGCATATTCCAAGTGAGGACAACACCCACTAATTCAATCCAGAAAGATCCTCATGGTTTAGCCAGTTTCAGACGAGGTTTACTAAGGATTTCATCAAGATAACATCAAAGTGGTATGAACTTGTTAGACAGATGTCAAATTCTAATGGAATCAAAAGCAAGAGAATGCATTCATCGAACTTAAAGAAAAGCCGACCAATGCACCTTGTCATGCTCTACCTAATTTGGTCGAACATTTGAGATTTAATGAGACGCAAATGGAATAGGCATAAGAGCTATTTCAAAGCCACAACACAAGGCCAATCCCATCTATTAGTAGAAAGCTAAACAGAGAGCTACTCAAATACGTGCCAAAGGAGACAGAACCACATGCACTTGTGAGTGCTTTTGTGTTTGGATACTTTTACCGTGGCAAAAAGAGTTTGTCATCCACACGGATCATGAAAAGCTTGAAGAATCTTCTGAGCCAAACAAAGCTCAAGAGGGAGACGTGCTAAGTGGCCAACACCCGCAAATGCAAACGGGCAAGATCTTAGGTGGCCTAGAGGTTTCTCATGGAGGTTTATTAAGGATTTCAAGTGGCATTGCCTAACCATCGGAGGAACGTGTTTAAGGAACCATGAAATTTGAATGAAAATGAAAGCAAAAGATGGCATTCGATGTATTTAAAGAGTCATCAACCAATTGCACCGTCTTGCCACACCTACCCTTTGCTCGATCTTTCGAGATTGAATACGATGAAAGTGATTAGGTATAAGAGTTGTTTCGATACTAGAAAAAAAGAGGCCAATCATGTCTTTTAGTGAAACACTCAACGGAGCACAACTTAAATACGCGACATTTGAGAAAGAACTACGTGCAATTGTAAGGGCTTTGGATGTTTGGAAACCTTAGTTGTGGCAAACGACGTTGGAATCCACACGGATGGATTAAGATAGCTAGAGGCTTCTCTAGAGCAAAGCAAAGCTTTAAAAGAGGACCCGCTAAGTGGCAACGACCACAAATGCAACGGAGGTAAGTTCTTTAAATGATTTAGCTACTTTCTCACAGGGGTTTATAAGGATTTTCAGTGAGTATAGCCTCACCATCGTGAAAAGAAACTTATATTCAGGAAAGCAAATGCGAGAGAAAGCATTCATCGAATGGAAACAAAAATTGACCAATGCACCGTGTCTTGCTCTTTCTAACTTTCATTGATCTTTTGAGATTGAATGTGGTGCAAATGGAATAGGTACAAGAGCTGCTTTGATACTAGAAAACAGGCCAATCAATATCTTCGTGAAAAGCTAAATGGCGCACATCCTAAATACGCGTCATTTGATTAAGAGCTACATGCACTAGTGAGGGCCTTGAAAGTTTTGTGACCTTAACTAAGGCCAGAAGATTTTGACACCCACATGGATCATGAAAGCTTATAGCGTCTCGGGAGCCAAGTTCTAAGCTCCAAAAGGGGGCATATTCCAAGTGAGGACAACACCCACTAATTCAATCCAGGAAAGATCCCTCATGGTTTAGCCAGTTTCTGTACGAGGTTTACTAAGGATTTCATCAGCATAACATCAAAGTGGTATGAACTTGTTAGACAGGATGTCAAATTCTAATGGAATCAAAAGCAAGAGAATGCATTCACTGAACTTAAAGAAAAGCCGACCAATGCACCTTGTCATGCTCTACCTAATTTGGTCGAACATTTGAGATTTAATGAGACGCAAATGGAATAGGCATAAGAGCTATTTCAAAGCCACAACACAAGGCCAATCCCATCTATTAGTAGAAAGCGAAACAGAGAGCTACTCAAATACGTGCCAAAGGAGACAGAACCACATGCACTTGTGAGTGCTTTGTGTGTTTGGATACCTTTTTACTGTGGCAAAAGAGTTTGTCATCCACACGGATCATGAAAAGCTTGAAGAATCTTCGGAGCCAAACAAAGCTCAAGAGGGAGACGTGCTAAGTGGCCAACACCCGCAAATGCAAACGGGGCAAGATCTTAGGTGGCCTAGAGGTTTCTACTGGAGGTTTATTAAGGATTTCAGTGGCATTGCCTAACCATCGGAGGAACGTGTTTAAGGAACCATGAAATTTGAATGAAAATGAAAGCAAAAGATGGCATTCGATGTATTTAAAGAGTCATCAACAAGTGCACCGTCTTGCCACACCTACCCTTTGGCCGATCTTTCGAGATTGAATACGATGAAAGTGATTAGGTATAAGAGTTGTTTCGATACTAGAAAAAAAGAGGCCAATCATGTCTTTTAGTGAAACACTCAACGGAGCACAACTTAAATACGCGACATTTGAGAAAGAACTACGTGCAATTGTAAGGGCTTTGGATGTTTGGAAACCTTAGTTGTGGCAAACGACGTTGGAATCCACACGGATGGATTAAGATAGCTAGAGGCTTCTCTAGAGCAAAGCAAAGCTTTAAAAGAGGACCCGCTAAGTGGCAACGACCACAAATGCAACGGAGGTAAGTTCTTTAAATGATTTAGCTACTTTCTACAGGGGGTTTATAAGGATTTTCAGTAGCATAGCCTCACCATCGTGAAAAGAAACTTATATTCAGGAAAGCAAATGCGAGAGAAAGCATTCATCGAATGGAAACAAAAATTGACCAATGCACCGTGTCTTGCTCTTTCTAACTTTCATTGATCTTTTGAGATTGAATGTGGTGCAAATGGAATAGGTACAAGAGCTGCTTTGATACTAGAAAACAGGCCAATCAATATCTTCGTGAAAAGCTAAATGGCGCACATCCTAAAAATACGCGTCATTTGATTAAGAGCTACATGCACTAGTGAGGGCCTTGAAAGTTTTGTGACCTTAACTAAGGCCAGAAGATTTTGACACCCACATGGATCATGAAAGCTTATAGCGTCTCGGGAGCCAAGTTCTAAGCTCCAAAAGGGGGCATATTCCAAGTGAGGACAACACCCACTAATTCAATCCAGAAAGATCCTCATGGTTTAGCCAGTCAGACGAGGTTTACTAAGGATTTCATCAAAGATAACATCAAAGTGGTATGAACTTGTTAGACAGGATGTCAAATTCTAATGGAATCAAAAGCAAGAGAATGCATTCACTGAACTTAAAGAAAAGCCGACCAATGCACCTTGTCATGCTCTACCTAATTTGGTCGAACATTTGAGATTTAATGAGACGCAAATGGAATAGGCATAAGAGCTATTTCAAAGCCACAACACAAGGCCAATCCCATCTATTAGTAGAAAGCGAAACAGAGAGCTACTCAAATACGTGCCAAAGGAGACAGAACCACATGCACTTGTGAGAGCTTTATGTGTTTGGATACCTTTTACTGTGGCAAAAAGAGTTTGTCATCCACACGGATCATGAAAAGCTTGAAGAATCTTCGGAGCCAAACAAAGCTCAAGAGGGAGACGTGCTAAGTGGCCAACACCCGCAAATGCAAACGGGGCAAGATCTTAGGTGGCCTAGAGGTTTCTACTGGAGGTTTATTAAGGATTTCAGTGGCATTGCCTAACCATCGGAGGAACGTGTTTAAGGAACCATGAAATTTGAATGAAAATGAAAGCAAAAGATGGCATTCGATGTATTTAAAGAGTCATCAACCAGTGCACCGTCTTGCCACACCTACCCTTTGCTCGATCTTTCGAGATTGAATACGATGAAAGTGATTAGGTATAAGAGTTGTTTCGATACTAGAAAAAAGAGGCCAATCATGTCTTTTAGTGAAACACTCAACGGAGCACAACTTAAATACGCGACATTTGAGAAAGAACTACGTGCAATTGTAAGGGCTTTGGATGTTTGGAAACCTTAGTTGTGGCAAACGACGTTGGAATCCACACGGATGGATTAAGATAGCTAGAGGCTTCTCTAGAGCAAAGCAAAGCTTTAAAAGAGGACCCGCTAAGTGGCAACGACCACAAATGCAACGGAGGTAAGTTCTTTAAATGATTTAGCTACTTACTTTCTGGGGGGTTTATAAGGATTTTCAGTAGCATAGCCTCACCATCGTGAAAAGAAACTTATATTCGGGAAAGCAAATGCGAGAGAAAGCATTCATCGAATGGAAACAAAAATTGACCAATGCACCGTGTCTTGCTCTTTCTAACTTTCATTGATCTTTTGAGATTGAATGTGGTGCAAATGGAATAGGTACAAGAGCTGCTTTGATACTAGAAAACAGGCCAATCAATATCTTCGTGAAAAGCTAAATGGCGCACATCCTAAATACGCGTCATTTGATTAAGAGCTACATGCACTAGTGAGGGCCTTGAAAGTTTTGTGACCTTAACTAAGGCCAGAAGATTTTGACACCCACATGGATCATGAAAGCTTATAGCGTCTCGGGAGCCAAGTTCTAAGCTCCAAAAGGGGGCATATTCCAAGTGAGGACAACACCCACTAATTCAATCCAGAAAGATCCTCATGGTTTAGCCAGTTTTCAGACGAGGTTTACTAAGGATTTCATCAAGATAACATCAAAGTGGTATGAACTTGTTAGACAGGATGTCAAATTCTAATGGAATCAAAAGCAAGAGAATGCATTCATCGAACTTAAAGAAAAGCCGACCAATGCACCTTGTCATGCTCTACCTAATTTGGTCGAACATTTGAGATTTAATGAGACGCAAATGGAATAGGCATAAGAGCTATTTCAAAGCCACAACACAAGGCCAATCCCATCTATTAGTAGAAAGCGAAACAGAGAGCTACTCAAATACGTGCCAAAGGAGAGACAGAACCACATGCACTTGTGAGTGCTTTGCAGAGTTTGGATACCTTTTACTGTGGCAAAAAGAGTTTGTCATCCACACGGATCATGAAAAGCTTGAAGAATCTTCGGAGCCAAACAAAGCTCAAGAGGGAGACGTGCTAAGTGGCCAACACCCGCAAATGCAAACGGGGCAAGATCTTAGGTGGCCTAGAGGTTTCTCACGGAGGTTTATTAAGGATTTCAGTGGCATTGCCTAACCATCGGAGGAACGTGTTTAAGGAACCATGAAATTTGAATGAAAATGAAAGCAAAAGATGGCATTCGATGTATTTAAAGAGTCATCAACCAGTGCACCGTCTTGCCACACCTACCCTTTGCTCGATCTTTCGAGATTGAATACGATGAAAGTGATTAGGTATAAGAGTTGTTTCGATACTAGAAAAAAAGAGGCCAATCATGTCTTTTAGTGAAACACTCAACGGAGCACAACTTAAATACGCGACATTTGAGAAAGAACTACGTGCAATTGTAAGGGCTTTGGATGTTTGGAAACCTTAGTTGTGGCAAACGACGTTGGAATCCACACGGATGGATTAAGATAGCTAGAGGCTTCTCTAGAGCAAAGCAAAGCTTTAAAAGAGGACCCGCTAAGTGGCAACGACCACAAATGCAACGGAGGTAAGTTCTTTAAATGATTTAGCTACTTTCTACAGGGGGTTTATAAGGATTTTCAGTAGCATAGCCTCACCATCGTGAAAAGAAACTTATATTCAGGAAAGCAAATGCGAGAGAAAGCATTCATCGAATGGAAACAAAAATTGACCAATGCACCGTGTCTTGCTCTTTCTAACTTTCATTGATCTTTTGAGATTGAATGTGGTGCAAATGGAATAGGTACAAGAGCTGCTTTGATACTAGAAAACAGGCCAATCAATATCTTCGTGAAAAGCTAAATGGCGCACATCCTAAATACGCGTCATTTGATTAAGAGCTACATGCACTAGTGAGGGCCTTGAAAGTTTTGTGACCTTAACTAAGGCCGAAGATTTTGACACCCACATGGATCATGAAAGCTTATAGCGTCTCGGGAGCCAAGTTCTAAGCTCCAAAAGGGGGCATATTCCAAGTGAGGACAACACCCACTAATTCAATCCAGAAAGATCCTCATGGTTTAGCCGGTTTCAGACGAGGTTTACTAAGGATTTCATCAAAGATAACATCAAAGTGGTATGAACTTGTTAGACAGGATGTCAAATTCTAATGGAATCAAAAGCAAGAGAATGCATTCATCGAACTTAAAGAAAAGCCGACCAATGCACCTTGTCATGCTCTACCTAATTTGGTCGAACATTTGAGATTTAATGAGACGCAAATGGAATAGGCATAAGAGCTATTTCAAAGCCACAACACAAGGCCAATCCCATCTATTAGTAGAAAGCTAAACAGCAGAGCTACTCAAATACGTGCCAAAGGAGACAGAACCACATGCACTTGTGAGTGCTTTGCAGTGTTTGGATACCTTTTACCGTGGCAAAAAAGAGTTTGTCATCCACACGGATCATGAAAAGCTTGAAGAATCTTCGGAGCCAAACAAAGCTCAAGAGGGAGACGTGCTAAGTGGCCAACACCCGCAAATGCAAACGGGGCAAGATCTTAGGTGGCCTAGAGGTTTCTACTGGAGGTTTATTAAGGATTTCAGTGGCATTGCCTAACCATCGGAGGAACGTGTTTAAGGAACCATGAAATTTGAATGAAAATGAAAGCAAAAGATGGCATTCGATGTATTTAAAGAGTCATCAACCAGTGCACCGTCTTGCCACACCTACCCTTTGCTCGATCTTTCGAGATTGAATACGATGAAAGTGATTAGGTATAAGAGTTGTTTCGATACTAGAAAAAAAGAGGCCAATCATGTCTTTTAGTGAAACACTCAACGGAGCACAACTTAAATACGCGACATTTGAGAAAGAACTACGTGCAATTGTAAGGGCTTTGGATGTTTGGAAACCTTAGTTGTGGCAACGACGTTGGAATCCACACGGATGGATTAAGATAGCTAGAGGCTTCTCTAGAGCAAAGCAAAGCTTTAAAAGAGGACCCGCTAAGTGGCAACGACCACAAATGCAACGGAGGTAAGTTCTTTAAATGATTTAGCTACTTTCTACTGTGGGGTTTATAAGGATTTTCAAGAGCATAGCCTCACCATCGTGAAAAGAAACTTATATTCAGAAAGCAAATGCGAGAGAAAGCATTCATCGAATGGAAACAAAAATTGACCAATGCACCGTGTCTTGCTCTTTCTAACTTTCATTGATCTTTTGAGATTGAATGTGGTGCAAATGGAATAGGTACAAGAGCTGCTTTGATACTAGAAAACAGGCCAATCAATATCTTCGTGAAAAGCTAAATGGCGCACATCCTAAATACGCGCCATTTGATTAAGAGCTACATGCACTAGTGAGGGCCTTGAAAGTTTTGTGACCTTAACTAAGGCCAGAAGATTTTGACACCCACATGGATCATGAAAGCTTATAGCGTCTCGGGAGCCAAGTTCTAAGCTCCAAAAGGGGGCATATTCCAAGTGAGGACAACACCCACTAATTCAATCCAGAAAGATCCTCATGGTTTAGCCAGTTTGTCAGACGAGGTTTACTAAGGATTTCATCAAAGATAACATCAAAGTGGTATGAACTTGTTAGACAGATGTCAAATTCTAATGGAATCAAAAGCAAGAGAATGCATTCACTGAACTTAAAGAAAAGCCGACCAATGCACCTTGTCATGCTCTACCTAATTTGGTCGAACATTTGAGATTTAATGAGACGCAAATGGAATAGGCATAAGAGCTATTTCAAAGCCACAACACAAGGCCAATCCCATCTATTAGTAGAAAGCTAAACAGAGAGCTACTCAAATACGTGCCAAAGGAGGAGAGAACCACATGCACTTGTGAGTGCTTTGCAGGTTTGGATACCTTTTACCTGTGGCAAAAAGAGTTTGTCATCCACACGGATCATGAAAAGCTTGAAGAATCTTCGGAGCCAAACAAAGCTCAAGAGGGAGACGTGCTAAGTGGCCAACACCCGCAAATGCAAACTGGGCAAGATCTTAGGTGGCCTAGAGGTTTCTACTGGAGGTTTATTAAGGATTTCAGTGGCATTGCCTAACCATCGGAGGAACGTGTTTAAGGAACCATGAAATTTGAATGAAAATGAAAGCAAAAGATGGCATTCGATGTATTTAAAGAGTCATCAACCAGTGCACCGTCTTGCCACACCTACCCTTTGCTCGATCTTTCGAGATTGAATACGATGAAAGTGATTAGGTATAAGAGTTGTTTCGATACTAGAAAAAAAGAGGCCAATCATGTCTTTTAGTGAAACACTCAACGGAGCACAACTTAAATACGCGACATTTGAGAAAGAACTACGTGCAATTGTAAGGGCTTTGGATGTTTGGAAACCTTAGTTGTGGCAACGACGTTGGAATCCACACGGATGGATTAAGATAGCTAGAGGCTTCTCTAGAGCAAAGCAAAGCTTTAAAAGAGGACCCGCTAAGTGGCAACGACCACAAATGCAACGGAGGTAAGTTCTTTAAATGATTTAGCTACTTTCTACTGGGGTTTATAAGGATTTTCAGAGCATAGCCTCACCATCGTGAAAAGAAACTTATATTCAGGAAAGCAAATGCGAGAGAAAGCATTCATCGAATGGAAACAAAAATTGACCAATGCACCGTGTCTTGCTCTTTCTAACTTTCATTGATCTTTTGAGATTGAATGTGGTGCAAATGGAATAGGTACAAGAGTCGCTTTGATACTAGAAAACAGGCCAATCAATATCTTCGTGAAAAGCTAAATGGCGCACATCCTAAATACGCGCCATTTGATTAAGAGCTACATGCACTAGTGAGGGCCTTGAAAGTTTTGTGACCTTAACTAAGGCCAGAAGATTTTGACACCCACATGGATCATGAAAGCTTATAGCGTCTCGGGAGCCAAGTTCTAAGCTCCAAAAGGGGGCATATTCCAAGTGAGGACAACACCCACTAATTCAATCCAGAAAGATCCTCATGGTTTAGCTGGTTTCAGACGAGGTTTACTAAGGATTTCATCAAGATAACATCAAAGTGGTATGAACTTGTTAGACAGATGTCAAATTCTAATGGAATCAAAAGCAAGAGAATGCATTCATCGAACTTAAAGAAAAGCCGACCAATGCACCTTGTCATGCTCTACCTAATTTGGTCGAACATTTGAGATTTAATGAGACGCAAATGGAATAGGCATAAGAGCTATTTCAAAGCCACAACACAAGGCCAATCCCATCTATTAGTAGAAAGCTAAACAGAGAGCTACTCAAATACGTACAAAGGAGACAGAACCACATGCACTTGTGAGTGCTTTATGTGTTTGGATACCTTTTACTGTGGCAAAAAGAGTTTGTCATCCACACGGATCATGAAAAGCTTGAAGAATCTTCTGAGCCAAACAAAGCTCAAGAGGGAGACGTGCTAAGTGGCCAACACCCGCAAATGCAAACGGGCAAGATCTTAGGTGGCCTAGAGGTTTCTACTGGAGGTTTATTAAGGATTTCAGTGGCATTGCCTAACCATCGGAGGAACGTGTTTAAGGAACCATGAAATTTGAATGAAAATGAAAGCAAAAGATGGCATTCGATGTATTTAAAGAGTCATCAACCAGTGCACCGTCTTGCCACACCTACCCTTTGCTCGATCTTTCGAGATTGAATACGATGAAAGTGATTAGGTATAAGAGTTGTTTCGATACTAGAAAAAAGAGGCCAATCATGTCTTTTAGTGAAACACTCAACGGAGCACAACTTAAATACGCGACATTTGAGAAAGAACTACGTGCAATTGTAAGGGCTTTGGATGTTTGGAAACCTTAGTTGTGGCAAACGACGTTGGAATCCACACGGATGGATTAAGATAGCTAGAGGCTTCTCTAGAGCAAAGCAAAGCTTTAAAAGAGGACCCGCTAAGTGGCAACGACCACAAATGCAACGGAGGTAAGTTCTTTAAATGATTTAGCTACTTTCTACAGGGGTTTATAAGGATTTTCAGTAGCATAGCCTCACCATCGTGAAAAGAAACTTATATTCAGGAAAGCAAATGCGAGAGAAAGCATTCATCGAATGGAAACAAAAATTGACCAATGCACCGTGTCTTGCTCTTTCTAACTTTCATTGATCTTTTGAGATTGAATGTGGTGCAAATGGAATAGGTACAAGAGCTGCTTTGATACTAGAAAACAGGCCAATCAATATCTTCGTGAAAAGCTAAATGGCGCACATCCTAAATACGCGTCATTTGATTAAGAGCTACATGCACTAGTGAGGGCCTTGAAAGTTTTGTGACCTTAACTAAGGCCAGAAGATTTTGACACCCACATGGATCATGAAAGCTTATAGCGTCTCGGGAGCCAAGTTCTAAGCTCCAAAAGGGGGCATATTCCAAGTGAGGACAACACCCACTAATTCAATCCAGAAAGATCCTCATGGTTTAGCTGGTTTCAGACGAGGTTTACTAAGGATTTCATCAAGATAACATCAAAGTGGTATGAACTTGTTAGACAGGATGTCAAATTCTAATGGAATCAAAAGCAAGAGAATGCATTCATCGAACTTAAAGAAAAACCGACCAATGCACCTTTGTCATGCTCTACCTAATTTGGTCGAACATTTGAGATTTAATGAGACGCAAATGGAATAGGCATAAGAGCTATTTCAAAGCCACAACACAAGGCCAATCCCATCTATTAGTAGAAAGCGAAACAGAGAGCTACTCAAATACGTGCCAAAGGAGACAGAACCACATGCACTTGTGAGTGCTTTGCAGGTTTGGATACCTTTTACCTGTGGCAAAAAGAGTTTGTCATCCACACGGATCATGAAAAGCTTGAAGAATCTTCGGAGCCAAACAAAGCTCAAGAGGGAGACGTGCTAAGTGGCCAACACCCGCAAATGCAAACGGGGCAAGATCTTAGGTGGCCTAGAGGTTTTCTACTGGAGGTTTATTAAGGATTTCGGTGGCATTGCCTAACCATCGGAGGAACGTGTTTAAGGAACCATGAAATTTGAATGAAAATGAAAGCAAAAGATGGCATTCGATGTATTTAAAGAGTCATCAACCAGTGCACCGTCTTGCCACACCTACCCTTTGCTCGATCTTTCGAGATTGAATACGATGAAAGTGATTAGGTATAAGAGTTGTTTCGATACTAGAAAAAAAGAGGCCAATCATGTCTTTTAGTGAAACACTCAACGGAGCACAACTTAAATACGCGACATTTGAGAAAGAACTACGTGCAATTGTAAGGGCTTTGGATGTTTGGAAACCTTAGTTGTGGCAAACGACGTTGGAATCCACACGGATGGATTAAGATAGCTAGAGGCTTCTCTAGAGCAAAGCAAAGCTTTAAAAGAGGACCCGCTAAGTGGCAACGACCACAAATGCAACGGAGGTAAGTTCTTTAAATGATTTAGCTACTTTCTACAGGGGGTTTATAAGGATTTTCAGTAGCATAGCCTCACCATCGTGAAAAGAAACTTATATTCAGGAAAGCAAATGCGAGAGAAAGCATTCATCGAATGGAAACAAAAATTGACCAATGCACCGTGTCTTGCTCTTTCTAACTTTCATTGATCTTTTGAGATTGAATGTGGTGCAAATGGAATAGGTACAAGAGCTGCTTTGATACTAGAAAACAGGCCAATCAATATCTTCGTGAAAAGCTAAATGGCGCACATCCTAAATACGCGTCATTTGATTAAGAGCTACATGCACTAGTGAGGGCCTTGAAAGTTTTGTGACCTTAACTAAGGCCAGAAGATTTTGACACCCACATGGATCATGAAAGCTTATAGCGTCTCGGGAGCCAAGTTCTAAGCTCCAAAAGGGGGCATATTCCAAGTGAGGACAACACCCACTAATTCAATCCAGGAAAGATCCCTCATGGTTTAGCCAGTTTCTGTACGAGGTTTACTAAGGATTTCATCAGCATAACATCAAAGTGGTATGAACTTGTTAGACAGGATGTCAAATTCTAATGGAATCAAAAGCAAGAGAATGCATTCACTGAACTTAAAGAAAAGCCGACCAATGCACCTTGTCATGCTCTACCTAATTTGGTCGAACATTTGAGATTTAATGAGACGCAAATGGAATAGGCATAAGAGCTATTTCAAAGCCACAACACAAGGCCAATCCCATCTATTAGTAGAAAGCGAAACAGAGAGCTACTCAAATACGTGCCAAAGGAGACAGAACCACATGCACTTGTGAGTGCTTTGTGTGTTTGGATACCTTTTACCGTGGCAAAAAGAGTTTGTCATCCACACGGATCATGAAAAGCTTGAAGAATCTTCGGAGCCAAACAAAGCTCAAGAGGAGACGTGCTAAGTGGCCAACACCCGCAAATGCAAACGGGCAAGATCTTAGGTGGCCTAGAGGTTTCTACTGGAGGTTTATTAAGGATTTCAGTGGCATTGCCTAACCATCGGAGGAACGTGTTTAAGGAACCATGAAATTTGAATGAAAATGAAAGCAAAAGATGGCATTCGATGTATTTAAAG